>JAVIWC010003225.1:0-600000 GCA_031894815.1 Creontiades dilutus | reverse complement strand
GCCCTAAATTCCATATAAATTCATTTCATCACCTACTTTTACCTACTCTTGGTACAATTATATTTGTCGTTATCTGAAACACGCAACGTTCTGGGAGAAATGGTTGATTCCAGTGATGAAGATGAAATGATAGAAGACCAACTGGATGATGATGAAAATGATGATTCCAATTTTAGTGGTTTCGAACGTGATATTTATATTTCTCCTAAATTATTGTGATGATATTTAAGTGATTGTTCATTGATCAAGAAGCCAAAATAAATGTATGCGCTTAGTGGTTGAGTCAACCTCAAATCTGAGTAGACCATCGTTTTCTCCATCACAAAACGTAGGTATATAAAACATAAAGCTTAAAATCTTCAACGCTGTCTTGGACACTGGTTTAAAAAAAATGCAGTTCTTTACAAGAAGGGTTAAGGGTGATCCAGCAAGCTATAGGGGCCTGGCATCAATAGTGAAGCACTGGTGTACAATAACGGTTATCGTCTGGATTGAGATGGAGTTACTTGAACAGCTAGATTTGAGATGAAGAAGAGCCAGCCACTGGTGGCTATTATGATCGACTTTTCAAACTCAGTGCTGCTTTGGACGCTGTAGGGTACTCGATTCTCTGTACAAGGGGGCGAGTTTCTTTATCAAGCCGCAAGGCCTTTCCTTTCACGTAAATTTATATGGAATTTATTGTCATGGAATTCCCTTTGCGGGTCGCGAGCTGATGGTATTGCTGTTTGCAGACGATGTTGCCATCTTGGCGGACTCTCTCCCAGGATGCCCAAATGAAGGTCAATTCCAGGAATATTGTAAGGTTAACCTCTTGAAATCAACACCAGCAAATCAAACATCTTAATCTTTGACAGGGGGGACGTCAAAGTAAAATTGGAGCTACTTTCTGTAGATCGTCAGAACAAGGTCGTTTAATCAAGATGCAATGGGTGCCACTCGTGAGATTCTTTGTCGAGGGATTAGGTGACATCGTGGAAGGCCAGGTTTAGGCTTTTTGATTCCATGGTGGGCTCGGTGCTACTGTATGCATCAGAGGCGTGGGGCGTATGGCATATGGATGACATAGATGTGGTACAGATGTCGTTTCTGGAAAGTGTGCTATGCTTGCCTAGAGGTGTGCCTGGCCACTTCCTAAGACTGGAGACGGGCAGACTCAAAGTTTTGTGTTGGAAAGGGCCCTCGCTTTTTTACTGAGAGTTGTGAAGATGGACAATAACAGATGGCCAAAGTTGTGTCTGCAGGAACTGGTGAGGCTTCGATCTAGCCCATCGAATTCAGCTGAATACAACTGGGTGACGAGGATTGACGAGTTGTGTGGCCTCATTGGAGTGGCTGTGGACTGGGAGGCGCTCACCCATCAGCAACTCCAAAGGGATATTAGAGATATGGTCTCTAAATATAAGAACCATTGTTTGAGCGTAGATATGGAACGCACGTTGAACTCTGCATACAATGGATTGTTCCGGGCTTTTTTGGATTATGGTGGGAGGCAGAGGTACCTTGGGTACGCTGGGAACTTGCACCGCGAAAGAATTATAGCTCAACTACGACTTGCAACAACCAATCCGGAAATGGGCAGGATTAAGTTCTACCATAGAAGAGCGAAGTTTGAACTGTCAAATTCAGAACTGTGCACTGTTTGCAAACTTAAGGCCCCGGAGACGCTGGCACACTTTTTGCTATTCTGTCCTCTCTACAGGCCTTATAGGACCCACTACCTCGCCCGCTTCATTGGACTCGACGTGGATGACACTGCGGACCATGGGAGGGATGCGATGGCACTCTGCACGCTGTTGGATACGGGTGGTGATAAAGAAAAAATGCAAGCGCTTTATCAATTCACATTGAGATCCCTCACGCTGCGGGCGTTGGCACGCGATGAGCTTTAGCAGCCCAGTGAACATTATTTAATGTATATTTGGTGGGTGTTGGAATGGGGAAGTTAATTATTGAGTGTCGAGTGTACGCTTGTTATTATATCTGATCCTTGATTAGATGAGTTAGGCACTTCTGTAAAATACTGTTTCTGTTTCGATTGATTTTCAATTTTTTTTCCTAAACTGCAGTTTAAAGTTTCATTTACCTTAATTTACTTTAATTTGATTTGTTTATCTTCATCGGCCATTTGTCCGAACTCTTGTAACGAACATTTTAGAACTGTTCTCTACAAATAAAGGTTTTGATTGATTGATTGATTGATAAGGTTTATCAACAAATTTAAAACAATAAGTGCTGTAGAAGTTTTGAACAGCTAGATTTGAATTCTGGACCACTGTGCTGCGTACGGAGGGAACCTCCTTTCACGTAAATTTATTGGAATTTACGTATCATATCAACATTATGACGAAACTATGACGTATCCAACGTCAGATACTAATGATTTTATTCTTCAAAAATTCGCTAAAAATCAAGTAAAATTGGTTCTATGTGCATATTGCGGGAGCTGATTCTTCCAGGATTAGTTTCTACATGCATTAAGCTACAGTTGCTGCCAAATCGAACGTGGGTGAAGGGTGCTCTAAACTAAAAGCTCACGCATATTTTTTTCAAGTAAAATATCTTAAAATCGTATTTTGGCCAAGGAAAATGGTAAAAAATGGCTATTTGTGCCGACCTTCACAATAATATGCGTCATGTGTGTTCTACACTCTCCAGGTATTCTAGTTCTAGGACCAACAAAAGATATTAATATCTGAGACATACGATTTTTCACCAGCTTTTGGGGGTTCTGGACCACTGTGCTGCGGGCCGAGGACGGTTTCTTTTTTTCGAATTTTTGATTTCACGCATCTTAAAACGTAAAGCGACAATTTTTGACAAAAATAAACCAAAATCAATGGGGAAATCGTATAGTTTACTCACTGTAATTTTAATCCAACACTTCTCACGATCATATTGACCAGAGAGTTGTACCCCTACACGACTCCACAACACCGATTATTCAAAAGATTTTGATGAATAGCTACGCGTAGCTTTCACCCTTAATTCGAAATACGCCAACCCGTTTCAGGAATCCGGCGAGTCCCCGTGACCTACATAAATATAAAGAAATGTAATCCGTGGCCTTTTGTCGGCCCTTGTGAAAATTATAAGATCCGCCTCCCTTTTCTGAGCAGAATAAACTAGAGCGAGGCTACTTCCCTTCGAGTTGCGAAGGGGTTTTTCGGACAAAAGACCTTCGGATTATGTGAATACGAGGTCGACGGCGGAGATGTTATTTTTTTAACGAACGATAAAAGGTCTTGCCATCCAGAAATAAATGAACGGATGTTACAATTGAGCTTCAACAAAGCGGAAAAAATTGTAAAACACCAAAATCGAGATCCCGCCGGTTACTGAATGACAAATAAGGCATATGCTGTTTTCAGTTTCATAGATAACAATGCACATTGGACCATTAAAATACAGAATTTATGAATATTTTGAACATTTTACACAATTATTTAAACCCTTTACAAATCTTCAGGGTGACCCAGAACACTACGCGAAGTTTCAAAGGCATGAATATTTTAACTGTTTTCACTCATATTGGTGGAAGAGAATGACCTCCGATGATCTCTAATTATACACAGTTATATGGGTGATTCCTAAACTGAGGGCAATTTCGCGTCTACCTCCTGTGAAATTTCACTCATTAGGCTACGTTCTTGATTTTTGGTTTATTATCCAATAATAAACCATTGTAATCGCTCTTGAAAAAAAAATTCTAAACCCCCCTGAAAATGTCATGGTTTTTCGTTTCAAAGGGATGTTCATTATTAGAGGACGTCCCAACAATACTAATCTTCTTCCTTCACTGATATCTGGTGATTTGGGAGGAGGGCACAAAAGTAGAATCCTTCCTCCTCGAGTTTAAAGTTTCTATACATAAGAACCTGTAATAAAAAGAGAAAATAGACGTTAGAAGAAAACAATGATTGATTTAAATGTGGAATTGAAATTATAGCTTTAGCAATTTTGAATGGCTAAGTTGTAACCCTAACCTGGCAATGATCCACGGGTGGATCATTCCATTTTGGTTTATTATTCAATAATAAACCATTGTAATCGCTCTGTCATGGTTTACGTTTCAAAGGGTGTAGAATCCAAATGTCAATGTCCGCCGTACGCCGTCTGATTCTACCAAACGGCTGAAGATAAAAACCTGAATTTTCAGGAAAAATCCACGTTGGTCCGACGACGCCCCAATTCTTGAGCCAGCTCTCTCACTTAATTTAAAGTGCCCTTTAAGGATTGTCAAAGTTTTGTAAAATCCCTAAAAACCTCAAAAAAAGTCAAGGAGGCCTAAATTTGGACTTTTTTCGAAGAACTTTCCATGAGGAATCGAATGAACCCCTCCCCAGGTCCGTAGCTCAAACCATTCCCGATGTATGGCCCGATTTATGGTGCCAACATTTGCATCCACATTCACAACAGCGTTTTTTTTTTTTAATCGCAGTAACTTAGTGATGTTTCAAGAAGAATACTGAATGACCTTACCTTCCTCTACAATGTCTTGCAAAACAAGGTTTCTTTCATGACCCCATGCCGCATCAATTGTGGAGACCTCTTCCAAGTTCCCCTCCTGCGTACAAACTGCATGTTCAACTCCCCCACTCCCCGGATAATGAGGTTGGCAAATGTATACCTCCGGGATATTGATATCTTTAATGTCTCTCGGGCTAGATTAATTAAGGACGTTATGAACATTATCAAATCTATGACATCATTGACCAATGACTGTACGTGCTAATATTTTATATAATTATGTTATTGGGCATTGCCCGTGTATTAAAATAAAATAAAAAAATAAAATAAATAAAAAATTGTAGTGATTGAGATACTGGAGTGAACTCCTATAAGGGTTTATAGCCGATACATGGGTTGAAGCATTCTGATTTGCATGAAATGGATTGTTCAGTTGATCATATTTGAGGAGTTTTCCTCCAAAAGGGGATCTATCCAATTCTGATTTTTGTTGGTAAATTGAGAAAAATGTTTCACGGCTTATACGATGAACTTTATCGCCTTACAACTTATTCCAGTTATTATTCATCGGGCAGGTAACTTATTCTAGAAATTTGAAGATATTCTGTCAAAAGCGTTAGCAGACAGCGCCATTTTTAATCTGGATACATGCCTTTTTGGTAACAAAATTGGATTCAACCCCTTTTGGGGTAAAACTCGCTTTAGCAGATCGTCGCTGTTTATTAAAAAATTTCCTGGTTTTTCTACGAGTATGCCTCACAATTCTGGATTTTTTTAAGGAAACTAGCTGTTACAGTCATTCCACATTTTGAAATGCAGCCCATACCGATTTGATTTTTTCCTTTTCTGTATAAAATAAAATCTTTTTGTAGAAATTTTAAAATTTTGTGTAGAAAAATTACACAAACACTGTAAAATTACAAACCGACACTGTAAAAATAACGAAACCGACTGTAAACAACCTTCGATCACATTACCCTGAAAAAACCAGGGTTGGCCCACTCACACCTGTTGATATTTCCCACAAGCAACATCAAAAAATGTCCCACAGCTGGGTAAAAATCATTCCAGCTACATTGGTAACACTGCTCAAAGTTCAAAACGAACTTTGAGCTAGGAAAACAACATGGAATCATGAAGCGCTCCGTCATTGCTCAGCTGACGGCCCGCCGAAATGGCTAACGCAGTAACCAAGAAAGACGACAACGCCATATATCGACAAGGTTGAGCACCTACTTTTCAGGTAATCTCAGCCAGTGGATACACTTCGAATGATATTTGAATTTTTGGTGGGAACTCCCATTTTGGATACACACCCTTTTGAGATGAAAACGATAAAGCGGGCTTACTAAGAATGAGGGATACGTTCCATTTTGGAGTACAACAATCAGGTTAGAACAACGAGAAGGATACATGCCTTTTTGGGGGGAAACTGATTTTTAGCTCCCATTTACAGTGTGATACAAACCGTTTGGTTTAGCAATCGATATTAGTACCCATGTGATTCAGGGTAAAGAACCTGAAAATGCAAAAAAATCAAAATCGGCCAAAAGTGGATAGATGCCGTTTTGGGGAAAAACTCCTCATTTGTGTGCCTTCTGATCTGGCTACATCGTATAATCGGCTACGATATACCGAGGGCAAATGACTTGTAAACTGTCTTGTGGTGGGGTATCAATAAAAAAACGCTGCCTTTCACTGAAATTTCACTCATCAAGGCCTACGTTCTTGATTTTTGAATTTCCACAACTGCAGATTTACGTGCTCTATGCATATCTCCTGGTTCTAGAAATTCAAATCATGACGTTTTTTCCTAAACAGCTGACGAGCTCTTCAATACCCTTTGGCAATAATATGGCCATATGGTTCTTAAAGAAAAGTACATGGGTAATTTACCTAACCGTTCACATTGTCCTGGTTGGTCTAAAAGTTAAATATCCGACTCAGCAGTTGATTTTTATGCACCCATAAATTTTCTATGAATGCATTTTTTTTCCTCATTCAAATTGAGGATTTACGCCTTGAAAATTGCAACTGCTGTCTACAACTTTTCCTAACATTGTCGTGGCTGAAAGAGATCCGCTGCATGGCAAAGGGGATTCGGAATATTTTGGAAGTTGATGTTACCTAGTCACGAATGGTGGCATCCCAGCCAATCCCGCCAGCAAGCGTATCACGTCCAAACGGCCACTCAATGACTGACTGATCCTCTCGAAGATGGTATTTCAGGTTCGTAGGCTTATTGTTGACATTGTCGTGGTTTTATCTAGTTCTATAATTGTAATTACCAAGATTCCATCCGATGCATGTTTTCACAACTTCATTAAAGGCTGTAATTAATGAGCATTGGAGGAACCCTGAGACATGAGTACTTCTGTCACGATGTGATCTTGAAGTTGAAAATAACGTTGTCGTGGCTTTTAGTTTTTAACATGGTCGTGGACATTCCAACTTACCAAAAGACCACGACAATGTTAAGAGTTCCACAACAATCTTAAAATTAAGTAATTACCTTCTTTTTTTTACCAAGCTTATTATTATACTGTAGTGCCTACCACTACATGGGAATCCAACTACTTGTTCAGTGACTTGTGCAGAACTGTGCAAGCCTGGTAAAACGTGCTCCAAAATGTGAGCTTCTACGTCCAGCAATCATGGGGTGGTTTTTTATAGGCGAGATAAAAAACAAGCGATTTCAAGATTTTGACAAAATTGCCAGTTCATGCGGCAATCGAATACCTTTAGTGCAACAAAAAAAAAGTTTTCTTATATCAAATAAATAGAAAATTTAACTTTCTTTCCAACGGTTTCATCAAATTTGAGCTATCTCTAAAATTGAGGGAATCACGACAGTTTTAATGAAATAAGATCGAAAACGCGAATCAAACTCCTAAATCGCGAATCACTCGGATACGAGGCCTCTTGAAAAAAATTGCTAAGAGGTACTTTTGGTCGGAAATGAGTTGTAGAACACGTGGGAGTGGGGTTGTGCATAACTCGTTGGACACCATGTATAGACGTCTCTTCAATAAAACAAATGAGTCCCCTGGAGTCGTTCTATGTTCATCAGTTCACTTTCCCTAAGGACTAGAATTTTGACTGGAAAAAAGATGATCTACTTGAAGGTGAATCTGAATATGTTTGAGCTTCCTAAAAATCGCTTAGTACATTGTGATGATCGGATCACCTGACATAATTGCGCTGTCATATTTTCAAGAGGTCTTTTTGAAATCGAATGTTATGCACTCTTATATTATAATTCCAAGAATTATATTATAAGACTTATATATAAGAATAAGAATCTCAAGGTCAGGAAGGTGGTTCGTGCTATCAATTATTTCACAAATTAAAGTTGCGTGGGTTTCTTTTTGTGGGTAGTAGAGATTAAAATATCATCTAAATATAACTGTTTCTGCTTATTTTAATATATCATATCGCCGGGTTCCGGGTATATTTTTTTCAGAATGGGTTTCCATTTCGTTGTCTATGTGTGTTCAGATCTTCAAATATCATCTAAATATAACTGATTCTATTCGTGGGTTTCTATTTGTGGGTAGTAGAGATTAAAATATCATCTAAATATAACTGTTTCTGCGTATGATTTAATATATCATATTATGGCTTAGTGAAAACGAAATATCATTTGCTGTTTTCATCAAACCAATGTTTTCTAAAGCTAATTGCTTTGAGTAATCGCATAAACTATATAAATCTGACTTATATTACTACAATAAATTACTCAGGTCCTATGATATATAACTCTGTTTCATGTCTCTAGAACGTATCACTGTCACTTCCTACAGAAGCTCATTCGGTTTCAGACGTTTAACGCGTCGAGTGAAGCCTTGCACATCAAGGAGCTTTACGGCTTCTGATTCACGTGACCTTTTAGTCTGGCGAGGTGTGCCTTTGATCGCTATTTGATCACCTCAAGTACTGTGTCCACTAGAAGTTCGTGGTAGAGCGCTTCATTTCGGAACTAACACGTCAGTGGTACATCATTGTACAGTTTTTTTTTTTAATTTACTCATTTTCCATAAGGGTACAATGATGTGGTTACTTGGCACACAAACAAGAAAAATTTATAAAATTATTGCTGACATCAAGTAAGAAAAGTATTCCCATATGAGCTGCACTAGTAGCTCGTGTTGGAAAACAAGTCGCTCCAAGCTCATTCAGTTGATAAAATGATCTTAATGCTATATTTTTAAGCTCTGAACCTTTTATACATTATAATATGTAGTATAACATAGAACATTCTACTCTATAGTTTGTTAATGTAGATATTTTGGTTTATTATTCAATAATAAACCATTGTAATCGCTCTTTAAAAAAAAAAAAAATTCTAACCCCCCCCGAAAATTTCATGGTTTTCGTTTCAAAGGGTGTAGAATCCGAATCTGCAATAAAAAATTTTCCGTCCGTCCGCCATACGCCGTACGCACGATTTCTCCCAAACGGCTGAAGCAAAAAAGCTGAAATTTTCAGGAAAAATCCACGTTGGTCCGACGACGCCCCAATTCTTGAGCCAGCTCTCTCGCTTAATTTAAAGTGCCCTTTAAGGGTTGTCAAAGTTTTGTAAAATCCCTAAAAAACCTCAAAAAAGTCAAGGCGGCCTAAATTTTGGACTTTTTTTGAAGAACTTTCCATGAGAAATCGAATGAGTGCCCCAGGTCTGTAGCTCAAACCATTCCCGATGTATGGGCATGATCTTATGCTGCCAACATTTGCGTTATTTTGGTTTATTATTGTTTTTGTTTTGATTGCAGTAACCTAGTGATGCAGTGAACGTGGATGCTGGAGTGAACTCCTAAAAGGGTTTATAGCCGATACACGGGTTGAAGCATTCTGATAACCATAAAAAAACGCTGCAAATTCTTCCACTGGGGTTTATTATTCAATTGGCTTGCGTTCATGATTTGAATTTCTACTAAGCTTTGGAGTGTGCGTGTTTCACAGGTGATGGAGAGCGATTATGGAATTTCAGGAGATACGCATAGAGCACGTAAATCTGTTCCCAACCAAAAAACCTATTTGGATTGTTCAGTTGAATATTTGTGTGCCTTTTCAATAATCACTCTATCACCTGTGGCACACTCCAAAGCTTAAAGAAAAACAAATTATGAACGCAAGCCAATTGAATAATAAACCAGTGAAAGAATTTGCAGCGTTTTTCACGTAGGCAAAACCAAGGCACACAAATATGATCAACTGATCAATCCAACTAGATATTTTTGATAACAACCGATTCACGTGCTATAATAATAATAAACCCCAGTAATAATATTGAATAATATTTACCTATATATTATCAGCGTTTCATGTGATTTTTATATGCTCTATGCATATCTCCTGAAATGCAATAATCGCTCTATCATCTGTGAAACAGGGACACTCCAAAGCTTACTAGAAATTCAAATCATGAACGCAAGCCAATTTTTTTTTAAAGTACTTAATCATTTTGGTGTTTTTGCTCAACAATCGTTTTTTCAATTTTCCGAAATTTAACTTATCAGAACAGATTTTACCCATGTAGACATATAATTTAGTTTTGCTAATGTAGTTCGATAGAGAGGCTAACTTTTTACGCATGATTCCTTCGATCTCGTATAGAGTGGACGACCAGATTTGTTGACAAAGCGTTTTCCCGCAGAAGTTTGCGAAATGCAACTGACGTCCATCTTAAAAGAAAACGTTGAAATTTTCATTTTTCCGAAAAAGGACAGAGAAAGCGCTAGGTATATGAAACATTATCCGGATAATAGATTTTTGAGTAATATTTATGGCCTTGTGAGCCGTGGCGTATCCACCACACCAGGTCGGGAGGCTAATACAGGCTGTATACATGAGGCTAATGCATCATAAACCATTCGTAGATTCAACAATAACTCTCAATTTGGATGTAAATGAATGATCATCGATTTATTGTACATCAATTAGTTGTAGTTGAAACTTGAGTTTGACTGGGAACGTTGAATAGTCTGCCTATTGTTTGAAGCTGTGCAGAAGCACATCTGTACATTCAAACTGGCTTCAGTACTTGATTGTACTAAAAAACGTTTGTGTAAAAAACGGCTTATTACCAATAGCCACGTAAGATCGTCGGCCGACTAACCAATTTGTCATCATAACCTGGTATGTGTCTTCATTTACGTTGGGGATTGCCAAGTCGTTGAAGAAAGTAGGGATGTACTTTATTTTTGTGTTGGTAAAATCAATGTGCACCGATTTGTCCTCATTCAATTTGATCCTCCATATTAAGGTACAAAACTGATTTCATTGAAACTGATTGAATACATGCTTATTGAAATTCATTCACTATTGCGGTTACCAACTCCCAGGACTGCAAACATTGCATTGAGTTGAATTGTTGAGTTATAATCAACTTCAGGTAAGTTGCTGGTACAGGATATGAAGTACCACCATCTGAAGAACTGTATCATCCCTAATAAGGTACAGGAGTGGAGACAGTAAACTTCCCTGCTCCACATCAGTCGAGTTTTCATTGGCTTTGAGCGAACATCGTCCTAAGTAATACGAAAGTATCTGTCTGGCATTCATTATGAATAAGGAACCCCTAGGAAGACACATTTGTTGAATAAAATTGTTAAACTGAATATTAAATTCGGAAAATATGTAATAATAATTTGATTCACGTCCCGAAACCGAAAACAATGCAGCAAAATAGAGGTAAGCTTTGAAGCAGCGGTGGACCTGTATTGTATATCAACCTGCAGTAAATGAAGAATATTAGATAATTCAAGGTTGAATGGTTAGGCAATCAACAAGAATCTTTCAGCAGCATGTTCTATTTATAATTTCAGAAGTAATACAATCATTAATCGGAAGGTTCAAGCAATTTTAGCCCAAAATTTGCTAGTTACAAGTGAGTCCATTGGTCCAGTCTAGATTGGTTGCCAATTGCAGAGCTTCAGCTCTGGCAGACCCCTAGAAAGGTAGATCGATAGTTGATAGTTTGTTATCCATAATCAAGCCCCGTGTTCCCTGTAATTGTACTCGAAGAAAGCCATACTCACCGGCTATGGAAACAAGAAGACATCTCGTTCCGGTTCGCAATAAACACGCCGAGAGCGGGCTCACATAAAACCCAACCTTGAACACCTTCTAGGGTTGCCCGGGCAAAGTTGCAGTCAAGTTACGAACTCCAACTAGCTGTCTACGTTTTGGAGTTGAGTTTCCATCTCGTCCCTATTCGAAGTGGGAAAACCGGAGGGACAAGTAGCTTGGGGTCTAGACATCGAAAATGACTTGTGGTCTTGCACCTGTGCCAACTACATCAGAGGTCGAACTAGCTCAATCATTGTACCCCTTCTTCGACCTTTCCACCTCTCTAAACCCATTAATTATAGTCGCGAGAGCCGAGAAGTTCCCGTTCTGTAGGTAATGGGTTGCAGAGGAATAATGAAGTTTTGAGGCGTTTCAACCATCTCGTTTGTCATCCTCGCATTGCTTTGCTGAATCGTTAAACTCGATTTTCGGCGTTTAGGACTTGAAGCCAACGCCTACCCATTGACGTACACGATTATATTGGGCGATGCATAATAAATTGATTGACTTCAAATCTTGTACACACCTGTTACTTCTTCCTAATAATCACTATTATGTTCGACTGTAGACAGTCCCCTACCATTATATTTCCAGACTAGTAAAAATGTTTACCAAAGCTAAAACCCCAAAAGTAGACCCCTGATAAACTTCAGAGCCGGAAGGCCATTTTAGCTTATTAATGTCAATAATAATTATAATCGACGAAGAAAAACTGTAACCATCTCTCCCTCTCTGAAAATTATTGGTTTACGTTTCAAGACATTGTTGAGTTGCAAAGATGGGGTTGTTAGAATAAAACAAAGTATTTACAAACCAAATACTCGAAAACCAACATTTTATTAATTTAAAAAAACACTTTTTTTCCGAACCGCTTTACCGATTCTTCAATTTTTATTTCTATAAACTGATTACTTATTTCGGAATGAATTGAATTAATAGAAAACTATTCCGTATGATGAAAAATGTTGTAAAAATTTAGTAAATCATTTTCTCGAATACTGTCCATAAATTTAGTGTATTCAGATGAGATGAGTATAACCTGAACATTTGGAATTAATCGTTCCAGTGGTTTTGAATAAAACTGAACCGGTATTTGCAAAAATGTAGTTTTAGCCTCTCTTTAGGCACCAGCAACATTTGAATCAGTGACGGTATATAATCGTAATTTTTTCTAATGTTTCAGGTGTAGATGCAAAAAATTGTTAATTAATTGCTCTTGTCGTTAAGACAAAATGCAAATAGTTCATGAGCAGACCCTATAACTGCTATGGTGGGGAAACCCAGCAGGCATTTTTAACCAATCCGAATCTCAGTAAACCCAGTTTAACGATCAACGACGAGTAATTAACGATGTTTAGGGACACAGGCAAAGCAGAAGTAAAGTCGTCACTGCAACAACCACCGTTTAGCTGATTTCCATTACTGCTTTCGTTTTATTTTTTTATTTTTTTTAATAACTAAAAAACCATTTCAAAGGGCTACGACAGCTCGACAATGAGTGAGAAATTTTGTATAGTTTCTATGTTGGTAGTCTGTAAAGTATGTGCTGTTCAATATGCTAATTTAATTACGTACCGTCATTATCATTTATATCAGACGTAATTACTACGCATCCTCACGCTAGGCTACTGAAGAAAGGCAGGGTGTGTCTGTAAATGGGGCTAATTAGCTGATGTGTGAGCAGTGAAGAGGTCTTCTTCAATCTAAAGCTCGTCGAATTTTTCTATTCGAGACTTACGAATTACTTCAAGCGATAAAATGCCAAGGATAGGATTATATGGAGTGCGCACTTGTTGAATGTGTACCATCTTAATGGAGAAGTTCGAACACTTAACGAATGCCTCTCGTGTGGGAAAATTAAATACATACCCTAACTGAGAGCCTATTACACTTGTAAATAACTGGATCCTCTTTTCATTATTATTTTCTCGTTCTTAGTACTTTTACGTTGTTCTTCCTTCACAAGTCAAAGTATCCGCCATTGCCAACTCGGATGTGCTCAGTTTTACAAGTTTAACCGTTCTTAAAAACAAAAACTACGCGTTTCAATCCTAAGAAAGGGTGAAATCAACTGACTGAGATATTCAAACATCAGGATGTAGAAAATTTCGAAGTAACACTAGCGGTGAAATTTTTAGTTGAAATATATCCCCTCAATAAATCACATGAGCTCACTGCGATCACTCTTTGTTCACCTGTTAGATCGACCTCGAGAACCTATGACTTTGATAAAATAACGTCAACGTCCTTGAATATAGTACTGATCGTCTTGCAACCAAAGAAAAACACAAAACCATCTTGTTGCCAACATCGCAGAGCTGTAGATAGTTTTCTCTAAGCCAACATATTGCTGTGGACGGCCAGTTTTCAACAGACTGAATCAACATATATTGTTGGGGGTACAATATAAGGACGGCGCCAGGTTATACAGTACCCGCACGACCTCCCGGTCTTGATGGTACTGTAGCTCCTGATCCTTCAAATATATATATAGACCAGGGGTCTCCAAACTATTTGCCCCAAGGGCCGTATCATGATGTGGAGTCGGTCTAGGGGGCATGCCCCCGGAAAATGTTGAAAATTACATACTTGAAAGCAGTGTTTTTAAGCACTCCTAGACGAGTTTAACAACTTCAAAATAAGGCCTAATATAGGTACAAAAAATAAGGACAACGTGTAAAACGGATTTATTTAGAGGTAATTCTCAACAAAACAAAAGCCACATCTCCTGTAAGATCCTAGGAGTCGAAGGAATCCAGGAGCATTAGGTAGTTGTTCTTCCAATGTGTCAGTTTTAAGGCCCGCCATTTCGAATCACATTGTTCCGAACACTTGTAGGGGTGTGCATCAAAATACCCTTGTGGTCTAGGGCTAGTCATCAATATTTTTCAATCCTAAAATTGGAAATCAACTGACTGCGATATTCAGACATGAGGAAAAGTAAATTCCGAAGCAATACTTGTTGGAAATCTGTATTTTAAAGACATCTCTTCAATGAATGACATGAGCCCACTCTCACTCCACGTTAATCTGTTAGCTCGACCTCGAGAACTCATGACTTCGACAGAAGAAAAATAACGTCAACGTCTTTGAATATTGTAAAAATCGTCTTGCAACTAACGGAACACGTACAATGTACGGCTGTTCATACGAGTGTTTTGGTTAAGTTCTGTCCATGGAGTGTCGTTGAAGAAACTGTCAATATGCCTGACATTGTGTTTAATGATGGACCAGTGTTCTTCATCGATGAAGGGTTTATCTAATGAAAAAAAGAATAGGCCTGCGATTTTCATTTTTTCTCTTTCATCTCTTCATCTTGTTTCAATTTATCGGCTTTTTCTCAGCTCAACGTTCTGTGAAAGTTCGTAGCAAAAGGGTGTAAAATCCGGAATCAGAGAATAAATCAAGCCGGAGTGAATGTGTGCAGGTTCACGTGAAACGGAATGAAACTTCTGTTTCAGTATCTTGTCGGATAATTAGCAAGGAGAAGTTTTAATTGAGCTGGCCTCTAACAACAGTAGCCTATCTACTTCACTTCCCTTTGTAAAGCTTATAATTGTTTCAACTCCAACATCTAACTCTGACCTTCCTCCATCTCGCATTTTTTTTTTTTTCATTTTTCCCCTGTTGTTTTTCCCCCCACTTTGATTCGGCACGTGGAAAGAACGGGCAGCCATTGTCTTGACCCCCTCCTCTCCCCCGGATATGAAAGTTCCTACCTAACGACGCTGAATCAGTCGTAGTTTATCATTACCGCTCAACTTTTCCGGATTTTCCCATTGTTTTCCGACGAATTTTTATTGAGATGTTGGGATGGTTCCGAAATTTCAAAACCCTTCAAATGATCCCATAAAAGTTCGTCATTGTTCCCAGTCTGCCGATGGAGAGCGTAAGCAGCGTTCTTCACTTTTGGGAGAAAACTTTTTTTGTTCCTCCAAAATCACGACTTTCCCTCGCATTTCGAGTTTAATACCGTTCTGAGCAACTTTCCTTTTCTGTTTGGGTGTCTGCCGTGTGTCCGAGGATCCTTAAAACGTTATTGCTTGAAGCGTTATTGCGTCGGTTTTGATTAGATTTTGATGGCATTTTCGAAGAATCGTGCGCGTGAAGCTGCAGATGGCCCCCTATGAGTTTCATCGCTTACAAACTTATTTGTCTGTGCATCGACAAAATCCACCCACCTTCGTTTTCTCAAGTTGTATTGGTCCAATCTTGGTAAAACTTGGAGGTTGGTTGGAGAAGTTAGGTTTAAAGATTCCATGTACTATTATTAGTAGCTGCTGCGAGTAAAATCCTTGTAACAAACCTAATTTCTGCAATTTTCATCCGATTATGTAATCAGCGGAAAATGTGCTGGTTAGGTTGGAGAATGTCTCCCATAAATGTCGTCGTCCAAAAGTCAGAATTCAATCTACGCATAGGCAAGTAAAGCCCGTCAAGCGTATTATAATTTTCTAATCTTCTGACACCGCTTAAATTCGGAGAGTAATGGGGGAAAAGCGATTCAAGTTTCTCATGTAAATTTGATCTCGATCACATCATCGTTCTATCCGCTGTAGTATTAACGCGACAGACCCGATACAACAGTAGTTGGATTCCTTAATGTCTGCAGGAATAATATTAGACATATTATGTCTTCTGTCATTTCCATCCCTCGAGGCGCCAATATATGATCCCTCGAGATCATTTACAACTTTTTAATGATCTGTACATTTATGTTACCGATACGATGAAGTTATGTAAAACACCCAACGCACCAAACGTATTTTACATGAACAAGCTACTTTTCATCAAGTAACTTCTGTTGTTCATAATACTATGTATAGGGATGTCTCCCAACGCACCTTACGTGCACACTTATTCACGTACTTGGGACAGGCACTTCTGAAGAAGGAATTGATGTTACGGCCGTTGATAACTTAATATGTGGTATGAAGACTAACGAAATGTACAACTAAGTAAATTACAGTAAATTGCAGCGATAGATTTGTTCAACGTTTTGCACCTCATCAAATAAAAAGCGTCTAGAATTAAATCCTTTTTCCCTAAAATTAGCAAAGAAGCAATGTCTTACACACAACATACAATTTTATTTCGAATTTCACCTCATGGATTCTGTCAATACAGTATATTGATCCATGTAGCTGGGAGCGCTAATAAAGGTGTGAACCTTTGTGTAGTAGTTTGCAACGTTTTTTAAGGGGGGGGGGGGAGAGAGTTTGATAGTTGGAAGGATTTCTTAAATTCAATTTTTAAAATCTAATTGCCTTGAAACGTGAATCAATTGAAACGTTGACAATTTAAGTAAATCAATAAATAGTGAGAAGGAGAAGGAGGATGAGTGGGAGGGGGGAGCTGTTTCCACAGAGTATGATGATTGAAATATGGTAGGAGTGTAGATTGAGAATTACGCAACTGGTGGGCTTTCCTTCAAGTAAAAAAAAGAACAGACAGAAAAATAGTAAGTGAATAGCCTCTATCAAGAAAGGGATTTAGGATTCTAAAGGATTCCGAAGTGCTGAAAAGCGGTCATCCTTTCAGCCGACTTAACGCCCAAGGACTTCCTGACAACGTCAACTTGATCGAGGGCGGGGGTGTGAAAAATCCTGGAAGCGGACGGCGAAGGGCTGAGCGGGGATATTAAACGGTCTCCGATAAGGGTTTATCTCACGCCAACCTGTGAAAGAGGAAAAGCCTTTGGAGTTACATTTGTAGAGGTGGGGAACCGCCGTCGACCGATCTCTCTTCAACATCAGTAGCGAGGCTTCGCGCGACTATTCAAAGGCGTATCTCCATTCTGCGGGTTCTGTGGGTCACAATCAACGAGATAAACTTCTGGGACGCTGAATCAGCGCTGGAAGTGTGCAAAGTGCTTCAATCGTCGGTTGGGAAAAACTCCGTTTTCAATTGATTCTCGTAGGAAACTATCGGGGAACCTGCAAATCGGTCCGTTCCTCCGGAGTTTATCCTTCTCTTGGGAACATACTTATACAAAACAAAACTTTGTCCTTGTCCCTAAAAAGGCCACATACGAAAACTGAAAAATTTCCTTCGGCATCATAATGGCAAACATTTCCTTTTAGAGTTACTGTGCTGATCTAGGACCGAAGCATCTTCATGTATAAGTACATAACACATTTCAGCTCCGTCAGAATAGACAAAATGGTGATATCAATAATGAGCATCAATAGATGATCTGAGTGACCGAGCGTTTCTCCCACTTGCAAAACAAAAGGAAACTGCTTCCTACGAATAGTAAGGCAGACATTTGCTTTTTGGAAATTTTGGAGCCACTCAGCTAATCCCAGACCTAAGCTTCTTCCAGTATCAGTCTAGAAATGGATCCACACCAAATGTGCTTGAAACGATTGGGGTTTCGTCTCACGGTTCCTTCAAACTATTAACTATTCTCGTCGAGGCTTCTCCGGTTGTCGCGATATCCCACGACCAATAAACTGCCTCTTAGCAACTATAGTACCAAACGTTTAGGAACCAAACAAATCGGTTGCGAAGGATAGTGCCATTTATGAAGTAGAAGGATGTTTTGAGGGTTCTGACCTAGCCTATGTTGTGCGCCGGAACTCGCTCATCATTTTAAGACGTTCCCGTCAAAATCGGTTCGGCTGTTTCGCCGTCCATTAAGAATATCCATATATACACGTGAGTTTTATATTATAAAAATAGTAAAACGTATTACTCGGGTTTTCACGCTGATTATGAATATACCACACATTCCCATGGGTGCCCAGAATAAGTATTGCAGGTTTCTCTTATTTTGCTCAGTGATGGTCATAAATTCCACTTAAAAAAATACGATCAAATAGATAGATCGATTTTCAAATTTGGGTTTGATTCAAGTCCTCAAATGCCTGGAAAGTCAAGCAAAATGGGCCGAGAGCCAATTTTTATATTTTAAAAATCTACTACCTTTGTCCGTACAGTCTTCCCATCTTCTCTCGATTTGGAGAATGCAAGATGTATTTCCCCCTCATTCTTCGCTCGAATCAGTCGGTTAAATAGGAATTAAAAAAATGGTCTCAAAAATTCAAAACGAGCAGCTTCTCTCTCCCCCTGGCCGCTGTGATCCACTCATAGAAGAGTTCTTGATTTATCATCAGTGCCATAATAGAGAAAAACCGCTATGAATCTCACAGTCGCGGATCGTCGCAGTTGGTTAAGGTGGTGTTTACTGCTAACAGTTGAATGATTCTTGCAAGTTTGGAAGAGAAAATTTTTTTCCTGTATTTATTTAATTTAAATTTTTGTTATCCTAGGATACACTTTTTCAATAATTTCAATGAATAAATCGTTTACTTAGTTCCAGAGGAAACACTTCATGTGAGGACTTCTAAACAGGCAGACGAGTAACAAGTTGAGATTTGTCATTGTGAACTGCCCCTCTGCTCTCCGAATATAAACAATGACGAAGAGCAATTCAAATCCTACCTCAGATCTCAAAAACTACCTGAGAGTTAGCTAATTACAGTTTTGGAGGAAAAAGAAAATTGATTGATTTAGTAGTTTTGTCCAGACCTTGACGCACTGTTCAGGTACGTTAGATTGGGGAGGGCACAACTCTCTCGTGAAATTCTTGCGACAAGGACGATTTCCAGAGTTTTCTCTGATGTTTATGAATTTTTCAGGGAATAAGCGGTTAGGTACTAAATAATTCATTATGCACATGCGCTAATGTCTAATCAGCCCTAGTCATCTGATCTCAATCAAAAGACGTCGGAGAAACACTATGTCAATCGAATTTCAACACGATCGTATTTTTAGTAGCTTCTGCCTATCCACAGGTGTCCAATTAATGTAGGTATCTATCTTAATCCTGACAGTTTCCATCAAACTCTGATGAACTTTTCAGAGAATGCGCTCGTCAGGTTTTGCAGGATCAACATTTCCCAGGTCAAATTAATCTTTTCTCAATCCAAAGCCAACATTTTCCTAATCAAACTGAACATTGCTCAAGTCAAATTCAATCTCTGTCAAGTCGTTTCAACATTTTCCCAGACAAGCGCATCATTCGACAACTAGAATCTAACATTTTTCACCTCTAACCCAGCAGTTTCCTAGTCGAACTCAACATGTCTCATGTAAAATTCAATATTTTTCGAGTCGAACCCAATATTTTTCATGTTCAATCCAATCATTCTCAACTGATTATGAACATTTTCCAAATCAAACTGAACATTTCTCAATTCTACACAAACATTTTCCAACTATAACTCAACATTTTTCGCCTCAACCTCAACATCTCCTTATTCTAATTCAATTGTTGTCAAACAGATGTTAACATTAGAGTAGCGTCCAGTCAAAAACAAACATGTCGCTCAGATTTAACTTTTCAGCAGAGCGTAAAAACAAATTTAACATGATCTAAATCACGATAACTGGACGGTCGAGGGTTTTTTTCTAATCCTTTCTGGCTACTTAAGTCACCAAATTAGGTCATTCATATCAGAAACGATTTTGAAACAAGGAAAATCGGCTTTGAAAGGTGGCGATGTTTGGTTTTGACAAGATCGCTAGTGAGACGTTAGTTTTTGATCGGACTCTATGCGGAGTTGTTTGATTTTGATTCATTCTACAGGGTGTCAACAAAACAGGTCCGACGTACTGAAGGGGTCGATTCTACAACTAATTTGCAACACTTTTGCCTCGTAGCAATTTTTTTTAGAGGCTTCGTGTTTGAGTTATTTACGATCTAAGATTTTTTTCGTGTTTTCGACCTTATCTCCTATAAATTGCTATAACTCCCTCAATTTACAAGATAATCTCAAATCTGAGTACACCGTTGGAAAGAGCAGTAAATTTCCTTTCGGATTGATGCCTCACCTTTTCCGAAAAGTGAGGTTTGAGACATAAAAAAGCTCTCTGAAAAGCTAATTTTACTTCATTTGGGAAACCTAGAGTTTTTTCAATCGGAAATTGAACTATGAGAACCAATTTTTTTTTAAGGTGCAAGAACGGTAAAAACTGCGTGCAGAATGTCATCTAACCGCCCAGCGCAATAATCAATCTGATTCATGAAACGTTTCCGTCAGGTCGATTGCATCTTGACCTCTTGGATGTTCATGAGCTTTTCTCGGGCGATTCGAAATCTATTGTTTTTTTTTTTGTTTTTTTTTAAATACACGTGAGCTCGGATGAGGAAGGCTTCGGAGTGCCTCCTTTCTTATTTGAACTTTTGTCTGGTCTGATTAATAGCTTACCTGTTCCAGCCAGGGCAGGAGCCCCATTATCACGTGCCCTAAAATCTACAAACTGAACATAATGAGAAAGGCTCGGGAGTGCCACTATTCGATTCAGCGTACGAAACACCCTCCGTACCATCACTGAGCTATCCCAACTTCCAAAGTTTTGATTTCGTCATTTTCCATGTAAATCACCCGATTTTTCTCGAAAAGCTCATGTTTTTCAGCATTCAAACTCAATTTCCTCCCCAGGAAAATTTTTTAAGGACAAAATTGACTAAACCGTTGGAAAGGTGAGATCTTAGCGCAGTTTTTACCGTTCTTGCATCTTAAAAGAAAATTGGTTCTCATAGTTCAATTTCCAATTGAAAAAACTCTAGGTTTCCCAAATGAAGTAAAATTAGCTTTTCAGAGAGCTTTTTTATGTCTTGAACCTCACTTTTCGGGAAAGGTGAGGCATTTTACTGCTCTTTCCAACGGTGTACTCAGATTTGAGATTATCTTGTAAATTGAGGGAGTTATAGCAATTTATAGGAGATAAGGTCGAAAACACGAAAAAAATCTTAGATCGTAAATAACTCAAAAACGAATCCTCTAAAAAAAAATTGCTAGGAGGCAAAAGTTGTTGCAAATTAGTTGTAAAATCGACCCCTTCAGTACGTCAGACCTGTTTTGTTGACACCCTGTATAATGTTTTTTTTTTTGAGTTTTTAAAATGTTTCTTTCATTTTCATAAAAGCATAGGTATTACGACATACATTTTAAGCTAAGCTTGTGCATTTTCCTGCGCATTTATCGTAATTTACTTCAATTGCTCTTCAAATTTAATCATGTACGCTGGCTGAAGTATTTATAACGAATTAACTGAGGTCATGATACGAAAAAACGTCTCTAAAGGCCCAATAACGAAGTATTATATTAAAATGAAATCATTATGCATACTTAGAACATCTGATGAAATTATCATTCGTTCAAGATTTGAACAATAATCTTTTTCTCTTCCTTTGCGATTTTCCTCGCAGTTTGCCCAGCTTTCTTTTTGCGATTTCCTCTGGAAACCTCACCAACACTCAGTAGTCCTTCCTCAAAATCATCCATCCCGAAAACTTCACGAAAATTCGATAAAAACTACTTGAAATATATGAAAACTCACGAGCTCTTTGTTATACAACATAAACTTTATGGACACCTACTACTATCAACCAGGAATATTGTGAAAAATGACTTTGTTTGCATTTGACTGGACGCTTCTCATTTCCAAAATCGAGCTCAACATTTGTCATGCCACACTCTTCATTTCAAGACTGAAACTTTCATATTTTTAAAGCAAAACTCAACATGTCTCAAGTCAAATTCGATCTTCGCCAAGTCATATTTAGCATTTCTCCACTGAAATCCAACATTGTCCAAATCAACTCAAAATGTCTGGTCTAAATTCACCATCATTTCATTAGGATGCTCTGTTTGGCCTAATGATATGGAATAACTAAAGGACGAATGCGACCACGTCTGAGTAATTGCACTGATCTCTCAGCTGCCGAAACAGGTCAATTGATGGAATTTAACGTTTTTCAGAACAAAATTGAAACCATTAGAAGACAGCAGACGATAACAGGGCCCAAAATTTAACCACGAAATATGCAAAATTTTCTGGTTTTTTCGTTCCTATGATTGTGCAAATGTAGAATTCGAAAAAATAGAAAGCGTGGAAACTGTTGGAAAAACATAGTGATATGCAATTACCGTAAGACAACTAATCTCGTTAAGTCGCTTGTAATTTTTTTTTGCACGATGACAACATCTTTGGCCCTGAATTATTCAGGGACTTGCGCTGATCAAGGAAAAATTAGTGGGAAAGCGTGGATATGCGTGGAAAAAAATTAGCAATCCGCAACTGCTATAAAACCAGGATTTCCTGGATACCATCTTATATGATTTATGGCAAATAATAAGAACTAGTAATTTCGTGGAGTTCCACTATTTTCCGTGCTAAAAATCTTTGAAGGGACGACAGATGACTTAAGTTTCGGCTTTAAATTGTTCAGGAACTTCACCTGATCATGAAAATAGATAATTCACAAAGCGTGGAAACGCGTGGAAAACATTAGCGATCCTCAACAGCTTTAAAAACAGGATTTCCTTCATACCAATTTATGTCTATACGGATCAGAAGTTCGATGGCAAATTTTTTAGCTGCGAATGAAAAGTACTCACTCGCCTCACCACGGGCGTTGACCAGGATCGTCAACGCGACCTCATTTTCTGCTCTCCATCCTTTTTGAATGTACTCGTGGAATAGTTGAGTATCTCCGCAAACCCATGGGACTCCTCACTGGCCACTGTCCTTTAAGATACCACCTTAACAAAATGGGTAAGGCTAGGACAATAGAATGCCGGCTCTGTTGAGCGGAGACAGCTGAACACGTACTCTGCGACTGTCCTGCTGTTGCATCGGTAAGATCCCGGCATTTCGGAAAGGGTGCCCTAACACCCGCCGATATTGCCAAGGAAACACCTGAAAACCTCCTTCACTTTGTGAATGAAGAGACCATTAAAAAGATTCTGAAGTGACACTGGGAACTGGGAAGTGTCACAATAGATCACAGTGGTCTAAGAGACCAGGGGTTCCTCCCGTCCAATATCGGGGAAAAAAAGTCGAGTAAAAAGTTACCACAACAGACTTGAGGGATATAGGAGAGCCGGGTGTAAACGTTCGCGGTTGCTTATTGTTCCTCGCAAATTATTATTTTTCCCAATTGGTGAAGAACGCGAAATGAGGTCACCCTATGTCACGACGCTCCTGGTCCACGCCCGTACGACTGCTACGAATATCTGATGCTGGATATTCTAATTTACTAATACGATCCAACTTTCTTTATTTTTGGTTTATTTATCTTTATGTTTTCGTGTCACCTGATTCAAAATATGCGGTGGATGTGGTTTATGAACCATAACGAGTTTTCCTTATAATACCGATGCACTTCATCATAAATCGTCCATTTGCTCTAGGTGAAATGAACGCTTTCCGGATTCAGTCGTTGTATGATCAGGTAGCGGCCTGCTTCGTATTTGAGTCGTTCCACGAACGGTTTCCGAGGGTTCACGAAACGCGTGACGGCTGAAAACAGAGACAAACCGACTCTGGGCGTTCTTGGGTTTAGCACTTCGTTATGTTGGGAGCTGGGCCTGGTCGGAGCGTCTTTCGGCAGCTTCCTTCCCGGAGGTGGTTCCGATACCAACGGCTGGTGGCCGACTATCGTCGGACTATCATCATCGATCAGAGAAGTTTGCTGGTCGAAAGTGACGCTTTTCTTTCGATCGCTAACCGATTTTTTCGGCCGGCTGTTCTGTTTCGGTTCGGCTTGGGTCAGCTTGGGGGACGTCGAGTTTCGATCGGCCATTTCTCCCAGGGTATCACCAACAAACCGACGGAAGCGGATCCTTGGTATTACTTGAAGCCGTGTATAAAAGTCTAATGTGATACAACATCTACCAATTTCAAATCTTCCTTGGAGATTAGGTCGGGTAGAGATTGTGTCGCTACAACATCCAATCAATAAAGAATGGAGCAGTGATTTTTTTAATGATGTGGTGTGCTCATTCCACCTTATTAAACCATTCATGAGGCTGGGGTTTGCTTCGCAATCTATAATAATTATAGATGAATTATTCATGGTGTTGACAAATTTTGATTTATAAAAATAATGGAGAATAACCAAGGAGAACATTATTTATTTTGTAGCCAATCACAAGGGGAACAAAAAACCTTCAACATTGTAGATAAATAGATTTATTTATTTATTTTTAGAGTTTAAGGCCTAGTGACTTTCCTTTACACCTACCCTGGCAAACATTACAAAAACATTCCTATATGCAATCGGATCCATACAAACAAACACATACACACATTTAGGAAAAAAAATCAGATTAGTTTGCCAAAATCAATTTGAATTTTTGGCATATTATCAAATTGAAAATTTGGCAAAGTAATTTGAACCTTTGGCACAAATAAATTTTAATATTTTTGGCATCTAAATTTAAACTTTTGGCTACTCAATTTCTACTTTCGCCATACCGATTTGAGCTTTTGTCATATCAATTTATACTTTTCACAACCCCAACTATTCCAACATTCCACCCCATATAATGATCAATAAATGTTTTTTCTCTCTCTCTCTAAAAAATATTTTAAAAAAATACACCACTTTGCATCACAACCAATTTACAATCATCGTAATTTTATCACACACACTCCTGTATTCATAAAAATCAAGAAATTACACATTTTTCGATAGAAATTGAATTCGCTTTGCTCGTTGAAAAGAGGGCCTCAAATCCCCAAGATTGTGTTCGCTCGTCATCATTCGCTTGTTTCGCTCGCTCTATCTTTGAGAGAACCAAATATGAAGGCATCTATGAGTGACGTTGATAAACTTGAAAATGTAAAACGTCACATAAAGACCTCTGTCCTACATTTTTTAAATACTATTTCAACCCTTGGTTTGTTATTCTTTATTTCTTTAAATAGCACACCTATGTTTCAAAATAACATTACAAAAACGGATAAATGAATATTTCTCGCCTCAAACTTCATCGCTTTACTATTACGTATGCGTCGAATCCTAATCATAGTATATTAGTCAATTTTCCATTTTCCTTTGTCCGTTGTCCGCTACCCTGCTGTGGTCTGAACAAGTATAAGATTGTATATCCATGCTTAAGGCCTATGACAATCTCCTGGCTCGGTTCTCATCATCTCTTGTAATCTTTTAATACGCAGCAGGCTTCCTTCTTGTTCGTCCCCTCCGGTGTTAGTTGAGCCTGCAGGTTATGTAACTAATGAAAGTAATGAATATGAATAACCAAATATAACGAAAGAACCACTTGGTATAACGGAACGAATGAATACCAAATTTAAAACAATTTACGGGTTACTATAGGATAGTGAACGGGTTATAATCTAAAGGAGTGCAAGTGCAAAACGAGGCAAGAAAGAAGAAGGTTGGAGAAGATCAGCGATGACGGTTGAATGTGTGTGTTCGAGGAAGAGGAAATATAACAGGATTTCGAAGAGCTCGATCAGCGCTTTTGGAAGACAATTCATGAAGTGAGGATTTTACAATCCATCGTCCAGGAATCTTCAATCACTCCATCTCCGAGCATCTTCTGCCTTCGATGATAGTGATCTCAGAATAGTTCCTCAGCGCTCCGGGTACACTCATTCATCCCCCGTGCCTCTCCCGTGGGATTCGTCGCGAAATCTCTCTTAGAATCTCCAGCCTTCGCTAACAATCGGCACCACATTCGACCAAAATCGCGCGTCATCCCTCTCACGCTTTGCCTGGAGCTTCTTCATCCTCTACCCACACATTATGGACAGTTTTGAACGCTTTGGAGGCCATTTGGACCTTTCACCACAAAAGCACACTGGGAAAAACGGCCAATCTAAGCGGATATTCACATAACTTCTAAACAGACCGTCCAAATCACTTGAAATTTCGAGCAAATGTTTTATGATCATCTCAAGCGTAAGGGTAAAGGGTGGCGCGAATGCAGAGGAGTCAGCTGTGGGTTTCCTTGCGACTTTGTCACATAGACCGGTTTGATATGTTTTACGGGGTACACAATCAAATGTAACCCCTTTCAGAGTTTGAATTTCTCCCTAATCGACACTAATGATTACCAACTTTCGATAAATTTGAAAATCCAATTTTTATTGCTATAAATCGAAGATGAAAACTATATTCACCAGCCGCATGAGGATCTTCACGAAGGTACCTACCTGAATACTGGTCAATGTTTCATGAATATCCATTTCATTCCTTATTGATTATTCCAATTAGCATGTGTGCTAAAATGGAGAAAGGGTAAATTTCAGCAAATAGCACTTTGTACTACATTGTTAACTTTCTACGGAGATAGTGATTTAATCGTAACATTCGCTGGAATTATAGTTCGAGTTACTCAACATAGTATAGAGAACGTATTATTATAGCTTTGAACTTAATTGTGAAAGTATAAATGAACTCACGTATTCTAGAACTGAAAAGATAGACTTCTGGAATCTCAATCAATCTTGAAAATAAAATTGAATCTCTTGGAAACTTTCTTTGAAATAGATTGGCTGGCGTGAGATTCACGAAGATTGGTAATGAACTTAACAATAAGGTCGTGAGTAAATCAAAGAGCTTATTTTTGAGAAATCCTGAAAAAAAAATCGTATGAATGGCTCGGTAAGGTTAAACATTTTTGTTTGCAGACTCAACACAATATATTTTGAAAGTAGACCACAGGCAATGCAAACAAACTCTAAAAAAAGTTACATATCTTCAAAAATTGGGTTTTCACACATTTTAGAGCCCAAAATCTTTGTTGGGTTCCAGGGGGATCCGAGTTTAAAAATCTTAAAATCTTACTGTTCCTTCTACCTCAGTGGCGTAACGTTTTTCAGGGCCCCCCCCCCCCCCCGCGAAATATTTTCGGGGCCCCTCCCCATAATGTTTTATTTAATTATTTTTTTTTTCGAAGCGTGCACTTTTTTTTATCAACGGTCATCGTATTAGTGTTTGTGATACTCTACGATAACCTAACTAAACAACGCTGCAATTATTCAATTGTCTTGCGTTCATGATTTTAATTTCTACTAAGCTTTGGAGTGCGCGTGTTTCACAAGTGATAGGGCGATTATTGAATTTCAGGAGATATACATGGAGCACGTGAATCTATTCTCGACCAAAATACCTATTTGGATTGATCACGTTAATCATCCAAATTTATTCAATTGTCTTGATGTTTTAATTTCTACTAAGCTTTGGAGGTGTTTCACAGGATAGAGATTATTGAGATGTAGAAAATACCTATTTGGATTGATCACATCCAAATTTACAAACATCATCAACTGAACAATCCAAATAGGTGTTTTGGTCGAGAACAGATTTACGTGCTCTATGCGTATCTCCTGAAATTCAATAAACGCTCTATCACCTGTGAAACACGCACACTCCAAAGCTTAGTAGAAATTCAAATCATGAACGCAAGCCAATTGAATAATAAACCCCAGTGGAAGAATTTGCATCGTTTTTATTACACTAACTTCACATTGGTAGGCCCTTCACGCAGGTCCTTTTGGTTTATTATTCAATAATAAACCATTGTAATCGCTCTTGGAAACAAATTCTAACCCCCCTGAAAATTTCATGGTTTACGTTTCAAAGGGTGTAGAATCAGAATCTGCAATAAAAAATTTTCCGTCCGCCCGCCGTACGCACGATATCTCCGAAACGGCTGGAGCAAAAAATCTGAAATTTTCAGGAAAAATCCATCTTGGTCCGACGACGCCCCAATTCTTGAGCCAGCTCCCTCACTCAATTTAAAGTGCCCTTTAAGGGCTGTAATAGTTTTGTAAAATCCCTGAAAACCTCAAAACTAGTCGAATCGGCCTAGATATTTTCCTATTTGAAGAACATACCATTAGGAATCGAATGAGCCCTTCCCCACGTCCGTAGGTCAAACCATTCCCGATGTATGGCCCGATTTATGGTGCCAACATTTGCGTTTTTTCGTTTATTATTGTTTCTTCGTAACCTAGTGATGTCCGGCCGATAGCGTCGAGTTGTAGTGAATGTGGATACTGGAGTGATAGCCGATGTGAATACTTGTAGTGTAGTTAGTAGCCGATACACGGGTTGAAGCATTCTGATAATATATAGGTAAATATTATTCAATATTATTACTGGGGTTTATTATTCAATATTATTACTGGGGTAAATAAGTATTCTTTCACTGGGGTTTATTATTCAATTGGCTTGCGTTCATGATTTGAATCTTACTAAGCTTCGGAGTGTGCGTGTTTTACAGGTGATAGAGCGATTATTGAATTTCAGGAGATATGCATAGACGACGTAAATCGGTTCTCATCCAAAACACCTATTTGGATTGATCAGTTGATGATGTTTGTGTGCTCCCTCTACATCTGTCTACCTTTGGCTACATCGTTTAAATTTGGATTTGGGGAAGTTTTAACGCAATACGAGTGCCAAAGGACTTGATAAGTTATAGATGTCTTTATTGTGGGGGGGGGGGGGGGTATTGAGGTTCAATAAACAAACGCTGCAAATTCTTTCACTGGGGTTTATTATTCAATTGGCTTGCGTTCATGATTTGAATTTCTACTAAGATTTGGAGTGCGCGTGTTTCACAGGATAGGGCGATTATTGAATTTCAGGAGGCACACATATATGATTAACTGATCAATCCAAATAGGTATTTTGGTCGAGAATAGATTCACGTGCTCCATGTATATCTCCTGAAATTCAATATTCGCTCTATCACTTGTGAAACACGGACACTCTAAAGCTTAGTAGAAATTCAAATTATGAACGCAAGCCGATTGAATAATAAACCCCAGTGAAAGAATTTGCAGCGTTTTTTCCTAATACTTGATACTTTCATAATACAGAACTCTTAATGAAGTATTCACACTAAAGTGTTTGGTGAGATGTACATCCACATAGCGTAGGTATTCAACGTTAGCTATATCCGCCTTCAACTAACTGGCAAGTACCAATATGATTCTTGGACTGAAGAAAAATCGTACCACGCCGCACGATCGTTCTGCTGCAACAAAGCGCGATGCCGCGTTGTTACGTGTGACAATTCTGTATCGTATTGTTTGATCGCACCAACAGATCTCGATGGGCGCCCGCTCGCTCCCGTCGATCGCGTTCGTTTTTCACTTACGACACGGCGTCGAGGTTTCCATGACGCGCCTGCGGCCGGCGTCTGCCTTCATGTACCGACTCAGGCGCCAGCCGCGCCGAGCTGAAGGAGAGTTATCTCTCAAGAGGCGCGGCGCTGCAGGCGGCGTAACTAGGTTCCAGCTTCAGTGGGGGGGCAACTTACTGAGTCAGTACTACTGACTCCCGCACTCGCAAAAATGAGGGGGCGTCTGGGAGGGCAGAACGTACTGACTCCCAGCCAGGGACGTAACCAGCCCGTATTTCACACAGAGCAAGAAATAAATTTGGCGCCCCCCCATAGACCCGATATCTCATGACTCATACCATCTTAATGTACCAATGAACCAAAATATAAATATAATTAATTTGATTTATTCTCAATGCATAAACTCTTCTACTAAACGGAGGAAGGTTTGGTAAGTAAGTGCTCAATGTAAAATACCATATAATTTTTATTAAATTTAACAAACTAATAGATTATAAATACATTTTTGTACGAAATGGAAGCCCTAAACAAACTTTAAAATGAAAATTGTCGGGCTTTTTTGCTGCAAATGTTTTAATGATACCATCAAAAGATAGTGCAGAAGCTATTTTTTGCTCTATTGATATGATTGCCAAGTTGCTTAGTCGTTCTTGCCCTGTCAAGTTCCCGATGTAGTTTTTATCCTCAGTTTTCTTAAACTTCTTTCATTCGATGCTACACACACGGGTATTGTAAGAAAAATTCTCAAAGCTGTGGTTATATTGGGATAGACGTCTTGGAGGCCGTTTTGGCAAATATAAACCAAAAGTTCGAATGGAGTAGACTCGCCTCGTCAACTGCCCTGCATACGGCCGCTCAAGGCTAGTTCTCGCCTGCTTGGGGGTTTTCGGCTAACTTTCCCACGTTTGAAATGCCCCAAATCTCCCCTTGGAATGAAGCGATTGTGCTCATCTTCAAACATAGCCTTTTGAAAGCCTAGGTAGATTGTTGTGCAAATTTGAGTTTTAATCTTAATTTTATCGGGAGTTATCGTCTGGAATGTGTTTTTGGTGTCTGACAGTGGACTTGGAATGCTTTAAAACGGATCTTGATGCAAAAATTTTAGTCCGAGAACAATAAGTAGGTAGTTTCTTTTTCTTCGAAAATTCGCTAATACTAAGGTAACGAAATTTCCAGTAGTGGCCACTGCTCCAGTAGTGGCCATTTTAAAGTTTATATTTGAGAAATAAGGATTCCCGGTCTCCTAGTGGCTTCAAACTTGCAGGAGGTACAGCTCATGTCATCTTGTAGTCAGAGGTTGAACTAGGAGTGCGCAGAGCATCATTGGAAATTGTGGTAAACTTCTCAATATGACCGTCCCTAGTTTCCTCGTTTGTTGGGCTGTATCCTAGAGCTTCTACTGGATAGAATCAATTTTGTTCATCTGGTATTGAATTTAATGATATTAAACACGTAAGGAGGGCAAAATGTCAAGTGGCCACTACTGGGACATGCACGTGGCCACTACTGGAAATTTCGTTATTTGATGTGGCCACTACTAGATCAAAATAAAGGTGTGAGAAAAAATTAATAAAAAATAGAAAAAATTGTTCTTTTGATAGTTTTAGGCAATGGATATGTTAGGGAAGAGTCGGGCTATATTCTAAATGAGTCCTGAAGAAAGTCAGTACTACTGTTGGCCCACAATTGTCAAAACTAAAGAAAAAATTCTTAACTGTGGCCACTACCGGTACCGTTACCTTACAGCAGTTGAATATTTCTCTTTTTCCACGTTGGGTAGCAAGCAGACAAGATGGAATTGTTTCTTTGAACCAAAGAGAAAACCAAACCAAAGAGTAAACCAAACCGATGTTATCGGAGCCAACACATCGATATTATCAAACATGTGGCATCGAAGGCAAAACATCGAACGTTCGAACATCAAAACATCAAAACGGTCGATGTCCCATCCCTAGTACGCACCTTCGCAAACTCTGACACCTTAGCTACTTTACGCCCTTCCTCACCTGGTTATAAATAAAACCAAAAGATGATTGATCAATGAATCTACATTACCGTTGATGTTTATGAACTTGATGTTACATAATGGAATTTTTCTGTGTGTCGTTAGTTCAGCTTTATTCTTTAAAATAAAAAAAATGGATTTTGCTAGAGCGGGCCCGTTCCCGGGCCCCCTTGTACCCCGGGCCCCCCCGCATCGCGGGGTTTGCGGGGGTGTACGTTACGCCCCTGTTCTACCTATCTTCTTAAACATTTGGAAAACTTAGAAAATAGCCCATGTTGTTTAGTGGAGACCAAAGAACTAAGAATGAGTCTCGTGTTTGGACAGTGCTGAATAATAGTTAACTTTATAAATTCTGAATATTTTACTTTTAATATTGTGAATATTTGTGTTAAATATTGTAATAAAGTGGTCCAATGAGGTTACAATGGAGTTTTTAGGCTTGCATAAGGGGGAACCATGTATTTAGAGCCCGTGGAATGCCGAAAGGATAGTAATAAGGTTTAAAACGCTTGGAAGAAACTCAAAGCAAAGTAAAAACGCATACGACTGCCCCTTCGTCACTATTCGAAATCATTACCAAGTGATATATATACACCAGTATAAAGCGCAAACTAAATAATTCAGGTACACTGAAGTCTACAAGTGAGCCAACTCGCGGAGGCTTGCGACTCGACAAGCCACAATCCTCTCTCCCCCCTGGAACACATCAGGCTCGATATTCGACAAACCTCTACAAACAACAACAGACCACGCTCGTGTCTCGTGGGCTCACATGCCGTCAGAACGGTCCATTACAGGTCAGATATGATATGGGGGTATGATATGTGCTATGATATGTATGTTTGATTCGTTGATATACAATTTTCGTGAAATGTTCACCTATTATGGCCGTTTTTTCAAGTGTGCAGGAGGGCGTTTAAAATCGAAATTCGGGAACTTTTTTGAACTCATCGGGGTCGGTTTAGTCAGGGTAGATCAGGGATCGAAATATCTTTTCTAAGGAACGTTCCCAATTGTTACTAATCGTTCCCGGTCCGAATAGGATCAATATCCGAAGGCACGAAATCCAAACGGGCCAAAAAATAACGTTCCTACGCGGAAGGGATTTTGAACGGACCAATTCTTTCCGCTCCCGCTAGGAATAAAAAAAATCGTTCCCCGGTTTACGTTCTCATCCTTTTATTCGCTCAGGAAACCGTCGAAAAAGCCCGGAATTTCGCGCACAGGCTCCGTCTGGGCCCACAGCATTAAATTTTGATAGAATTTAACGATTCAAATCAAGTTCAATCAGTCAATCAATAATTTTTATTCATGAAATATTGCATAGGCACGAATTACAAATATATAAATTACCGAACAATATTGCCCGTCAAAGGCTAAGCCCGTAACGACGGGTCAAAAGTAGTAACCCAACTCTAACTATTCATAGGATCTACTAAAAAGAGCAGTTATGAAATCATAAAAATATAGTAAAAATAAACAAAATGTGCATATTTATATATATAAATACATTTGGAGATGGGGAAATGAAAGAGAAACTAACATACATAATATGTATGTTAGTATACATTATACTATATATATAAATACATTTGGAGATGGGGAAATGAAAGAGAAACTAACATACATAATTTGTATGTTAGTACATATTATATGCTCTTCATCATCAAAAGAACTGAATCAAGCTTCGGGGAAATCAAATATTTGAGCACTCCTATATTCAAGCTTCGAACTTTCAGAAGAAAACTTCAACTCTTCAGTTCATTTATTGTGAAGCACATGGAGAATACGATGGGGGCTCTTTGATTTCAGGACTGATCGACTAAGAGGAGTTACAGTATTTCCTGCCGACTTAAAACGTGTAAAATAATTAATTAGTGAATGGACCTTATAGTAGTAAAATAACAGAATCTTCAAGAAGAGGTGACGTAAAGAAAATAACTTCTAATCATTGAAAACAGATTCACTCGAATAAAGTCTAGGTTTGTTGTACATGGTTTTAATGATAGACTTTTGGAGTACCAACAGTTTTTCCAAAGTTGTGGGATACGTTCCACCCCAAACAATTAATCCATATTGGAGAACCGACTGCACCAGACTGTAATATATTAAGCGTAGTTGGCTAAGACCAAATACATTTCGGACATTATAAAATAAAGATGGGAATTTTTTTAATTCAGAGTATAAATAACTTACATGATCTTTCCATGACAAATTGTTCTCTATTATTATCCCTAAGTACTTGAACGCTTCAACTATACCTAACGTTTCACAGTCACAATTTGTAAGATTTTGACAAGAATGGAGCACGATTCTCCGAGTTAAATCCGGTTGAGCAATGTTTCTAACGGTCATGTATTTGATTTTGCAAGTTTGCAGTTTGATTCCTTTGTCAAAGACGTTCTGTTGTATTTATCCACTAGCCAGAGATGGATGACCGCCCGCTCCGTTCGCGGCAGAGTCAGGAGGCCCAAAAGTCGATTAAACGGCAATGGAACGAAAAAAAAACTCAGGAACAATATATTTGCTCCGACCAGGAACGAATAACGTCAAGAACGAACATATCGAATCCTGAAGGAAGCGATTACTTGTAAAACAGTTGTATATCAATCTGAAAGTACCGTTTCCATCGGCACTTTATATGAAAGCCGATATTTATTTCGGTACGTGCCAGGAGGCTAGTGTCCAATAATTTTCCATCAGTGAATCAACTATGCAGAAATGTGCCACCGCGCTAGTTAGTGTTTGAATGGCCACAGTGGTCCACCGTGCTCCACCCCGAATATCCTTTAGAACGAATTTTTTTTGAAAGACAACTCCGAACCCACCACCCTTGAAAACACCCTGGTCGGTCGGGTTGAAAGGGTTAAAACCACCCACCCCCGACCGAAGCCTTCTGCGCATGCGCCGCCTCCGAGCCAAACCCTCCCGCCTCCAGTACACCTTCGAACACCGCGGCGGTCGTAACTCTTCATTCGGGACTCGCGATTTTCGCCTTATGAGTGAAAACATTTGTTATTTCTCATCATTCACATTTACACAAGGTCGACAACCTTCGTTTTTCTTTTAGGGATTTTTTATATTTTTCTTTTCGTTTCTGGCACAACGGCGGGCGAATTTTTAAGCGGCGCGTTCAACCTTATCTCCCAGCCTCCCTCTTCCCCGTTCTAGCTCCTCCCTATCAATCTTATCAGCTTCTTTTTTTTGTTGTGTTGTTTTCTTCTTGTCGGGCTATACTTCTTCGGGACGAATGTGAAGTGAAACGTTCGAACAGTGTGGACTGTGTTTTTCCTGTGATTTCTGTGCCGCATACTGCCTAAGAATGCCCAGAATCCACCTACTGGCCATTTTGCTGTTATGCGCTACCGGTGAAAAAGTCCACGCTGCAAAAGAAAGTAAGTCACAAAAACTGTACCTATATATTTATATAAAATAATTATAATACTTTATTACACCAAACATGGTGTAATAAACATCATCAACTCTACAATTTGATTGACAGTTTTGTCCAATCACGAGACGGTTTTTGTTAACACGGCATAGTACCCCAGATAGTAGGTGAATCCTTATTGTTCGCTAATTTCCATCCATTGTCGCGTTTTCACGGAAAATGGAGCTATAACAATGGTTCCAAAAATGTCAAAATGCAAATTTTCCAAAACGTTCTTCAAGGAACAAAACTTTCACCAACAAAATCAAAACAATTGTTCCGAAAGAAAGAATGAGTTCGTTGTACTTATCTTTTCAAGTGCAGCAAGGTAGTCAAATTTGAAAAATAACAATAAATTAATAAAATTTATATTTTTTCAACAACCTTTCAGAATAGCTATTTTGCTTTTCAAGATCTGTAAGGTCCACAATTCGGCTGGAAAAAAAAAAAAAAAAAAAAACCGTACTTCCGCTGTACACAGTTTGCCTTTCAGAGCTTATCTCCAAAACTGCTCCAAAAACGGTTGGTAGTTTGAAACTTGTATCATAAATCGCAAATAGCGCAATTGTATCATAGATCGCGTAATTGGAGTAACCTTGAAGGGTGCAATCAAATAGTAGAGATTTTCAAAATTTAGAATATCGAAAACCTTCGAAATAATGGGAATTTTTATATATTCGGTGTTGATATTAATCCCTCTAAGGAATCGAACGAATGAGCCCGCTCGAACGGTTTTACGTTCATCCGTTCGGCAGTCGTGAAAACGAGTGGGAAAAATCTAGTGAAAATTGACTAGTAAACAGTGACCGGCCGGATCGACTGACATATTTGCGATGGAGTTCAGTTTTCAAAAGTTGCTCTGAAATCGAATTTTCCATAACTAAAGGTAGATGTTTCATTTTATCTTGTTAAATTTTAGCTGTACCATCCGTGAATTTCAACTACTATGTCGGTTTGCCGTTTATTGCAACATTGTAAGTATTTGATGTCATCTTTCGTTACTCACTGAGGGACCTGTAACGTTTTGGTGGTTAGGGACATATTTGTTAAAAACTAATTTTCTTTGGGACATTTAAAAGTCAACTACAAGCTATAGAGACACACTGATCAGCTGAAAGGCCTTTGTGTCTAATTTATTTTCCAATTGATTTTACAAAATTCCGAAAGATCTTATCTTTTCCGATTGTTCTCATTTTAAGGGAGATAGTATGCAAGCGCCGAGTTTACATCATATATAACAGATTACGTCTAATCAACATCTACTAAATCAACATAGGTGATTGATTCACGTAAAAGGGCTATTTAATACAGAAATTATACACCTTTGGGTAAAAATACGTTATTAATCTAAAGAAATGCGTGTTGTTTAAAAATACGACTTCAGAAATTCAAGCTAAAATAAGATCCTCGTTTGAATAACTATATAATACAAGATTTCTTTGCCATAAAAATAACAAAATTACGCAGTCAAGAATTACCTAATTAATTAGGGTTACAGTTTCTTTGCTCACAAAATGCCGAACTATTTAATTTGAAATAATATAAGAATATTCCTTCAAATATTCAAGTTGAATGAAGAACTCTTGTTCCAGCAGTCTCCCTCATTAAGCGTTTTTATCGAACCGAATCGAATCTCTTCATTCAATCAACCACATCTTTAACTGGAGAATTAAAAAGTGTTATGTCAGCACGATTTAACGGGAGAATTAAAACGTATCATGCCAGTACGATTTAGATGGAGTATCTCAAGGTGTTTTTTTCACAATTGCGTTTGAATTGAAGAAGGAATTCGTGGTATCTGAATATTAGTAGGTTTTAAGGAAACCACTTTATCGGTACGGCATTCCTGCGGTAAATAGCTGAAACGGTAGTTCCATCCAAACAGGTGGCATTCCTTTATCCCCGCCCATGGGTTTTTTTTAACTGGAGGCGTAAAATTGCATTAAAATCCTCCGTCAATTCTTAGAGAGTATTGAGTGAAAATAGAAATGAGAAAATAATAAACATATTTAGTCATGAGTGTCTCCATGACAAGGGAGTTGTCGAAAGATATGAATCATATTTTCAGATGCGACTATAAATGAACTATTTTTGATTTTGGACGAAAGCTGAACTTGATGAATAGCTTGCTGTTCCTTGGACGCTGAGCAATTACAAGTTTTGGTTTATTATTTTCAATATTGAACTTTTGTAATCAACAACAAAATTTATGTCTAATTCCCTCACACAATTAATTGCTTTATTTTTCAAGATGAGTTGAATCCAAAGACCAAATGTTCTCAGCAAGTTTCAATTAAAATCCAAGAAAAGCGAGTATAACAAAGCTTCAATTATCCAAACATTTTCTGTACAGCTGAATATTATTAACAAAACATTTTTTTTTTTCCAGAAAAATTCGGATCACTGTACAAACCTAATGCTCATTCCACCAATTTAAAAGAGCTAATAAGTCATTCTCATATTATTTGTTTTGGCTTTCCTGGACCATGTAAGATGAGTAAAAAAAAGGTCGACTTTTTGAACAAAATTTGTTGTAAAAAATTAGTATAGATACCTATTCAAGACAACAAATGTTAGTACCAGTTGTTCCATTAGCAGTATTTAAATTAAATTTTTAAATTTTGAACATTTTAATCTAAAGGGAGTTTTATCACGCGTGTTACTGTACAATGGACGGGCTGCAGAGAGCGAATCGCTAAATTGAACTCAAGCCCAAAAAGTCTTTCTGTTCCTAAACGAGATTGAAAATTATATCGCTAATTGATTTGAAAAAAGTGAAGAACTATCAATGGTATCAATCGTGACAGGTGCAAATCGAATAAGAAAACAACTAGACAACGAACGAATTTTTATTAAAAATTCAATTTCTTTCAATATGAGAATATCGAAAACATTCGAAATAAGACGGAGGATTTTGCGTTCGTTATTGATTCACATCGCTACAATGAACCGAATGAGCCCACTCGGTCCGCTTTATATTCATCCGATTATTCTCCCAACGGGATAGAACATTTTTTTTTAATACTATCTCTTCGTTTGTGATTTTTATTGCAACTGAAAATAACACACATTTCATCGAGCAATGTTTCATTTAATAATATCTATAACGCAGGAGTAGGGGCGGTTTACAGAAAAAACCTTCATTCCATCAGTTAGCATACTACTTTTAATAGAATTGTTTTTAAACTAAGTAACAATCACCTAGTAAGTTGTAATGATCGAATTCGCTGATATAATTGCGTGTCATTGTATTTTTAAGAGTTCCTTTTGAAATCTACTTCTTCATTTGCGAACGAGTGACGCGTGGGTGTGAACTTTATTTTATCTAGATGCAGTTTTTCAATCCGTAGATTCTTCGTGATGTTGATATACATCGTATTGGATCATCGTAGATATTTTGATTTCAGCTTTTGTTTCCTATAGAGGAACTTGTAGAGATTAGTGTTCGCTGAGTTATATTATAAACAAGTACCGAGAGAGCGTATCTCGCCCAACTGCTAATGGCCCCCATCAATTGCCATTACAACAAAACTGTGTGGTTTTATCGCCAAAAGAATGGGTGTGTGTAGGGGAGCAGTGACATGTGCATGGTTAATTCCGAGTCACCTATCGCCACACTTCAATTTCTACACAGCATATAACGCGGACTCTATACTCTCCTGAAAGACTGTCTTATATGAAGAAATCTACAACGTTGTAACCCCATGAGTATTATTTCAATTCACCTTGAGTTCTACAAGTATCAATTCATCTTTATTCTTATTGTTTGATTGATTACAGAACTCCTTGTAACAGTCAGTAGTGACTTACCACAAATAAATCCATTGAATGATTGATTGATTAAGTCATCCTACCGTCTTTGGGAGATAAAGGTGTCATTTGCAAGTTACGGAGACACACTGATTAGATTGAGGCTCAAGCTAACTAATTTCTTTGTGCAATTGTTATTTTGTCTTAACAATCACTCAAGTTGGAAGCTTATGAGGATAGCGTTGTGAAGCGTCACACCAAATGTTAACAATATACTGAATTCCAGCTGCGTGGGTTAATGCTTCAACCCTAGTCATTGCCGTGTTTAAGCACAATGTGCAGTGTTAAATTCGGATTTATTTATGTACTTGTCTGATATAAATACATTACCTACTTTGTTAAAATAGATTCATAAAGTTCTCCTAATAAACCGTTGCTGTCATTATGAATCTGTTGAATGATAAAACCGTCCAAATAAATTCCGGCTATCGGTCAGAGTAGATCACCAATGAAATATTCCGTTTCATTATCGTTATGTGCATACTTAATAATTTCAAACGAGCATTTGAAGATTTCGATGATCGCTTCCCCGATATGTGGCAAGTGATGAATAGGTTCCTGACGATGGGAGGTGTTTGAATATGGGCTCTCTGAAAATAGATACGTCAAAATCATCGATTCACCACCCAGTTGTGGTGGGAGGACAGAGCCAGTGGCAGCTTGCAACAATAACGTCAATGAGACCTCTTGCAAGAATACAGAACCTTGCTGGATTTATAAATCCATATTTAATTGTGCCAAATAACAAAAAAAGTCGGTCTAGAATCTTCCTCGCAAATGTAATGTGAATGTTTACATTATTAAAATGTAAATAATCTTAAAAGATTCTTAAAATTGAAAGACGTAGAATATTTGTTTCCGCAGAAACCAACCCCATTAAATGGGTGAGTCGAAATGTATTGCGGGTCTGTCACATTATCTGTAGAGCGGATAAAATAACAGTACGGTTGAGTTAACATTTATCATTCGAAATAGAATGCGTGATGATTAAACGGTCCTTACCTAACCGCATCAGAACTTGAGGAAGTTCACGATTAGAAATGTACAAAATAATTATTGATGGATTTTACATTTGTGGACCTTTGTGCAATTGATATGCTGATAAAACGGTAGAAATTAAGGATGTCATATTTCACGTTTATGCTTACGCTGTAAGTGGCTTTGGTTGGCAGCAAGCTCGATTTTCTTCAGCCGTATGGAATCATAGGCGGATGCCATCGAGCGAGACCAACATAAATTTTTGAAGCTCATGTTTCATCGCTTCGTGGTTGATGATGAGTAGTTCAGTGATGCTTTAATTTGGAATTATATGAAGGCAAAACTTCTGAAGGGTAATATAGATGCCCTGGTGGCTCTTGTTGGACTCTGTACTCCATCATACACTACCAAAAACCCTACCACTTCGCTCCACCACATACGGGATGAACAATCCATTGATCAGAATGCAGAAGTCGGTAAACGACATGCCCACTCGCGAAGGTGTGGATTTGTTTGCGGATAGCCTGCCAATCATGGATACGAGCTGAATGATTATTATCGCTCTTCCAACCCCCTGTAGTTGTTTCTTTGTTCTTTCTCCTGATTCTACATCATCTAATTAAACTTATTGTGTTTATTTCTGGTTTTTCTTTTCAACTTATTATACCCCTCGGCTCGATCCTTTCTACATTACATTGAATTCTGGAAACTGGTTTATCCCGTGTTGTATAAATAAATAAACGAAAGCCTCTAGGGTTTCTTTTGTACGTAATCTTGGACAACGAATTTGATAGAATTTGTTTCAGATCGGTAGGAATTCATCTTTCAGCAATAATCGCAAACTCTAGACCAAAAGTGACTCCTCGAACCTTACAGTGGCACGACCAATCTCGCACCATTCAAAAAAAAAATAATGAACCCACGTGTTAGAAACGCGTTTCCTAAGACAATTCGCTAAAGTCTATGAATGAAATTAAAATGGATTTCGTTGTTAATGAAACACGTTTTTCCGAAGAGTTGAGAATCAACCCGAGAATGTGCGCACGGGACGGATAAAAATCCGATCCGCAAGGTAATCAGATTCCCAAAAGGAAAAAAAAAGGTGGAAAGGAGATCCGGAGGAGGCGATGTGCGGCGAGGAGGGGGGTCGGTAGCAAATTGAGCTTCCCCTTCATAGGGTTTCTCTTCTGTCGGAAGACGAGGAAATCAAAGCTCGAGTTGGATCCTTGTTCGGGAAAAGAAATACGAGGGAAAGTCAGCGCGCCACGTCGGATTTCCAGTTCTTTTTAGAGTATATCGTTGGAAAGTTTGGTTTTCATCTACTTGCGGCGTCAAAACTCAACGCAATCCGTCCGAGGAGTCCAAGCAACTATCTAACTGCGACGTAATTCAATTAGGGGCCGAGAGAAAATTCTAGAATAACGTAATGAAGCTCTGAGAACTCGCCAAATGTTCACAATACGAAATAACTCGGCGCTCCGCGCCTCGCCAGGGGGCAAGCCCCCTGGACCCCCTTCTGCTTTTATTTAGAGACTACTGCCACAAGTATAGGAACGTAGAATACGCTTTAGCCTCGATTGAACGCTGAACGTTCAACGATGATCATCGAACGTTCATTGTCGAACCGAAGGACGATTCGCGAACGACTGAAACTCCGATTTACATAAATAAAATGACTCACTTCAAACGGGTTTGTCGCAACTAGTACACATGGATGTAAATATTCTTATGTTTATTGGTCTCGTGTCACCGTTTTCGTTCCTGGATACCATACCCTTTTTCGTTCCACTCCCGCGTGACACTTTTCGGCTAGTTAGTCCATGGCTAAAGCGTATTCTACGCTAATATAATTTTTCTGAACTGTACGGGTTTCAAGTTATTGCAGATTCAGAATCCATGACAGATATGGAAATATCTCTCCTACTTTTTCTTGAAACAGTTAAGCCGGAGGCAAAACCAAAAGTGCAAGTGGACAAACAAGCCATCCGGGTGGGCTCGTGGGAATGCACGTATACCAATAATGAACATAACAAAAAAGTGTTATCTCAATATTATTATTATTTCTCAATATTAAGATTTTTAAAATATCAGCCTCTTGATAGATTAATTATTAGGAATGATTAAGATCGGTACCGTCAATCCAGCCCCAATTAGACTTCAAATGTGATTTTTGACTCAAGTGTCGTTCAGTAGCTTTGGATCGAAGCTCTAGACATCAGACGGACTTATTTTTTTATCCCATTTTCAAATTCTACACATCTCAAAACGTTAGAACGCAAATTTTTAGTATGGAAGGGAAGGGGGGTATTTTTTCTCGTTCGATTACCAAAAATATTAAATGATCTAAAAGTAATATTTTATATGAATTTTCCTAGTCACCGAATCTTCAGTCTACCTAACGTCTGATTTGGTATAACTACGTACCTATATAAGAATCCTTGTGAACTCGTGTTAATTCTGATAAAAAAAATAAATGATTTATTGCCGGTTTCACAGACAATCCCTTACCATGGTTAAAGTAGTACATCAGCGTGTCCATGAAATGTTGATTTTAAGTGGCCATGTCGATTTAGACCATTTCAAGGAGACATTTGCACGCAAAATTGATGTGATAGCGAAATGCCAGTGATAACCAATAGCCGTTTCTATATTTCGCTCTATTTCCGTTTCTATTCGATTAGTGCATGCTTCATTTTACTGAGCTGAAGTTCGAGTATTGCTAAAAAGAAATACAAGTGCTTTGTCACAAAATCAATATGAATATCGTCTTGAAATCCATTGATCTCTCTTTAATCCATCGTGGACGGGGACTTCTAAAATTTGCATCAAACTAGTCTTCAGGTACCTACCAATGCTGTAATCTAGCCTCTGTGGTTCATTTTTGTTTAGGACAAATTAGCCAAACTAACCCGTAACACAAATAGCCTTTTACTAAGAAAAGCACTACCAAACGTGAATTGTTCAATTCCGTCTAAATCATATATCAGACATCTTGTGAACTCGTGTTATTCAAAAAAAAAGAAGAAAAGCTGAACGCAAGCCGATTGAATACGTGAAAGAATTCAGCGTTACATGGTTAAACTGTAGTTCATATCGTGCCAGAAATGTTGATTTTAAAACCATGTCGATTTCATATCCAGACCTCATCAAAAAGGAAATGGGCTCATCCAAAGGGCGCTAATGTGAAAACTGCCAGTTATCAAGAATTGCGATAAACAGTCTTCAAGACCTGGAAATGAACAATTCCTGGAAAGTTCCAGAAATATCGTTTTTAATCCATGTGGAAATCTTGGGACCAACATAGTTTAGAGACAAATTAGCAAAACTAACCGGTAACACAAATATCCCTTTACGTAGGAAAGCACTAACAAAACGTGAAACAAACAAAACACAATAATACAAAAAAGGAAAATGAGGAGTCCAACTTGCCAAAACTGCAATGGAGGAGATGAACACACATTTTTCATGTATAAGCAAAGGGAAACACAAGGAAGATGGCTGCAGAATGACCTGGAAATGCCATCCCAGGACATGACACCGGAGAATAGATATAGTTGCCCAAAATGCTTGAAAGAGAAGAGCATTGGACCTCTGTAGTTATTTATGTCGAAGTCATCCTGCAGAGAATGATCACCCAGGAAAAGGAGAGACAGAGGACTAAATACATCCCAACGACTTGGCCTGAAGTAATGTGTTAAACAGTCCCAGGCCGAGTTCCAACGTGGGAGGAGGAATGTGAGGTTTTAGTGGGTTTGAATCCTGCAGAACCCGAAGAGTATCTTACGAGATCCGATTTCCACCATAAGATCTTAAAGATTCCCTCATCTGCCTACGTAAAAAAAAAAATGCAAATAGCACAATGATCAGTAACGCAGTAAATCGGAATGGAAACAAAGATGGCTCAAAGAACAGTTATTTGATTGTTTACGCCGCTAACCAAGCAAATTCGGTTGGTTATTTTTGATCGTCGATTCAGAGCGTTTGATCGTCTAGTTGATTGAACCGGTGTTCGTGAAACCGAATGTCGTAGTTCTCAACAGCTGAAATCTTCGGTTTATTGAGTAAAGGTTGGTTAAAAACTTTCGTGAACCCCTATGAGGCAGTGAACCAGAAATGTGAATGATCTAAAAATGATATTTCTGTTACTGAACTTTATCTAGTATCCGAATTACTGGTTTGCCTTTCATGAAAACAAATACATTAATGATATGTTTGTAACAATGATATGTTCGTGCTGTAATGTTACGCAATATATTGTCCCAATTACGTGGACGAGGTCTTTTTAAATTTAACTTTTATTTCCTCTTTTAAAATACCGCTCTTCCGCAACAGTAGCCTTTTGCTCAAGGGATGGAAAAATTGAGGTGGGAAGGTTACCGCTCCAGCATCCGAGGGGAAAAAGGCGAATTCGCATGAAATTTAATCCGTCTTTAGAATATAAAACATGGTGGGACGGCCGTGATGAATAGCGCATTATATGAATACACTGCAGTTTACCATTGCTCGCCCAGCTGTAATAGAAGCATCTCTTTGTTAGGTTACAGGGAATTCAGGCCTCTACTGTTCCACAGTTTTGATTTTGCAGAATTGTATTATAAACAGACTATTGAACATTTTCACATATTATTATTGTAGCGTTTGACTCATAACGAGGCCAAGCCACATAAAAATTGAACCATTCATTTGCAAATTACTCTGATGGGTAAGGGTTGTTCAACTGCTTCTCCTAAGCATGAATCAGGAGCTCAACTCCAGGGGTATTCTTCGGACGTTAGAGAAATATCGTCTCGGAATACGCCTAATAAATATATCAGAGATTAACGTAGTAGGGATTGCGTAAATAATAAAACTGTCTAATAATTAATAGTTTTCGTTACACTGATTGTTTTGATGTTGATTGTTGACCTGTTGATAGGATCAACTAGTCCCTTAGTTTCAAGCGTCATATAGTTTAAAAGGAGTTCGTTCCGTTTGTGAGTACATGTCTAGTTTTCTGTGATAGTGTACAACGTTTTCCTGCAGCTTGAAATGTGTGTTTTCTCACTTTGATTTTGGTTTATCATTTTCAATAATGTTAACCTCCCTCAAAATTTGCTGATCCACATTTCAAGCATTTCCCCCTTGGAATATTTATCCAAAACTGCTTAACCGGACTTAAAGAAACTTGGGATCAAAAATCACATTTGGATTCCACTTAGTACTGAATTCTCGGCTTAGTCAACCTTAAGGGATAAAATTTCAAAAATCTGAATATCAAAACCTTGGTGAATAACACCTTTGTTTTTATTTTTGTAATCGATAGATGTGCCTTCTAAGAATATAATAAGCCCATCTAGACCGCTCAAAGTTGAACCTATTTTTAATCTATTTGTACAAGGTTCATAGTGATCTCAAGTGTGTCATAACGAGTGGTTAGGTGCTCGGCTCCTGCTGGCCTTTCGTATACAACGAAACCAACGCCCCATCTTTTTTGCCTGAATAATTTATTACTTTGAATACAACTCATGAATGAAAAACATCGCGAATGAACGATAAGTACGAAACGTAATTCTTGGAACCAAAATCAGGTCATCTCCTTATTATATTTCACCTTCCATGGGCGAAGTCCGAGTTCTGCCGAATCGAACAGCAGGGAAACGCGATCCTACAGCGCCGTGTCGTCCACTCTCCTCCCTACGTCAGAAACAAAACCATTTACGACGATTTCCACATACTTAATCCCACCGAACTGCTCTTCAAACACACCAGTACCTTCATCATCAACAAACGAGATCACTTCAACCCCCTCGCTGCTGACGGTCTATCACCTCCTCCACCAACGCCTCGTCTAAATCGCCCTCGCTATGTATTCAATAACTTCGTCTCCATAGACTAGCTACAAAAGAAGCACCGTGTACTTAATTAATTTTCCTAGTTAATTAAGGTCAAATGTTTTGAATACCTAAGCCACTTCGTCAATACGGTATGTTATTTAATTTAACGGTCGTAAATAAAAGGATGTCAAAAAAACCCTTCTATGGGTGATTTAGCTGATCATAATGGAGCCCGCCATAGCATGTGTCTGTTCGGGTTTTCAATCATAATCCTGCTTCCTAATGTGCATATGAAATAATTTATTCATTAAACTAATCCGAATAGAGTCCGACATTGCACTTGTTTCTTGTTTTTCCAGGCAGGGTTTGATCTATTTATTACGAACATGCATACTCTTTTTTACACATTCGCCGAAAAATTCGGTCTTAAAATACCTTGAATTGGAAATCTATGTGGTTATCCCCCTCTCATGCCTGTGCTGCATCTCGCCGCTCTGGTTAAATTCTATTAGGGCTTCCATATTATGGGTAAAGCTTCGATTGTGTAAGTGATCTAGCTTTTATATACAACGTCCTAAAATTGTGGTTTCAGTGTCGAGCGTGAACGGATCAGGAGTTGAAAAACATCAATAACAACCGGTAACGTATTCCGTTCGTTCCACACCCCGATGTCGGAGGGGGAAGGGGGTGGGTCAGTAACCAGCCACATAATTACAGAGGCCTTTCGTTAATACTAACGTATAACACGGAAAGGGGGGTGTGAAGCGCGAGGCTATATCAGATCATTCGGCGTCGAGGGCCCTCTAATCGTTTTATGCATCCAACCCCCCTCTGCGAGGCTAGTCACGTTCCGGAGGTGTAAAGTTTCACACTGTAGGACTTCACCCCACTCTCGATACTTTGTGGAAGGACATTCGAACGTTTAAATGATATCATCAACGCTCGCAATGTAGCGGTTACTCCGCCGTCTATTTTGAGTAACTAATAATTTAATAAACGCTTAATTGGAGATAGCGATTGGTGGTGACGTTTAAAGGAAATTGATACACATATGAAGTTTGTTGGTCTTCTTGTATATTATCACTCCTAATCAGGATACAAAGTAATGAGAGAGAGACAGAGATGGAGAGAGAGAGGGAGAGAGAGAGAGAGAGAGAGAGAGAGAGAGAGAGAGAGAGAGAGAGAGAGAGAGAGAGAGAGAGAGAGAGATTTGGTACTCATGGATGTTGTCACTGTTCAAGCAGATTTCTCTGAAAACTGACCCCCAATAGCTTTAATTAGCTTCCCTATCTTCAGTAGCGAAGAAGCTGAATTCTTGGAATAGCAATGACTATTTCAGAAATAATTATAATAGCCGAATGATTGGAAACAAAATTGTAGAGGCAAAACTGGAGTTTTGTGGATGAACTAGAATCTTGTTGCGTTGTTGTTTGGTTGGGTTCAATGCTAACCTCCCATAGGAAAGTGGATTATTCAATTGAATAATTACCTGAGTAGTTCAGTCAACAAACCTGAAATCACCGCTCCTCTAAAATAGATTGATGAGCCTCACCCTAACGGATCTTGTTCAATTCAAGCGCGATGAAATCAACAATAAAAGCCCCTCACGGAATAGACCCGTTAGTCATTTGTCCGATCAATTAACCCTCAGGTAAATCTCGTTTCTCCTCTCCCCCTCTTCATCAGCGAGCCACATTATAGCGGCTTTTCATCAATAAACCCTTTTCGGCCCTCAAACGAAAAAGAGAGGGTTGTGCCCCCAAGGCGGAATTATTCCCTCCTCCAGGGCTACTAACGACCGAAAACATTAGTTGGGCGTTGGAAGAGTTTAGTTAGGCCCCCGAACCCAAGATGAATGGGGACGGAGCCTGTTCATAATAATCAAAACCTCCTTGTTATTCAGGGGTTGGTGTCCAACTAGGGCTAGGGCGGGGGGTGTTAATTTAAAAGTCACGCCCCCCTGCCCCCCTTCCCGTCCCTTCGTCTATCTCGCACTGCAGTCTTTCAACTCGTTTCCTCCCTTTTTTTTATGTCTTTCATAATTATACCCAACACGCTTCCCCATACTTCACATTCCTGCTCCCCAGTTAATCACACGAGCTCCAGATTATAGAACAAACGTTTTGTTTAATTCACTCGAATTAAGAAAAAGGATAATTAAAACATCTAATGAGAGGTCTCACACTACCTTCCTTTACTTCTGTCGAATTTCCATATAAAATTACGCGGTTGACGAACCTTGAAAATGTTGGAACGAACCTTAAAAACGTACATGAGTTTAAAATCAAGGATGGAGGAAATATCACCTACACATTGCGTCCCTCTTAAGGGTGGGCATCCGGCTAAGGATGGATTCTAAATTTTTATGTTAGTCGTAGATAACCGATTTGGTGACATCACATCAATTTCATCAAGCTCGTATCACAATTCAATCTGGCTCACAACATTTAAGGCTTTGATGTACGGCGGATCATGCCCAGGATCATTTCTGTACAGTAAACCATATAAACCAAAAGTGATTTGTACATACACTCTTGAATTTCGAAATAGAATCATTTAACTTAATTTCGTTTGGATTGTTTCAACAATTTGATGATTAGTTCCAATTCGTAGGGACTGAGTTATTCAAATGAGACGGCGTGGTTTGATTTGTAGTGAACAGATCATGGAATAGCTTGGCTTTTTTGAATAATCTCTAAATATTTACATACGTGAATATTCAACATATGTTGTGAAGAAGATTTGGAGTTGTCCTGCAGAACTCATGCTGGAGCTTCGCCGTTCAACAAAACTTTCATGAAGTCTGTATCCGTGGCGAAGAAGCCGTTCGAATGCTTTTCCCGTTTTGCTGACCCCTCTCATTTAATTCCCGGCCACTTGACCTGGTTAAACTGTTCGAGGCGATCCAATTATATTTTACTGCTAGGTGAAGAAGACGTGCATGCGCTTCTTAGGTCGGCTTTATCCGAACGTAAGTGGGTTGGAGCCTTCCGTTACGTAAGTTGCCCTTTTGGAGACATATTCATTGTTTACCATTATACGGTAGACTGGTGTGATAATTTTTGTGGGATGTAAACTTCATTTACAAATGGCAGGTGGGTGACGGGTCTGCAATACAGGTCGGATCACTTTTGAAGAAAGTTGATATGCTGAAAAATGTTACTCTAGATCAAAATGTCCACTCGCATTTAGCATGTTCCACCATTCTGAACAACTTTCGTTCGCGTCCGTCAGTCTGTCTGTCCGTGAATGATTCAGATAATATTACCAGAGCTTCATTCTTACATTATTCATCAAATGTCGAAGACAAATTAAAGGAAATTTACGGGTAAGACAATGAAATTGCTCACCAGTTTACATGTCATCCTGCTCATGCACAAAAGGAAATCGATTCAGAACCATTTTCTTCGGTTCTGAAATGAAATCTCGCTATTTTGGATTTATATATCAATTTCAATGGGTGACATGATTAGTAGCATTGCGCTCGTTGTAACGAAAAATCCTTTAAAAAATCGTAATTCCTAGTTTTCAATAATTTTAGTGCAATTTTAGTTTTTGTTCGAAATTGTTTCGAGGAATATACCTACAGGATAGGCTGTCAAGGATCTCTTAAGATTTCCTTTTTCAAAAGTCTATATCAATAATACGAAAGAGGCAATCGCAAAAGGTAAAATCCGTCAACCAATTCACTTTCCAGACTCCGTTTTTGCTCTAATTCGTAGAGTAAACACGTCCACGTCATCTGTTATAAATTTCAATTCAATTGTATCATTATTGTATCCGCTGTAAAAATATTGCGGCAGACCTGCAATACAGGTCGGATCACTTTTGAAGAAAGTTGATATGCTGAAAAATGTTATCTATATTAAGAACAAGCACTGATATTTCAAGCCATTTCAATGGTCTATACATTCATATCTGCCAAAACGTTTTTAATTAGCAGAACGTAACACTTCACATTCAAAACATTCATTACGTTTACCTAAGTTCGATTCATGAAAAAACTGAATTTGCGATTTATAAAACAATGGAGAGCCAGTGCATAGCGTTATTATTGTTTGACACACGCATGTTATTCTAATGAACAATGGGTAGGTCGGTATCAACTCTCGGGGTAAGTCACCAGCAGACAACGTGAGCAAGGGGCAACGAGCTACCATACCATCACGACCGAGCGGCTTTGCGGGGTTACATACCTTTTGCGCCGGCTACCACTGAATAATTCGGTTGTATCGTCTATCAACCGTACGACGTCCAGATTTTTTCGTTTTTTGTCAGAGTTTCGGACGAAAGATGGTGAAACTTGTGTCAAAAATCACGATTGAAGTCTGCATTCTCGGCAGATCTCCGTCGATCTCAGACAATGTTTTGATGACAAGACAAAGGCTGATTACCAAAATCTGAATAAAACTTTATAATAATTGTTTTTATGTTCGGTATTGATAGGAGTGCCCTCGGAGAACTGAATGAAGCCACCCTGACCGCTTTAGCCCGTACTGTTCGGTCTCCCTGAGAGATAAAAAATTCCGTTATCAGAAGTACCAGCATATTAGAAATCGGAGATGATGGCGAACGAGACTGAAAGGTTACTACAGTAGCTCGAAGGTTAGACGCATTCAGTTAAGACGTAAACACTCACAAGTTAGTGGGAATACAGTTACTTAGGGTAAGTGGTAGTAAGTAGGGTCTGTATATGGCAAACTGTGTTTACTCTTATGACAAATCGCTAGTGCCCAAAGTGTATTGCTAGATTCAAGCGGAAAGACTGATCGATAACACATATTTCGAATCTAGTCTATAAGTCATGACTGTTAGTATAGTTAATTTCAATCTACATCAGTATATATATTAACTGAATATTAGAACCTTCCGATGCTCCCAAACATGAACCGCATTAAGGTACACCGCAGCGTCAGACGGTGTAGAGAGGTCGTAGTTAAAAATTTAGATTCCCCCTTCAGAATCCGACCACCCGGAGCTCCGACAACGTCGTTTTAATATTTATGGATCATTAATATGGTAGACGGTTATGATTTATTCGGTTGTTGAGCAGTTTGAATGATGAGGTCAGGAGTGGGAGTTGATTCACTTTCCCCATTGAATGCGTCGAATCAGGGAGGCACTGGAGGCGGCTTAATAAATCGGTTACATTGCAACCCTCTTACGAGGTTAAGTGGATACTAACTATACATGGAGTCGCAGTAACCAAATACTAATCTGTTTGATCAACTTGTCTGAACATGGTCCAGTCATTCAGCATGCTCTTGAGGGCTAATCTCCTAAAATCTCAATGTTATATTTATTTTAAATCCAGGAGTTAAAATCGATGTTTACAGCTGCTCCTATTGAAACCACCATTCCTACACTAATATAAACGGAGTAAGATAGAACGTTGTTTATGTTTCAACGAAAATAATAAGTTACGCAGTTGAATAGATTTCGACGGTTAGGTCATCATCAGTAACAAACATGAAATTGCACCAACCACCATACCATAAAAGTTGTGGATCTTCTTATTTTTGAAGGTAAAAATGCATTAGGCTTTTTATACGAACACTAAAAGTTTTTTACGTTTGGTAGCGAGGAACCAAATACGAATTTGAAATAAAAGTGAAGATGTTTAAGCGGGAAATTAGTTTTTGAGTCGAACCCAGGAGTTAGGGACACTTACCATTCGAAAACCGTTATGTAAGTACATAGATATTCGTCACCACTGGTAGTGAGGCGGTAATACTGAAATCGGAAACGTAACACTAGTGTGCTCTCTCGTAAGTTGAGATTCAGCTTACCGAGATTTCCCTAAGGAAACATTAAAAGGTGCTTGATTAGAAATTCTAAACATTTCGTAAGGAACAATTTTCCCTTGCTTCGCTAGTTAATATATACGAGTATTTTCAAACGAAAAACGGTTTCTACCAGGGGAGTTTTAAAAAGGAATCCTTTTTCGACGATGAGTGCGATTAATTTCGCACGTGAGTTGTGTAAAATTAATCGAACGGCATCAAGGTCATGACCTTGACCTTGACCTTGAGGTTTGGCGGGAATTAGGACAACCCAATATTGAGTTAATTAGGGTGAAGATATACGTGATTGTTCATTAACGAGTTATGGAAAGATGAGGGTGGACTGCCATCTGGAGGTGGATGAGGCTGGATTGAGATTTTTACTGAAATACTTGACATTTGAAGAATTATATTACGAATTTAACGTGACGATATGATGACGAATGAAGTAGGACTGTAATCTGGAGCTTAACTGTGCTAGATAGAGTTTTTCTGAACAGTGATTTCTTCAGGAGCATCAGTATGTAAGGATTTGAAGGTGATGAGATGACGGAGAACGGTTGGACTGCTATGTGAAGGCAGATGATGTTGGATTGAAGTTTTTATAGCACGACTTCGTCGCTTGAAGCATCATCACAACACAAAGTGGGTGAGGAAAGGCCAAGTTGACGGATCTACGACGATGATGCGATGTTCCATACGAAGATGGAGGATGTGATGGATACGGTTAGTTGGTCCTTCTCGATTCCTGGATCCGTCGCCTTGGGAGATGGATCAGACGTTTTCAAGCGTCTGGGTCATCCTCTGAGCTTGGCGGAGCATTATTATCGCATTCAGCTCAATGGAAGGGGCAACTATACCATCCCATCTCCTCAAAAAGATGCTGGATAAGAACCCTTGGTGGACTGTGACAGAAGAGTACCCTATTTAGGGGGGCTCGCGCAAATCTGTGGCCGAGCTTTGTCACTGTTGCAGATCCATCTGATCTGATCAATAATTAAATCATGGATCGCGAATCAAGGATCCACCTTGATGGAGTAGTTCATGTGTTAGAACCTCCGCTAGGTAGGTATTCCGATATTTGGCGGAATAATTCCTGAACATGTGAATTTCATGAAATTGAGCTTGATATTCATTTGTGCACCACTGTCCTGAATAGAATAAAAAGTAATTTAACAAAGTGATTTATAATCCGTCATCATCAGTGTCCTTATTTAATGTTCCTCACCAACTCATACATGGTGTCAGAAGTTTTGATATAAAAAAACATAAAAAGTGAGTATTAATAAGTTTGGAACATTGTTTACTTATTTTTTTTTTGTGGAAGAAAAATAAGGAGTCGCAGGCGCAACGAGGTTACCGTTGTTGGAGACGCCATTGAAGAGGACCCTTAAAAAAATCATTCAACATGAGCGATGCAAGACCACCTCAGGTATTTAATTTTGAAGCAAGTGATCTCAAAAAAGAATGGGATGATTGGATTCAGGCATTCGGCATATACCTCATCGCTTCCAAGAAGAAGTCTGAGAAGGATGATGTGAAAATGGCTACCCTCTTGAACCAATTGGGATTTAGAGGAATAGAAATATTTAACTCACTCAGAGCTGATATAATAAGTGTATCGAAAGAAGATCCAACGCCTGATGTATTCACGAAATTCGACGAAGTAATCGAAGCCTTCGGTAATTATTTCTCGCCTAAACGCAATGTACTATATGAGCGCTTCAAATTTAATAGGCTCACATTGAAACCTGGTCAACCGCTAATGGAATTCATAACCTTGTTAAAAACTGCCGCGGCAACCTGTGAATTCAACGACGAGCGTAACAACCTAATACGAGATAGGCTCTCTCGAAGAGGATCTCCTAGATCGATTACTGGACCGAGGATCCGACCTCTCCCTAGAAGATGCTACCGAAGTATGCAAACTACACGAAGCAAGGAAGACGGAACTGAAAGACATCACTGAAGGATCAGCACCTGAAAAGCAAGTAGATGCCCTAAGAAAAGGTACCATGAGAAGTTCTAAAAATAATGAAAAATATCCGAGTAAATTCAATAAAGTAAATAAAACTAATGAAAATCTATACGATTGTAAAAAATTCGGTACTCAGCATGAAGCTAGGAACTGTCCAGGAAAAAAATGTACGATTTGCGGCAATTTCAATCACTTTAAAATAGGTTGTTTTGCTAAGCACATTAATAATAAGAAACGATAACTATAAAAAACATACGACTAAGTCTATAGAAACTAACGCTAACGATAGCGATGATTCGTTCTATTTAGATCATATCAGAATCGATCAATTAAATGAGAGAATTAAACATAATGAATGGTCTATTATAGACATAATTAATAATAACAAAATAAAATTCAAAATGGATTCAGGCAGTCAGGTTAATATAATACCATGAATTTTTAGCTTTTCTGACTGAATTATGAAACTTGAAGGTGAACACGGTAATAAATGAATCTAATGTGAAACTATCAGATGAATAATAATAAATTGATTGTGATGGGAGAAATTTAAAATTATAAATACAATACATCGGTCAAATTTCTTATAATAGCATCAGACAAACACAAAGAGGAGGTTTGTGAAAATTTAAAACTAATCCAGGTTTGGCATCATAAACACATGAATGTTCCATACGAAAAAGCCTGGACTAACTGGATGTTATAGCATGTATTTCATTTAACATTGTCACTGTATAGCACGATACACTTAAGAATTCATAACGCACTTGTGTTTCCGCGAATATTAGTGAACTATTTGTTGTGACATTTAATTATTAAATTAGAATTTACTATTTAATAATCAAATTACTAATCAGTTCAGGTTATCAACAAACTTGAAATGCATGAGTTGGAGAAGCCATTCAATTGCAGCCTCTTGAATTATATTCAGCATGTAGGATCATCGCACTCAGAAAGGAAAGATGTTAAAGATCCATCTGATCCAATAATTAAAAGGATGCTGGATAAGAATCCACCTTGATGGACTGTGACAGTGTTAGAACCTCCGCAAGGTAGAATATTTGGCGGAATAATTCCTGACCATAATTTCAGGGGGAGCTTGATATTCATTTGTGCACCATGTCCTGAATAGAATAAAAAGTAATTTAACAAAGTGATATATAATCATCAGTGGGCGAGTTCATTATAAACACACACATAATATACATATTATGAATATATAAATTTTGAAATTTCGGCAACACTGCAATAACTTCTTGCGGTTGAAGAAATATAAATAAAATAGATGTACAACGCAGAAAAGTTACAGAACTGATTTTCAAACAAAACCGTTTCTTTTAATAGGATAAAACCATCTAGTCTTGAGGGATCAAGGGCACTATAAACGATTTGGATCATCCCCTCATCTTCGAAACAATGGAAGGTAGGTGAAGAGAAAATCCGCTAATCCGAGTTCGTGGGAAGCTGGGAGTCGGTTAATAAAGTTGAACTCATTCTCTGAGCGAAAGCGGGCTTTGAGTGACAGGCATTCATGATTCTTCACCTGAAGGGATGATTCGATTAGGAAACAGCCCCTGGAATCCGGGGCCACTTGGGGGTCATTGTTGGAACGGTTTTTGCCAGTCTCGTAAAATATAAAAGAGGGAATTCCCACACTCAAAAAAAAAAAACTTTACTTCAAATGGAATTACAACGTGGTAGGCATGAAAACAAGGTGTGTGGAGTTGAAAAATGGTTTTGGTTAATTGACTCCAACAATAAATCCATGTTATCGACGGAAAATAAAGCTTTTTCACCACCTCGAAATTCGATGGTTAAAATACATTTCAAGTAGTCTCGTAGTGGTGATTGATCAGTGTCTTGTATGGGACATTAAAATTAAGGAAATTCCAAAAAAATGCGGAAGATCGTTTACATTTGCCAAGAGGTCCTGAATTACTTTACCACAGATACCCTCAAAATTGTCTACTACTCCCTGCTACGATCCACGATGGCACACGGCGTGTCAGGAGGTATGGATGCGGTTCGATATCTCTCATCGACATTGTCTTTTTGACATGAAAGCTCCTCATTAAAGTACTGCTGAAGTACTTCAGTGAATTCGGCGAATTGACAATTGGAGAACTCTGGAACCGAATTGCGACTATTCAAACATTCCGAGACTTTCACGAAGAATTAAAAATTCAAGAAAGAACTGAAGAAATACATCTGCCAAGTAATTTGAAGCAAATTAGAAACCAACAACAGAATTGGAGGGGGAAAATGAAAATATTGATATGATAAAATCTTTTGATAGCTAGGCTTTATTTGACAAAATAAAACATTCCGTAGAGAATATGAATTTCTAAGGATAAACAATATTAGTGGCATGGGAACACAAGTCATGCACCTTAATTAGAGTTAATTGTCTAATGGAGAATATCATCACATTCTTTCCTCCATCAATTTACTTAAAACATAGCCGCTCAGGTAGTCAGGTTTGGGTCGGATTCTTGAGCTTCTCCTGGGTAGTTCATTTTTTACAGTTGAGCCAGGCAACTCTGGCGAAAGTGGCTCTTCATGCTGGTCAAAAGGCTTCACACTCGGGGACGGAGATGCAGCATCAACATTATCTGGAGGTGGTTTTTTATGATCCAGGTGAGAATCTCCATAAGGAGCTAAGTGTTTCAATGATACATTACGCCCATCAGAGAGCCGAAACAAGGCGTATTCAGGGTTGGCTTGAATGTGGTGAACTTCCTCGACTGTTGGCATGCACTTATTTCTTCGCACATGCTTCCTCATAAGATTTTTGGATTTTCCCCGGCACTGTTAGCCATGATGGCAGTGATGCACCGTTCGAATATCGCCGATGATAGAAAAACATCCCTTCGTGAAGGGTAGCGTTGGTTGTAGTGCACAGCAAAGAGAGTATAGCGTGCAGTGCATCTTGAAGTACGATGTCTCATTCGTCGGCTTCAAATCTTTTGCTTCTAGTGCCAATTCCATGGGTATTGTATGCAGTTGTACAACTGGTGGCGATTCCTCGATTGTCTAAATAATCCTTCAATTCGGAGGACATGAAGCTCCTCATTTTAAATTAGAGTTAATTTTCGAAGCGGGTTTTTATATTATATCACCACGAATATATAATTAAAAACTATTTGTCAAAATGCTATAACATGAAACTCCTCCCCGCAGCACAAATCCTTACTAAATAACTTTTCTTTTTGGCGGTTATGAAAACAAAATGAAATACGAAACCTCATTATCAGATTGCAAGCAGTTGATGTTAGTTAGAATCATTAATAATAATAATGATGTAGCGTAGCTACCCGCGACAGCTATAAGTGAAAGACAGTGCTTTTATTGGCTCTTTTTTGACATAATACTTGGTTTACCGAAATATAGATATAGAGGACTGTAATCCAAGGAAAGCTGGGAGAACCCAGATATTGAGGACTTACCGACCGATCCTTGATGATCCAGAATCGGAGCTGATGCCGCACAGCTAAACAAGTGAATTACGATAGGAAAGGTAAGGGAATGAGAAAGGAATCCTAATGGCATCAATAATTGTAGCGGAAAACAGGGGTTTAAACCGGACGGTTTAATGAGCGTTACCTTGGAGGTGACAAAGTTGATAGCCGAGTGCCGTCGCCGACCGAAAATTCGCACGTCTAATCTGAGGAAAAGGGGGCATAATAAGGAATAATTCCCCAGATAGACGCATATGCGATCTAGCGGTACCAGGCACAATCAGTGATCAACGCGCTTGCTCCATCTTTCCACAATCAACGAGTTACGCCAAACCAATACTATTCCCCCATTGTCAGCATGAAGCTGAAATGTAATTCACGTTAATAAAAAATCTGTGAGATTCAGGACATGGACATTCAGTTCATTCGGATCAACAACGTGAAAAAAAAAGTTTTTTATTACACAATTTCCGAGCGACACCGGGAATAGAATGACTTTGTCAACAATATGGTACGATGATATCGTCGATCAATATTGAAAGAAGAATGAACGCGATCTGTCCCAATATTGCCTCATTTGTAACAAAGTGAACTGAGAAATTAATTCGGTTTTAACCGAAAAAAAATCCCTCCAAATTTTTCTCCTAGTGTACGAGTATATTTACTCATTTACCCTCGATGTTTAGCCCTCGATGGGCAGAAAGCGATTTATATCCGTTTATTTTTAACTTTCACCTCTGGAGGTTCTCCCCTCTAATTACATCTGGCCTCCTGTGACTCCGAAAAAAAGGGCGTTTCCAGAACGGCCAGCGCGCTTTTTGAGGCCCTAAGGTTTATCTCACTCCCTTTGCAAAGCTAATTAGCCTAAAACAAAAGCAATATGTGGCCTAATGAAGGCTCTAATTTCAAGAATCAACGAGCGTTAAGTTCTGAGAGCAGAGTTTCACGCGGAAAGGGTGCGCTCTGGGTGGGCTAGCTTAGACGCTAAAAGTGCGTACTTTTTCCCCCTCCCTCTTTTCAAAAGAGATTGGGGACAACCCTCCTCGGGCACTGCGGTTTTTTTTTTTTTAGGTGGAACCATCAGGAGATAGCTTCGCGAAAAAAAGAGGATTTCAGCGAAGCTTTTCCCTGTAAAACGTCCCAGCCTGTCTCGGAAAAACCTCAATATTTCAGCTGATTCTTTTAGTACTACGGTCCAGAAAATCTTTTCATCCGATTAACGAGCGCGATTTCAACGAGAAATGTTTCATTTCTTCATCGTTTGAGGTTAAATCTAATATGGCGACTTTTTTTCAACGAGGGGTTCCGCTTTATTTTTAAATTTTAGTGAAGTAACAAGCACGATACAGTGCTATCGAATTTTTCCTTCTTGCTAATTTGGTAGAAAAATATTTGGAACAGTGAATTGAATAAGCTTCAGTCGCAAATTTACCGTACTTACCAAAATACGCACAATTTACAGTAAACCATTTTAGAGGCGAATTACGAATGTAAACAGATAAATTTGAAATCCAGAAGAAAACTTGTAACTTAATATTTTGGGTGACTGTTCCTAACAATGAACTTTTGTGAATCATTTTTTCAGTTTTTATCGAGTTTTGACAAATACAGAAGATGGAACCAGTTTCGACGAAATTTATAAAAAAGATGGTGGGTATGAACTAGAGGAGTTGCGTGAGATGAACCAATCAACGGATTGGCAATGGAAAATGAGCAAGGAACTTGCGGATGATTGCTCCAAATGGTCTCATTCGATTCATTGTGTTATGGTTTATCTGAATTAATCGAACAACGCGGAAATTATAACAAATTATAAGGTTTATATATTTCGATTCACTAATCCTCCAGGAATTTACAATACCAGAACTGTACTGGACAGGAATGCAAAAAAAGAAATTCAAAGGTACATTTTTGAAAAAAATTAACGAGAAACTCCAACCGTTTAAAAGTTTAGGAGTCAAAAAAAAAAAAAAAAAACTTTTTGCTCCCAAAAATGGATTATTTTTTACCCGATCCAAAGCGGCTGAATGAACTTCCAGCAACATGTACAATCTCGTTCAATTCATCGAAATTCAACATAAAAATCAGCAAAAAAGTGAGCGATCCTTTTAATTTGAAATTGTTTGAAAATATTCTTTAATATAATGACTTACAAAATGTCTATTAGGGTTGATCGAAAACGATTACCTGGATTACTAGAACAACTGCGGATGAATTTCAGGTGAAATTTCGTAAACTGGTTTCGGAAGGTTGTCGGCGAATTGTTTACGGCACATAATGGGGTGAATATTCCCTAAATCATAACTCCTACTACTTTTTGGTTTGGGGGTGTTCACGTTTTTCCTTTCCCCCGGAATTTAATTTTTCCCTTTCTCCACTAGCTACTGTGATAAAAGACTAAAATATTTTTCAATAATTTATTGAGAATAAGACTGAATTGCCAATATTTGTGGTGGTAAGTGATAGCATTCCCAAGAAGGAACCAATCTGTTTTTATTTCTTCCTTCAATGGGATACTGTTTTATGATGTGAGAAGTGAAACCAATTGATTCATTATTTTGCTACAAGAATGCAATCCTTACGTATTACTCAGGTACACCTACCTTATCTGAGAAATAGCAAAAGGGTAAAGGTACCTCCTAGTTTTTTGACAATTTTTGCTGTGATCATGCACTTAAATTTTGATTTGCTTAGGTACATTTTTCAATGAAGAATGAGTTGTTCAAATTGTTTATAATTGTTTTTTGCCTTAAACCATTACTATTAAAACAAAAACAGACAAAAAAGGGGGTTTCCTAAGTGGGAGTAAAAATTACTCAATCTTTACTTTAAAAGCCTTGATAGGCACCTTTCCATTTTAGGGTTTAGATAATCAGTTGTTCTGCAACTATATGAACAGAATCTTACGCTGCGGGCTCCAGCAGTTAGAAATGTATCATTCTGAGTAGGAATCTCTTGGTAAATGTGGCACCGAAAATCGTACCATTAAATAAGTCGAGCACAATACTAGTTTTTTGACAAAAAAAAGTTATATTTATCATAGAGAGTGTTAGCCCAGCTTATTGCGGGTGTTGTACCAATCGACCTTTTGGCTGATGAGAGGAAGCGGGTTCATGCCAGAAAGCAAGAACATGCGGCCAGAGAAGTAAAAAAAGAGGAGAGAGCAGAGACTCTGCAAAAATGGCAGCAGAGATGGGCAGCTGAAACCCGGGGAAGGTGGACAGCACGTCTGATCGGGGATGCGCAAAAATGGACGGAGAAGAAACAGGGCGACATTAATTACTATTTAACCCAATTCCTGACGGGGCATGGTTATTATCAGTCGTTCCTAAAGAAAATAGGGAAGACTTCCGAGGCAAGGTATGTGTACTGCCGGATGGGGGACGATGATGTACAGCACACATTCTTTATATGCCCAAAATGGCAGCAGCTAAGGCAGGAATTGGTTGGAGTAATAGGTGATTTTAGCCCAGAAACAGTAATAGAAAAGATGATACAAAGCGGAGAACTGGAGTACAGTCAGCACGTATATCACTATGGTGCTCAAAGAGAAGAAAGTGAACAGAAGCTGGGAATGAGCCAGGTTAGAAGTAGTGAAGACCAGGAGGAACCCTCACGAGGTTAAAAAGGGGACTGTCCCGAAGTAATGCCAAAAAGCAGTCCCGGGACAGTCCTAAAAGACGAGAGGAACGGTGTTTTTTAGTCGGTATGCCACGATGTAGACCCCGACACAAAGGGTAAGGGTGAGGTTTTGATATACCCCCTCACTGTCAGTCCATTAATGAATTTTCCACCAACCTCTATATAGAAAAAAAATTTATAGAGAGTGTCCTTTTATGATAGGGGAGAAAGTAAGTAAAGTAGACAATTTAGGTCAGTATGAAGATTTTGATAGAAGCTGACTATTGCTTAGCCCCTATGAGTGAGTAGTTGTGCACCGTATAGAAGCGGAAGCTGATATATTGAATGATTTCCAATGTACCAAGGCATGCGATAGGTAAGGGTCCCCCTTCCTGTTTATTGACACTGTTGATCCTGATCACAAACATGTAGCTTTTCTGGGGATCCTCGGGGTGTTTCAGGCGTATCGCAGTAGGCTTGGGAAGGGGCAACTTATCTAGTTCATCACCAACATGTCATCTGTTGACAGAGCCTGGATACGAAGTTTATATTCTAAATCTATTAGGAACACAAATTTTCATAACAATTTTCAACACTAAAATGATCGTGTACGTAACAAGGAGGAGGTGTCTTTCAGTTACGCGGTTTTGGCGTGGATACGAAGAAATATCTATATGTTCATCTGCAACATGTTAATCTGTAATTGAGGAACATCGAATTAATTTGATGTGTAAATCGGTAAAAAGGTGTTTGAAGATTCTTGTTCAGCATCTGTTTTTGAGCTGTCGTTGAACCAGAGGCGTTGTATCGGCCACTGTTCCTCATTATAGGATTTGCATACGTTTATTGGGCTCTCTCGCAACTTCCACCGGCAAAAGCAGCACTCCGCAGCCCACCTACGTCTCATAATCGATGGACAACGCGTCGATTAGAGACGGGAATCGATCCCGGAGGTAATGCGAAACAACAATGAGAGCTAACGAGAGGCGCGGGGGCGAAGCGGGATCAATGGCGGGAATTTAAATTCGCGAAGTGCTCTCCACTCATTCCCCCGTAACAGAAAGAGGCGGTTGGAAAACGTGTCAGTTTGATGGAAATCCGGAGGGATACCTACAAAGTCCACATTTAGCGGTGTAGGCGATGGTTAGAGCTCGTGCTCTGGGGTCTAATGGAGGCTGGGGAATTTCGCACGGTCGCTCGGGAGGAGACAATCTTCGACATTCAATCAACGTAGATTGTGAACCAGGCGCCGTTATTGCGTCTGTCCTGTAAATAGAAAGTGAAACTTATTTTTAGGATATTATTGTCAATTATGAAACTTTGTGCTAGACCAAGAATAAAGGATTCAACACACGTTCCTCGTGTCTGAATACATGAACCTGCAGGACTACCCTCAAGTTGTGTTGGTCCACCATCAAAATCAAAAGTTTTCAACATTATGAATAATTCCTAATAGAAACTACTGCTTCTTTCAGTGAAATTCGAATTCGCTCAAACAAATTTCATAGGTAGGTAATATTTCAATCAATTTCATAATTTTGTCAACATTCATGATTTTTGGACCATTTTCATACCCTAATGTACACGCATGATGTGCCGAGCACAGAAGAACTACGTTAGCTACATTTGCTGACGATACAGCTATTCTAGCCGTAGCAGAAACGGTGGAAGAATCAACTCAGAAGTTGCAGGAAGCTACAAATGCAGTAAATGAATGGACTCAGAAATGGCGTCTTAAATTGAACGAAGCGAAGTCCACTCACGTGAACTTTACCTACAAAAAGATACCCCATGTACCATTGTTCTTAAACCAGTGCATCATCCCACATGCCAACTCTGCCAAATATTTGGGTATGACCCTGGACGCAAAGTTGAAATGGAAAGAACACATTAAGAAAAAAAAGCAAGAGCTGCAAATCAAATTTCGCAAGCTTTATTGGATTATGGGGCGATACTCGCAACTCAACGTCTACAACAAACTTCTTCTGTATAAGACATAGATAATGCGTATTTGGACTTATGGCATCCAACTATGGGGCTGCACAGCAAAATGTAACATGCAAATGATTCAAACTTTCCAAAATAAAGTACTGAGGTGTGCAGTAAACGCTCCCTGGTACATCAGAAATGACGACCTCCATAAAGATCTCATGGTGGAAGAGATACTGCGAAAAAATTAGCTCGAAGATATGAACAGCGGCTTCACGCTCATACTAATTTGGAAGCTATTCAGCTTCTTGACAATTCCAGTACTATTCGGCGCCTGAAGAGGACCAAACCCTTGGACTTGGGATGCTGATACCGATGTGATAGTGTAGTGTGGTGCTAGTTAGTGAACTCTCACCATAAAAATTGCGTAATTATGTTAAAGCTAAATAACTTGATAGTTACTTACTGTATACATGTATGATGTAACTAGTTGTTATGTTCAATATATATAATATATAATAAATATATATAAATATACGCTTAAAAAAAATTGTTATATAATATATAATAAATATATATGAATATACAAACCCTTTATTTAATGAGGTATCATCGCATATCAAGTAATCATACGTGGAAAGGATGTACGATATATTCAAATGTTCTGGATAATCCTTGAAGATTTTTTAAATAATAAAATGAGGATATTAGAAGTTACAGGCATCAATGCCTTCCAATGGCGTCACCTGTGTTGCAGAATAATCGCGGCGCTAATGTTATGGCGGGTATATTAACAATCGTCGATTATTTGTCTTGTTGAAATCGATTTGAGTTTATAGAATGTTAAAAGCGATGTGAGCGAGTAACACGTCACCAGAAATCAAAGCAATTTCTACAATAATATCTGTATGAGGATGAAATGTTTAATGTGACACTCTTTTGACGTAGCTTTGAAGTTGTACAGGCACATACAAGTTGTGATGTTGTTTTCAAAGCTTCCATGCTCTTTAGAGAGGTGATACATATCCTATACATATCCATGATCTACTGTTTTTCCTTCAAGTGAGAAAGTATGATGAATTGCTTCTTTGCAGTCATTAAATGGTTTCCTATAATGGAAGTTTGAAGTAGTACAGTGGCAATATAAATTGAATTGGTATTTCGTTATAGTTTTCATTATACTCGAATCACGATTGAAGTAACACAAAATGAAGTCAGGAAACCCCAACTTGTTCGAACAACCTTCGTTGTTTCACAGATGCCTATTTCTTTCTAGGAGAAAAACTCGTTAACAAATGAAAAATATCTTCACTCCAGTTCCTCTAATTGATTATGAATGGTAATCAAAGAAAATTGTGTGTATGTGTAACTTCCTATGCCCGTGGCTCAGTGACATTCGCGGGACCAGTTGAAAGGTAAATGAAATCCGGCGTTTGACTCCCTAAGTGGATTCAAACCTGTACATTTTCAACGTGAGAGCGCTTCTCAAAAAATTGGGGAGGAAAAAAAAAACATAAATAAAACGAACAGCGAAATGGATTCCGGCGATACGAGCGAGCGATGCATATGGAATGGAACCGTTGAATAATTTATCTGTTGAGGTAAATGAAAATCTCAAGTGCGTTTCTGTGTCAGTTGGTACCGACCGACGGCGGTAACACTTGCACGCATTTTCATATTGCCATACGCTTCTTTTTGTATTAGCCTTTTTCTGAGTGTAAGAAATATAAATATACCAACTGTCGATGAAAAAGCAATGATGACATTTTTTTAAAAACCTATCAGGTTGGGTGTGGCAGATATCTTCCTCGAAACGCTGCAAATTCTTTCACTGGGGTTTATTATTCAATTGGCTTGCGTTCATGATTTGAATTTCTACTAAGCTTTGGAGTGTGCGTCTTTCACTGGTGATACAGCGATTATTGAATTTCAGGAGGCACACGAATATGATCAACTGATCAATCCAAATGGGGATTTTGGTTGAGAACAGATTTACGTGCTTTATGCATACCCTGAAATTCAATAATCGCTCTATCACCTGTGAAACACGCACAATCCAAAGCTTAGTAGAAATTCAAATCATGAACGCAAGCGATATCAACACAAAACCAATAATAAACCAAATTAACACGAATGTTGGCACCATAAATCGGGCCATAGATCAAGAATGGTTTGACCTACGGACCTGGGGAGGGGCTCATTCGATTCCTCGTGGAGTGTTCTTCAAAAAGAATACAAATTTAGGCCGCCTTGACTTTTTTTGAGGTTTTTAGGGATTTTACAAAACTTGGACAACCCTTAAGGGGGAACTTAAATTAAGTGAGAGAGCTGGATTGGGGCGTCGCCGGACCAACATGGATTTTTCCTGAAAATTTCAGCTTTTTGCTTCAGCCGTTTGGGAGATCGTGCGTACGGCGGACGGACGGACAATTTTTTATTGCAGATTCGGATTCTACACCCTTTGAAACGTAAACCATGAAATTTTCAGGGGGGTTAAAATTTTTTTTTTTTTTTTTTTTTTTTGAGCGATTACAATGGTCTATTATTGAATAAAAAACCAACGGGTGATCTGAATTTAAAAAGCATTGAAATGTTTCAAATAACTTGAAAGATACAGAAGTTCAACCTATTTACTCAATAGAAACACCGCGGAACATATTTGGCTTTATATTTTACATTAAATTTGATGCCATAAGATGCACTTGTATGTAATTCTTATAAATTGAATTCATCCAAATATGCGGAAATGGAAAAATAGCTTCTTCTCACCAAACTGAGCTTACGTACCCAAGAAATTTTGTGTTATTTGCGAACTACTAAAACTCTAACAGTGTTGAACCAATGACGCTAGTGTACGTGGGCCTTGTGCGTCTATTGTTGGAATACTGTGTAATTATTTAGTCGATAAAAGTATGGGATCGGTAAAAATATGCTTTGACGAGTTTAACCGAAGTTCTTTCGCTACTTAGCTTGTAAACTTCAGGTACTAAGCGATCATTTTTATTAAGTTGATCTGGGGGGATATTATCACCGGCCAACTTGGATAATTTGCAACAATTTTTTCTATTTTTATTTTCGTTCCACCAAAACGCTCAATTGTAGATACCTACTATTAATTCCAGTGCCCTTCTTCTTATAATATTCATCACTATTCCATAGCTGAATACGTGGTATACAGAGTTGTTGTAAGTAAGCTCAGCTAATTTACTTCCAGAATAAACCACTGGGCTGTCAGAGAAGCCAATATGTGATTAGCTGTTTGTGGTACTATTGTCAATTTCATTAGGTAGGTAGGTTCGCCAGCCACTTAAGTGTCTCCAAGTAGCAACATACCAACATGTTATTAAATGTGAGATTTACATGGATCCCCCCTTCCTGTTTTTAGCATCTATTAAGAAAGTGACCACTCCATCTCTCATCATTAACCTTCATTAATACTCACACTCTGATTCGTGTCTAAGTTCTTGGTATCTCATTATTGAGAACTGTGTGAATAATGCTGGAAACATTTTCTGAAGAATTCAGCAAGCTGCTCAAATCGATCATGTGGATCCATTTGAAGATGCCCTCATACATTCAGAGGAGGTGGGGCACTGCAGTCACAAGTCGCTTGCGATTATTCGCTCAGTCATCATATGATTACAAATATTATTTGGAATGTGTGAGTGCATCACGTTTCTGACTATATTGATAGATACTTCAAAGAATTGAGAATTGATTGAGGACTGAGGGATTGAGGAGAATTGAGAGGGCTTTTGCATATTCTGTATGATTTGAAAAAATTAAGATGAATACTTCCAGTACTGATTTCTCCGATCTGTTTCACAGATAGGTTTTATATTGAAAATATTCCAGAAAGAACCCAATAGTTCCTTGATCTTATGTGTTATGCAGGCATATAGTCTCAGCTCTCGTAAGGGCCCTTGTCCCATTCCATCACTTCTTTGTTACGATATACGATTGTCTTAGCACAGTACGCAACCGTTCGGCGATTGGTTCGATCAAGAGTTCAACTCCCAAACCACGTTGGCTTGGACGGTTATTGCTTAGTACACTCCTAATCATGCCTTGAATCTAATCTGACTTTTGATCGTCAACTGATAGTTTTGGTATCACCAATGTGCTACTTGAACGATTATCGTATTCTACGTTCAGAGTGACTAAGTTAAGAAAATCGAGTTGTTCAAGCGTCTGTTGCCTTTAGGTGTAATTTTGGGAAATCATCTGCGGTATATGATGATGAAACCATTCGAAATCAGAACCTACCTTATTCAGTTTGGCCTCCGATTTGGATTTTTTTTTGGGTTTTCGCGTACCACGGTTCATTTTGTCTACATCTTATTCTTCCACCAGATAATACTATAGGTATTGTGTATACTCGTTTATATCTGAATATAACAAGAAATACTGTAACAGCCAAAAATATATGCGTGCTCATGTCAGTGAAAGTTTGAAAGTTTAATCTGCACTTAATTAGCTGTTGCAGACTTAGTACACACTTTCCTTCTATGTATTTAATATTTTGATTCAATGTTCCGCTCATTATATGGCCAAGGGGATGTTCACTAAATCATCGAAAATTAAAAGCTATCGGTAAAGAATGCTCAATGTGCTCATTAGGGCTCCTCAAAGTGAGTCAGTTCGAGGGGGACTGAAAGTTTGAAATTCAAAGAGAGCTATCATATTTCCCTCCGAGCTCCCAAGAATTTTCAATTAAAAGACGCTGAAGTTTGATTAATTAGCAAAACTAATTTGAGTCGGCAGTTTGGGAGGAAGTCCCAAGGTGTAACTCATCACATCGAAACAACTTGTTAAACCAATTATCAGTTTTAGGTAGTGCAAAGAAGACAACTTCGACACTCGAGCGAAATATAACCATGATTCGGCAACTAACGAATTAATATTTTTTTCGGAGTCAATCCAGAAAGTTGGTAAACTTCGAATATCTAGTTGAATGGGGTTCTGTAATAAAATTGGACCCAATGGTGGGACCAGAAATAAAGTGTTGCAAGAAAAGCAGGTATATTCTCAATTAGATAATGTAGTGGATGAACCATCCGCTGACGATTGACTCTTTAATTTACCTGTTCAGATATGGTTAACTTACATATCATTTAACAGGTGAAATTGCAAATATTTAAGCATTTATATGAGAGATGTCTTCAAACTCTGACGAATGGAGTATCAACTTGAGTTGAACCAAAAGTCGCCCTTTGTGTGGACACGTTGAAAAATATATTGGCTATTGGGAAAACAGTGGAAGCTATGAATCCAGGACAAGCTATGAATCCGGTAACGTGGAAACTGTCCATGTCACTCAAATTATATCGTCTGAAGATTAAAATGAAGCAAATCACTTGACATGGCTTTCTCATGAAGCCGTGGAGTGAAAATATTATTTCAACCAACAAAACTCTCTGATTGTTGGTAAGTTATGTTTGGTGCAATAAAGAATTAAATACATATAAATATCATATATGATGACCAGTGAGGGTATATTCTGATTATACAGTTACATCGGTTACATTTTTACAGATAAAAGGTGAAATGGGTGTAAATTCTTGACACGAGTGCCAGTCACCCTTTTAGTGTGTACTGCGAGTTGTAGAGAAGAAATAGAAATTGTAGTGAATGTCGGCAGATGAACGAGAAATATGCGCCGTACAGAGATAGCCTCTCCCTTGTTTTCTCTTTCGGCGTGGGAAGAACGTCCGAAATAACAGAGAGAGAACGGGGACGATGTGACACTGTTTGGAAGGCCAAGCGTAAAATGGCTGAAATAAGTTGGCCCGTCCGTGACGACCGAGTTTCACATCTGAAAACCGACTTTACGGGTCGGCTCAACATGTTGGCTTATGGGAACATATCCTGCCGTATATGGTGTGCGGCTTGTTTTTTTGCCATTGCCGACGTCACGCGTTGGATCATCCTTGTACCCTTTAAGCTGGAGGACTCCGGGGTTTTTACTGGACAAATACGAAGAACGGTGGTCGAACGCCGAAAACTGCTTGGGCTCAACCGAGAAAGTCTCTTACGAGCGTCTATTTTTACGTTTTCATGTTCACTTTTAAGAGATTGGAAACATCGACGAGTTTGTTTGTCTTACAGGGTGACTTTATTGTTCCATTGTCTTCAATCCAGTGACAGTTCCCATCTCAAACGGGAGCGTAGATAGAACCTGCTGAGTACCTTTGGTGAAATTGGACGCATTTTTCTATCATTTCAAAATTGGGTAACCTCAAATAATGAAGAACGAAGTTCGTGATAAGTAATTGTTCAGATCACAGTTTAGCAACATTGACATCTTGAGTCCTGTTTCCTATAAGTTCGTGTTATCTCGTGGAAAGGTGCTATGAATAGAGTTCGGATTTGGTCATGTTTGCTAATTTTTTCCTAATACCTGCAGGTTTCTTGAAACGATTTGTGTGCGATTTCACGGCGGCAGGTGTTTCCCATTACAAATGTATACGTCAAATTTTGACGTACATCATATTTCGGTTGTTAGGTTAATATTAAGTATATTTCAAATTTTTGCTTGACTTTATTTTAAAACATGTAGATTTTGGTTTATTATTCAATAATAAACCATTGTAATCGCTGTTGAAAAATAAAAAAAATTGTAACCCCCCTGAAAATGTCATGGTTTACGTTTCACAGGGTGTAGAATCCGAATCTGCAATAACAATTTTTCCGTCCGTCCGCCGTACGTCGTACGCTGTACGCACCATTTCTCCCAAACGGCTGGAGCAAAATATCTGAAATTTTCAGGAAAAATCAATATTGGTCCGACGACGCCCCAATTCTTTAGCCAGCTCTCTCACTTAATTTAAAGTGCCCTTTAAAGGTTGTCAAAGTTTTGTAGAATCCCTAAAAACCTCAAAAAAAGTCGAAGCGGCCTAACTTTGGACTCTTTTTGGAAAAATTTCCACGAGGAATCGAATGAGCCCTTCCCCTGGTTCGTGGCTCAACTTTCCACGAGGAATCGAATGAGCCCTTCCCCAGGTTCGTAGCTCAAACCATTCTCGATATACGGCCCAATTTATGGTGCCAACATTTGCGTTTTTTTTATTATTGTTTATGTTTATCGCAGTAACCTAGTGATGTAGTGATGTGGATACTGTAGTGAACTCCTAAAAGGCTTTGTAGCAGATACACGGGTTGAAGCATTCTGATAGCCATAAAAAACGCTGCAGATTCTTTCACTGGGGTTTATTATTCAATTGGCTTGCGTTCATGATTTGAATTTCTACTAAGCTTTGGAGTGTGCGTGTTTCACAGGTGATAGAGTGATTATTGAATTTCAGGAGGCACACAAATATGATCAACTGAACAATCCAAAAAGGTATTTTGGTTGAGAACAGATTTACGTGCTTTATGCATATCTCCTGAAATTCAATAATCGATCTATCACCTGTCAAACACGCCACTCCAAAGCTTAGTAGAAATTCAAATCATGAACGCAAGCCAATTGAATAATAAACCCCAGTGAAAGAATTTGCAGCGTTTTTCCAAGTTTTGTTTGAAAATACGGGAGAAATAGAGCAATTTTTGTCAACCTGAGTACTTTGAACTTTTAAATGTGGCCAGTAAACATAGATACCTAACGTTATTGAGGGGTTTGCCACAGGCTTCGTCTTAATACAATAATATTGCTCGCATTATGCTTATATTATACAAGACTGAGCAAGCAACATAATTCGTAATACAATCTAGTAGAGAAGACAAGCAACGCAATTACTAAGCCTCGGTTTAAACCATCCGTTTTTCCTTTTCCGATAAATTACCAACATCTTAGCCTTTCCGGCTGATGGCTAGTTGGCGTCCCTACCGTTGATACCTTTGCAATACATTTAAATACTTATCACAAGTGTGAGATCTGTAAAATCCTAAAGCTTATCTTCCACAAAGATATTTTCTTGAATACCAGTTTTTCCTTGTACATCCTCGTACCTCCTTTCCGGTCATTCCCCCGACCGACCTCCAGTCCAAAAGGGATTTTCATTCAAATTAAGAATGAAGAAGAAAATTTGACTAAAAGTGCTGAAAAGAACTAGCAGGGGTGTCGCGGTTAACTTTTGGTAAGCATTATCACTTTTGTTCAGTGTCCTACTTCACAATCCGCCGTACCAAAACCTTAGTTTTCTTGATGAGCGTATTAGTGCGGTTCTAACATTTTCCAAAACAACATCCATAACTCTATTTCAGTATAACAAAAACGTTCACGGATCATATATGGATCACTAGTCAAAACAGGTTGAAATAATTCCATAAAATCACGCTTTTATTTCCTTGCTGCGAACGTTGTAAAGGTTCGCATACGCGTGGAAATAATACACGATGAATTCATACCTGATTGGTTGATGGTATTCTCTAATTTCGTTATTTAAGGAGTCCGAATAGTTAAATGCAAAAAGGAAAAAGACAACCATTGCACGTTGGGGCGTTTCGTCCAATCAATTGTCTCACTCAGGGAGGATCAGAATTCGGTCTTACGATATTGCTGAAAGCTGCTTATTGCTGGCGAGTTTTGCTGTAGAGTGGCTTGAAAAAACTTCCAAGGCATTGCTTAACTCTTCCAATCCATGCAAACCAGTCCATTAAAACACCTAACTCGTAAAGAAAGTTATTTTTACAATCGGCGTACATGATTTTCAGTTTAACGTATTAGATACAGAGCCATTGATTGATCGAGAGTGATTGATATTTCCTATCTTCACTTCAGAGCTACGTTACATTTAACGATTCGTCATTTTAAGATCAATTCGAGACATTTGGTCCTTGTTATACTTTTCCAAAAGTAACCAAATCGGTATCAAAATTGACCTGCTCGTTACATCTCAGCCACACAGCTCAGAAAAAGGTCTTTTCGTAGCAAAAAGCTGTTAAGACCGAGAGCAACAGCGTACCGTACCTTTTACAGTTGACTCTACGGACTCAAGGACTCAGTCTTTGCCATATTTTCCGAAAGTTACCGAATCAGCATCAAAATCTACCACCTTGTTACGTCCCAGTACGACCCCTCCGAAAAAGGTCTTCTTATCGCGCGGACCGGTAACAGTGAGAGAAATACCCACCGTATCTCCCGACAAATACAGAAAGCAAATTCAGTCTACGGAAAGGAGCCTTCTGTTTCGAACGGCACAGTGATAAGAAACAGGCCTGACCTTAATACCCTTAACTACCTGCCTTTATCTCTTGGAACCCGACGAAAAAGAAGATCTTTTAAATAAATTAACTTTAAAGGAAGAAGGGACTACCCACAGCCGAAACATCGGTTCTCCAAATCCGTCCGAACCACTTTGGGTTGATGGGAAATCCCGGGATGTTTTTTTCCCCTTTTTTTCTGCCTTTCTTTAGATTTAAAAGGGTAAATTTGATTGAACGGTTTTTCCCTATTTTCTGGGATACGGACAGATTTACATAAAATAGTCTTCGTTTTCTTTGGGTTTCTCTTCTCTCCCCCCTCCCCCTCCACGGACCCCTTTCGCCTGATAGACTTCGATAAAATCGTAATGCCTTTTCGGAAAGGATCAGGGATTGTCGTAAAAGTATCCCGCCCCGTCCTGCGTCTCGAGTCTCGAGACGGCCGTTTTTGCGAAACAAACAGAGGGAAAATCTATGTAGCGGTGGCTTATTCCCTCGCGACACCAGTTAAGGGCGCTATTTCCCTTCGAGTGCCCTTCTTCTTATTATGAATTGATACGCTGAGTCTGGGAACAATCCGCCATACCTCAAATGGGGGACAGTTAGAAGGAGCTGGATGTATCGTAGGTTTATTTAGTGTCCATGAACTAGAGTCAATGCTTTGTATCGATTCTTGAAGCGTTTTTTTTTTTTGGACTGGAGGAAGAAGACCAAGAAAGTTGACCACATTTCCTTATCCCTAAAATCATAGCGTCCTAAACTGAAAGTATGATGTAATCTCATCTTCTTTCATTTATTAGAGTTTGCAGGGCCGTTTCGGGTAAGGTTATGAATATTTACGTGCTCCATGTCACTTGAAACTCACAGTAACTTGAATAAAACTTTAAGCCAGAGCAGCGATTTTATCTGGTTCCAATAACGATATCTATAACGTCATGCGCCATTGTGTCCCCTAAGATGTCAGCGTGAACTTGGGCATTTTTCACCAACCATTTGCAGTTAAACGGCGACTGATGAAGAAAATCGAAATTAATAAATGATGTAATCCATTTCCAAGACGTAAAAAGTTAAATTTTAAATCGATTCGAAAGTTTTGGTCATCATCAGCAACAAACACTAATTCTATCATTAAGTAATCAGTTTTGTTAGAAATCTCACTCACCTTGTTAATAATGAACGATGGCCATTATCAATTTCCATTTTCTTTCAAATTCGTTGAGATTGATTTAATTTGTAAAAAGAATGAAGGTAACTAAATTAACTACTGTGTAATTGAACGTTTATTTCCATTCTTCTGAAGGAGATTGATCATAATTACTTGATATTGCCCTAACTATAAGCAACTACTATGAAATCAGAGCAGATGAAATATTTCAGTGACTAACCCAATCGCGTTACGGATACGAGAAAGCATTGTTTCTCACAAATTTGTAGACCCTTTTATTTATTATTTCCATTGAAGAACGTTATTATTGTATTATTTCCTTTTAATTCAACGGAGAAAATAAAAATAAAATACTTTTAACCAACTCACAAATGGTTATTTACGTTTCAAGATGAGTGAGCCCAAATCTGTCCTAAAAATGCTCTTTTTGTAGCATCATTAGTGGAGCAGGGAAGATATGAAGGCTCGAGGAGCCGATTTTAGATAACGTACCATTGACAAAGATGAATGATTTACATGGTTGTGAAAGTGGATTACGTGGTTATTATAATACAAAATTAATAAAACGTTATGTAATAATTTGCAGCGTCAATTTTTATTGCCGATCGTAAAATACAAGTCATATATAGCTAATTGTCATATACAATGTGAGTTACTGAAAATGGTAAGCCAGAATCGGTTAAGTAGGAGGTTGGGCAGTAGAACGGACTACTGAACTCGTTCAACGAGAGATCTGAGCTAGACCGCATGCCTGGCTACAGCCCCAGTATTTTCATTCTTGAATACAACTGCAAGCAGCATAGCATGGATGTGGACGAGCGAAGTACTGAGCTTAGATATTTTCGAAAATAAGAGAAACAACTTTGAATCCCCTACGCGAATACAAAGCGGTCCCTACCTTTTGTAGTTAAGTCTTGAAATGCAATACCTCTCATGATACCCTTCATTTCATCATCGTATCTCTCAGTTGTTCAATAACCCCCTCGTATACTTTCGTATTTCTTCACCACTTAATATTTCTTCTTGATTTCCTTTCGTCCTACATAATAAATCAAATTTTCATTAAGCGAGTAAGAGTTGAAAGGAAAACTCGAGGTTTTTCATCTTTCTTCCCAGGGAATTGCGAGTTTGAAATGGAAATGTAGGGGAACTGGTCTGAGGAAGACCGTGAAGCCTTCGGTGAGAAGGAAAACGTTATTTTACCAACCGTTTTCACCTTAGGACCTTTTTCTCCCGTTGTCGACCCATTATAGTCCCCCTACTCCTTTGCAACATGAAGTACTTCATGTCCAGCAGTGAGAAATGGTCGGATATGACCTAGGCAATCCATGAGAGGTGTTATAAAAACTTTCACAATAGACAAATCTTCTCTCTACTATTCATCCTTGACAATACAATGAGTTATATTAACATTAGATGTCAAATTTCCGGTCAAAATCGACCAATTTCTTCTTCACTTTGAAAAATGGAAATTGAGCTCTTCAAAATCTACCAACCCATTTTAGTGGTCTCCTACCCAATAACAAAGAAAAATTTTAAGCGAGGCCTAAACCGCTCCCAGAATCCATTTAGTCAATTGAGAACGACTTTAGTTTTCTCGAGCTAATAGAACAATCCAGCACAGTCGCTGGAAAACATCTTATAGGTTGTACTACCCTAACTCCGTGCTCATTTTTAATAGTTATTTGGTACCATATTTTAATGGCGTGAATTTTGAAATTGCTGTAATTCAGTACGCAACAGTTCAAATACCCACATTATATAATCTTGTTATTGCATTATTAGCATTTTACCTACTAATATGATATGCTTGCTTGTTTACATTGGACAAATTTCATAACGAAATTCATTCCTTGAAAGATTGAATGAGATTTTTACTATTTCCGTACTCAATAAGATGTTACTGCTCACATTCGTATTTCCACACAAGAAGCCATCAGATCGTATCCACTCCGGGCCTTCGAAAACTTGAAATTATGGCTGTAGTTAGCTACCTGACGATTTTCTCTCTTCTGTGATGTATCAAACCCATCTGATGTGCAAAATGCGCTAGTTTCCAATGTTTACCCTAGTCCATATACCCTTCCATCTTCCAATTCCAGGAGCTGGACAGGCTCTTCACCGTAAAGCAAACTATAAGATTTATAAATTTGCCTCACCGAAAACTGCCTTTCTTGTGATTCACTAGTGTCATTAAAGCACTGAACAAATGAAGTTAGGGACTACTACCCTTTGGTTTGCACATCTTGGTTATTCTCTCTGGATTCCTCAATAGGCTATGTCTTTATATATCAGAGGAGTACCTGAATTCGTCGTGATCGACTAGGAACGCAATTGGCCGCGAGGGCTTTCATCTGATCAATGACCTCCTTACCTTGTAATTGACTTCTATGCCCTAAGACAGGTGGATAAATTCGTTTTAAGTATATCTCCTTGAACGCCAACCTTTGATAGTCGTTTCTTACGAAACAAGAGCTGATACCAAAACTGATACTTTACCAAGCTCTCCATGCTAGACCATTGGTCATTCCGAATCCCTTACGTTGGATTTCAAAATAGAAAAGTCCAGCTGAACCATCAATACTTTCATGGAACGAGTCGAAGAACTCCATTCTGACACATACTGGCTGTCTAAAAGTCCCAGAGTTCCGCATCTCCATCTACGATGATCGCAAACCTACTATGATAGCAACATCAGCACCAAAGTATTCGTTGTTGGGAAGTAATAAGTAATATAAAAACAGTAGAACAGTTCATTATTTTAAATGACATCAATTATGAGCTTTTGTAGTGGAAATGCCACCTGGTCACCCCTGAAAAAAGACGGAACTCCGCTGACCTCGTGCTTCTGTACAAGCTCCTGAGCAACGCCCTGGACTGCCCCCTGCTGCTCCCAAGCATTCATTTGATAACCACCCGTTCATCCCCTCGTTCATCTAACCTGTTCAATGTACCGTTTTCGGCTACAAACTATGATCGACATCGCCCCCTTCACCGGCTACCCCACAGTGCAAAATCTTTCCCTTTCTGCACATCCCCAATTTGCCTTTTTCATCTACCCGAACAAAAGTCCTAAATTTCCTCATCCCCAATTAAATTCAGTTAATTAACATTATTTTTCCAGTTTAAACTCCCCGGCTGCATGTTTTTGTATCCTCCCTCAGTATATTGTATTTTCTTGATTTCTGTGATTTCCAGCTCGTATAAACGACGTTCATTGAACGTGTTGTTGATTATAAATTGGGCTTGCCTGTATATAAATAAATGGATGAATAAATAAATATTGAACAGATTTCTATGTCATAGCCCATGTGGCAAGTTTACCGCCCGTTTGTAATGATACACATCTCTGATAATTTGCAGCATATTATACTAACCGAATACGTCACTTTTCAAATTCTGCTAACTCTACGATCTACAAAACTAACAAAATATGCTTGAACGTTTGAATCGGATTTTTATCCAGGCAACTTTTATTATCTGCTCCGCAATTTACACGGAGACCCTCATATTTAAAACGCTGACGTTGCTGCGTCCTAGTAGGGGGGAAGCGTATCTGAAGTGAACGAACTCTCGCGGTGTTTACATTGTTTGGGATGCTGGAAACTTTTAGGCCTCTGTACAGCGACCGTGTTCGCGGTCGAGGTTTGTCGGAATGATAAGAGTCTAAAGCGGTTCCCGGAACTCCCCAACGGGAAAAGCGACGGATTCATTTAATTCGCTCCAAGGGAGACCCACCTCTGGATTTGTGTTTTCATCCCCCTCCGATATAATCACTTGTTACAATCTTGTTCAATGTTCTTACTGAAATTAAAGGAAAGTAATGTTGATTATTAACGATCTTGCAGTTGGTCATAACATTTCAAGCTATTTTTGTTTTTAATTTCAACTTGTTGTCAACATTTTGATTTGGTAATATGAATAATGAATCTTCAAAATCAGTCAAAAATACAGTTTTGCTACATCGTTTTTAATTTGTAGGTTATGTATGGTTTTTGCGCTTAACTCTTTGAGAATTGGTATCTAACATAAGTACTACCTCTCCAGCTAATAAACTAGTGAAACGGATAGAAGAGCTCCTTGCAGAGATGTATTCCGAAGGTTTCTGAAGCTTTACACCTTTCATAGTCGAAACCCATCCAATAATGCTCCTGATTCCATGATTGGTTTGGGGGACAGGTTGTCCGAGCGAGCTGGGGCGTCAGTCCTCTGGCTGTTTACTTTCAGTGGGAGTACTGATAGCCCTGGTTCGAATCCTTGGCATCAATGATTAGGGCCAAAATCCAATCAAGTGTTGTATACCTGTCCTGTCGTTAGACAGTTCACCACTGATCTCGATATCACGCTCCCAACCCAGAGGCGTGAGGCAATGGGAAGCCACGAGCGATATCGTCAGACCTAGTTCCGATCCTCTCTGGAGGACGGCTGGCGACGTCCGCGACTCCTCCGGGTAGTCGGACGAAAATCCAAGGTGAAATTCCTTGTTTACTTTACTTACTTTTTACTTTTTTACCATGATCGGTTTTGATCATTGTATGTATGGGGATAGGTACCGGTTTCTTCTCTAATGCGAGTGAATGAAAATTCACAGACTTCGAGGCTGTCCGCAGTGCCAACTTAACCGCTTCTGGTTGGGAACGAATTCGTTACGTTTCAAGGGCTAGTCATCAAAAGGTATATCTTACAACAAATATATCTGATTGAAATGGTATTGGGTAATTACTTTCCAAAGGGTGGTTGAGCGCCCCAACATGAGTTGAGACCACGTTTCCGTTGTTCTGTCGAACAAGACTTTAGCTGATGTGAATGAGGTATCCACATACGACAACTCCAGGCTGGATTCTTCCATCTATCACAGGAAGCACTTATTCATGGCTCAAGAGGGGATGGGATGGGGAGACTGGGATTGATTGAAGTGCAAATAGCGAGATAGAACGGGAGTAGTCCAAGAATCATCAAACCGCGACGAACTTACGCTAATCAGCATTGAAAATCAATGGAAATGCCTGTATGTCACGAACACACTTAGATAGAAGACAATTTATCACACAAAATTACAAAGTTTCCGGCTTTTAAAGCAGTAAAATTCAGTCAAATGAAGAAACGGATAGTACTACCATGTAAATGGGGTATATACGTGTTGTAGGAAGTTCAAGTTCCAACAATGGAATATTTTTCAGATGCATGAAATTCTATTTCGTATCCAGTTTAAACCAGTTTTAATCCTCTACAGAAAACAGAAAAGAGTTGGAAAATAATCAACGTTTGAATATTTGGAGCTCGAACATGAACTTCTAAAAGTAGTACAGTGGATCGCCACATGTATGCTATTGTCTAACCTAGGTATTTTTGGCCTTTAATTGGTTTGGGCTTTGGGTTTTAATTGTTTACGTTTCCTAACCATTACCCTAGATAACTGGTATCCTGTCAGTGCGTTTTTAATTGTCTTGACTTGTACCAGTCATCCCGATAGTCAGAACAACAAAACAGTAACGTTGAAAGTTCGTTAACGTGATCTATGGACTAAAGGGTACCTAACGGATTTGGAAATCCGTAGACTGGCGTGGATGTCAATAGCTGCAGGTGGCAATTCAAATCTCAAACTTGGTAGGCTGATAAAAATAAACAAGAAGAAAAGAATCCTTTTTTAGGATAACACTAATTTCTAAGCTGGTTTTAAACACAAACGAATTCACCTCCAGTTAAAATAAATAGTGTAGAATCCAGTGGATCCCCTCCCATGTAGGCATCTGGGGAAATGAACAGGCAGATGCCCTTGCCAGAGCAGGCTCCCAGATGCCAATGCCTGACGCCCCCACCAGCTTAAGAGCTGCAAAAAGCGAGATAAGGACATCTGTGGAGAATGGGGTGCGCAGTGTGCACTCCCAGGCAGCCGAAGGGAAGAAGTGGGGTTCACTGCTAGAATCTAGGAACCGCGTTCCGTTACATCTCTTCCTTCATGAGTCTATCGTTTAGAGCGATAACTGGGCATGACTATCTGAATGCCCACCTACTCAGAATCGGAGTGGCGGAAAGCCCTGGCTGCAGCCTCTGCAACCGTGGGAGTCCATTGACGATACCGCATCTACTCGGCTGCCCTCAACTCGAGGGCATTAGACGAGACCGATTGGTCGAACACAGCAAAATTATATTGGGCGGCAAGAAGTTCAATGGCATAAAAGCCTAATAGTGGCAGAGGGAAAAGAACAAAAACATCAGTTTTGAAAAAAATTCACATGTTCCTTTTTGGAAGTAAACTCCCCAAACACGCTTTCTATTCTATTCTTAAAACAGATTTATGTTATGAGGTTGTTGATTAAGGTGTTTTCCGACATTGAAATGGCCTTTTTTTACACACCTGAAATATGAAGTTTTGATGGTAACACCTTCGTTGGTGGCAAGTATGTACAACCGATGATGATGCATCGAAATCAACGGATTACTCAATTTTGACGTGGTATTGAGACGCTCATGCCTTCGACGATAGAATGAAACCTTAATCCAACACTGATCCATTCTGCAAACTCCTGGTCGGGGGGCCGAAGGAGGGGAGGTCGCCAAGGGGATAACATCAATCCCTATCGCAAACCCGGGTCCCGATGTTTGAGCGGCGTCAGAAAGGGGTTTTTCGCCCTTGTTCGGAAGGAACGACATTCCCTGTAAACATCAAATAGAAGATGATTCCATGTGCCGCTCTCTTCGCGCTTTCTTTTGTTCTCGTCTTAGCCCTTTGATCCGCCAGAAACGCGACGAGCGGGGGTCTGGGGAGGGGAGGTTGTCGGAAAGTGAAAATCTTGTTATGATTCCAATCCGGTCGCTTATTGTTGTTCGTTCCGTGATTTTCTTTTCATTCCCTTCATCCCGTCAAATGCATTACCAAAGGGAACGGAAGGTAAGCGCGAAGATTCGTTTTGTCGCTCGTTATTTTTCTTTTTCCAATTTTTGCATACTATTTGAAATAATGAACCAACATAACAACAAAACCTAGAACAACAACCTAGAAGTACAAACAGAAACAAAGTTTCAACCATTGAATTTCAACAAAGACGAAAGAAAGTTAAGGTTAGTGAAAGGGCATACATTCTTCCTAGCTCAACAATGACTGGCGTGCTTCTACACATTTGACATATTATAATATGTAAAAATGTGTAGTAATGTAAAATGTGTAGTAGTATCATGCTACTACACTACAAATTGCTTCCGAGTCTACCAAGGTAGCGGAAGCATTGTTTTCACTTTTGGAATGTGAAAATTTTTTTGTCTCCAAAATTTTTTGTGTCCACTCGCATTTTGCGTTTTAGACCTTTCTGAACAATATTGGTTCCGTGTCTGTCTGTCTGTCTGTCAGCAAATCCTTATTACGGGCAAAACTAAACGAAGTTATAGTCCGATTTTGATGAAATTTTCAGGGATTGTGCGGGTTGGGGTGTAGATGGTCCCCTATAAGTTTCATGACCCCCGGATCAATAGTAGCCTCTGCGCATCCGCAAACGTGAAATCCTTGTTACACGCTTAACTCCGGGAGTTCATGACTGATTTCGATGAAATTTTCAGGGATTGTTCGGATTTGGTATATTTTATAATTTGTTCAATAGTTGAACATGCCTACCTTTATTTTGTCAAGTTATGCTCCTGCATAACAATAAATTTACCCTAATTCAATATTTACTTCGCCTAATTGAACGAAGTTCTTTAGTCAATAATCATTTTCAATGATCTATACAGTCATGTTATGGATACTAGGAAGCTTTGTGCCTCACCCACTTGGCAGACGTTTTTTTATATCGTTTGTGATACAAACAAAATTACATTGTTTGTAATCACCCGTTGTTTCAATAATTTCAGGTCATAGTTTCCAATGGTTAAAAGTGGTTTTTTCTCTCTCTGAGGTTAACTACCTAATTTTACACCTGTGGCTGTAAGTCATACATCCCTTTAGATTGGAAATATACATGTTTGAACTTGGAAGAAATCAATAAATAGGGATAATAAGAGTTAAAACTACATGACAAACCCTGCAAACTAATACAACGAGGTTTATTATTTCTGTATTAGAATGATCCTTGTACGTATCTCGCTAATCTACATATATTTGCCGAAGCCAGCGGTATATTACCTGAACTCGCGTGTTGCGCCTCTTTAGCTTGTATCGTCCACTTTAGCTTCCATAAAAAGAGCCATATTCATATTCCAATAAGTTAGATCGACTAGCGACGAAAGCAGCAACAAGGACTTTCAGCTGATCACTAATCTCTATGCAATTGACATCTAGATGTTCAAAGACGGTTACTGATCAGGAGTCACCCTCGCAAGTGATTTTTAGCGTATGAATTAACGAGTTGGAAGGTCAATTCTTAACACCAATCCCAGCCTTCCGTTAGTGTTTGATTAGGTTGACAGAACAATGTTAATCACAAGTTTAATCACGTACAGATTACTACATATGTAGTACGGTAATGAAAATATAGCTATCGTACCTACAAAGTTACACGAATTCATTCATCTCAATGGGAAATTAATTATTTGTACCGATAAGGAGTGAATGTGAAATTCTTCATCGAGAACGGAGACCGATTCGGTCCACGAAGCTCGGGTTCGGAAATGATTTCTCGTGTGCCCCTTAGCCGACAAAATGGGAATATAGCATGCTCTACCGACATTCATACTTAGCGGCACCCTAAATCGATACTATTACATTCAAGATACCTCCTTCTCAGGAGCTGGCTTCTATTACACGGCTACCTATTAAATGTAACTCGTCGATCAGATACCTTTGGTTCGGATTTTAGGAAATTTGAAGATCGACACTTCGTTAAATGCGCTGTTCATTTTGAAAATTAAACTATAGCAATAACTCCAGAATTATCAAAACAAAAAGGAATTCAATGGAAATACCATTGTAAGTGTTCCTGGAGTTCTACCACACTTCATATTTTGTTATCACTTCAACTGTATCTACAACGTGTATGAAGCACAAGAAAGCAGTTCATAACAGAAAATGCTGTTGTAGATCGCCGTAAGCTAAGCCATCATCGTCAGCATCAGGCAATATTGAGATAGAAATCTATTTTGAAATCTATGAGATTTTCAAACATGGATACAGCTCGACCATCAAGGAAGAAGAAGAAAAAGCGTTTATTGGCCCAAAACAAAAAAATACATTAGCTAAATACAGATTAATTTATCGTTGAATGTAACATTTATTATGATGTACATATACATATACATACAGGGCCCCGCTATTACTGCTGATCATCAGATCGTCGCAGAGAGTTGTCGCGTATTGGCTAGTTTCTATGCCCATAACAATCTGTGCATACCAGTACCTACACGTATATAGCACTATCTACACTACAAAACACCTTTCCAATTTGAATATAAAATTTTACAAGACCTATTTGCTTGAAATCTAGTACTCAGGGGTTCCGGATTGATTATACCGTTATCTAGGTATTACATCACAGTTTCATTGTTCCTATCTACTTCATAATTAACCCACCTCTTACTGTTTCCAACTTCACTACTCAGAGTTAAACTCGCCCACCAGAAATTGCCTACATCTTGACGCCGTTCGAATATATTTTACCGGATCATCATATTTCACCCCGTCTGACTTTCCGTCTAATATGCCGATCAATTCTGCATGAGTGAGGGTTGCTTTTTTAAAATACCGATGGCGGAATTCACTGAGGACAGGACACCTCGACATGAAATGCGATACCGTCTCTTCTTCCCGCCGATTGCACAATGTGCAATGTGCAATGCACATGGAACACATGTTCGGTCTTCCCTCTTTCCACCATCGATCACACGTATCTTGAATAGATCTGGAATCTTCATGTAGGCTCGACCATTCACCACATCATGGCTCAATGCTGCGTACAGTCTGTGATGCTCCGATTCTTGTACTTCTCTTTTCATATTCTCCCACCACCTCACCCTTGCCACATCCATACCTCCCACATACTGTCGGGCTTGTCAATCAAAACTTCCAAATCCGAGTTTTGAAACCCACGCCAGCCTCCTAAGGTCCTTCCTCTGCAATAATTTTGGGGTAGCGATTATCTGGATATTTTAAAATCTTACCCAGGTAGTCCAGTTGTAGTTTCATGTAGTAAAACTTCAGGGGTTCTACTCCGCTCTCTGTATATAAAATGTAGTTCGGTATGTTATTGGGCATCGCAAACACTTTCTTCAAGTAGTAGCGATTCAGCACCTCTACTTGTTCATAATGCTGAGACACCTGAGCCTCAAAAACCTTATGTTTCACTTCAAATGGAATGTTTCTCCCTTAATCAGGGGACTACCATGTTCAATCCATGTTTTGCCTGCAATATCTTTTCTTTGAAGTGATTTCCCATGTTGAGACTGCCTATCAAATCCAGGTGTAAGCCAGTAGAGATTTTACTGTAGTTTCAAATTTCAATGGATATTCATCAATGAATGATCTCTCATCTTTCGGATTGAAGTTCAAGGCTGCCATAGAAGGATAATGATAAGGAATGTTGCATCGTTGAAGATAGCTGAGTGAGTTTTCTCAATGAACTGCGTTCTCAACTACCATTACACCATCTCATACTTGGAAATCTCTTCCATAGTTTCAAAAGCTCAGTGTCCACTAAACAAAGGAGCCTGGTAACTGGAAAACCATCCACATGATTGTTAGGAGAATGTTGCTTCAATTACAGGTATCTATTGATGGCGATTTCACTTAACTTGAAAACATGAGAACCAGTTTTATCACACTACTTAGTCATTCTACTCACATACAAATAATTGTAGCCAAAGGTACAAACGCAGTGAAAAAGTTATGCAATGTTCAGAATGGGATGATAGGGATAGTTCTAAAAACAGTCTCACAGGGATAATATTAAAGATAACACATTATAGCATTGGATGCATTTGTAATGACTAATGTCGAGCAGTGGTGACTGTTTTGAAAACAACTTCATGTTCGGATGTGTCCCTACATTACAGGGCTCCGCTGGAGGAATTAATGAATGGATTTACTGTCGTTTTAAACAAGAAATGCCGTTAGGGAATTTTTTTTTTCCAAATCGATATTTATTTACAAGAATATCAATAATATAACAACTGAGCATAGGCCCATCAAGTTAATTTACACTCGTACAATAATTTACAGTTTATGGAGTTAGTAGCCCAATGGCTATATTCCGGATAGCACCCATTCACTACACTGACTCACTAATCACGTGACATCACTAGGTCCAAGGGTTTTGTCCTATCAAGCCGCCGGATGACGGTACTGTTGTCTAGGAGGTGAAGCGCTTCAGGGTTTATGTGCGCGTGAAGTCGCTGTTCATGTTTAACTGCTTGCTGCTTAATCACTTCGCTGACTGTTTCCATTTTAAGGTCGCGATGGAGGTCGTCATTACGAATGTACCAGGGGGCATTGACGATACCCCTTAGCACTTTGTTTTGAAAAGTCTGAATCATCTTAATATTAGACTTCTTCGTACAGCCCTAGAGCTGTGAACCATACGTCCACACTGGTTTCAGAACTTGCTTGTACACTAGCAGTTGATTATGTATAGAAAGCTCTGAATGCCTACCAAGCAACCAATACAATCTTCTAAATTTTATCTTCAGTTCTTCGTTTTTCTTCTTAACGTGCTCTTTCCATTTTAATTTGGTATCAAGAGTCATTCACAAGTATGTTAGGGAATTGATGGTAATTAGTGAACAGCCAAAGGACTGTAAAACTAGGTTTCAATGCGTTATATAAGATATAGATCTATCTGATGGAAGTTCAGTGTGTGATAGAGCCAGTGTACGATAATAAAAATAAAGGTTACAGCCCTTGAAGACAGCCAAGAAAGGTTGAGCGAGTTTTCTGAATGAACTGCATACTTCAACTCGCTCCCCATAAATGACTAGGAAGGGGAGAGAAAAAAAAAGTGTATGAAGTGAAGTTTGGTGGGATGACGATAAACCCACGCCAACGCTTGGGAAGTAAGGGTGATGGATGGAATTCAGGAGCTCTGCATCATATATCAAAATATTATATCCACCACGGTCCGCTTCACCCTTTCCATATACTTTCCCTTCATCTCAACATCGGACACAAGTGCTGTCCTTTTACTGGGGCCCCGCGTAGAAATAACAAAACAAAAACCTTGGAATTTATGTCAGATTCTCTTTTTTTTTCGTGGAACCTTAGAAATCCATTATAGAAGTTTCCCGAGCCCGGCGCTTCTCCCGGATATCAAAGGTTCGGTCTCCAACATCCCCTTACAGTTTTTATCAGTCGAAACATTGAACATTAAATGCTATTTCAATACGGAATTGGTTCGAAACGAAGTGAAAAGAAATCATTTGAAGTAATCTATGAAAAGGCAGCATCAACTTACGTAAAGCAGTGACTGCATTTTTAAACAACCAAAACAGTTGTGGGGTTAGGACCCCTTAACAATAGGCATGAATTTGCCCTGGCTTGTGAGCAAGGTATCGTTGATTAAATAAAGGACAAATTTAATGGAAATTATCTGTATTTTTATGGAAAAATGGAAAATTATAATACAGGAACATATTTCTCAGGATCGTTACTGATAGTGCAAATTTCATATGAGAGAGAGAGAGAGACATCAACCACAGGTAGCACAAATACCTCAAGTAGGTACAACCCAAATACCTTAAGTACTAGGTACTTGCAACTCCGAAAGTACTATTTCTATTGTTATTTTGTAATTATCCGTCGGTAGAATTTGCTTTAGGGCGGAATTGGAAAGAGAGACGGGAGGGACGGTAGAAATATCTAGACGAAACGCAGCTTCTGATGGTAGTACCTGAAACCGATCATAATCGGATCTTCAGAAATGGTGATATGTCGACAGGTAGAGAGCATTTCAGCTTCGGCTGGTGGGAAATATCAAGATGATAATTGATTTATAGAGAGTGAAGAAGGTATTTACCGTCACTATATCTGCAAAGGTGTAGAGTGAAGGAAGAGATATTATTCTTGGCAGCTCCGCTTCTAGTCCTACCTGCGAAGATGAAGAAGAGGCAACGAGGAAATTCTGAAGAGCAAACGGATAGGATGCAATTTAAATGCAGCAAACGAGATTTTATGAAGGGACACTTGTTGAATTGCACGTGGTCGGCCTACCAGCAGGCGAAGTTCTTGAAGAATTCTTTAGAACTGAATCCGTCGATTGAGGAGGTACGAGAGAAAGATCGAAGAAATCTCGAATTTATATTTCAAGACATAATAAATATTGAAACTAGTAGAACTGAATGATTTTGAAGGATTAATGCTGGAATCGAAAAGGTCGCTTCGACAACGTACATACAAAGAAATAAAATGGGTAGCTTGTACTATTTGGAATTCCGACTTCTCCCGCACTTGGGGGGTGCAGCACCATGCAAATCCACAGCCGGGTGGTTTTCTTCGGTATTTGAAGACATTTTTTAAATGATATAAACATGATATGAAGATGGTTCGTGAATCTGACATATTTTTTCTTGAATTACTTCGAAAGTTGTGATGATGAATACCAATTAACTTGAAGATTTAGAGAACGTAGATGGAGTAGAGATGTAGATATGACGGTCACTTCAATCTGTCGGGCGCCGAGACCGCGCAAGTATGATTTTCAAGGAGGCGGGATATTAAATTTTCACGTCACCTTCCTTTTTGATCAAAACTAAATTCTAATATTCTAAAATTTCTTTTGTAAAACAGTGAAAATGTGATATAACCCCGAATTTTTCAATCGCTCAATAACACACAAAATTGCCAATCCAAAAACCTTCTACAATAACGGAAGGATGAAAAACTGGATGAAAAAGTACAAAACGGGGGTTATCACATAACAGTACAAAGATACCCACAAACTGACCCAGGACTTCCTTCAGAAAGCTGTGAAATGTGAGAAGAAATCGAACATTTTGATTTCAGAAGAAATTTAAAATGTTCAGCTACCTTCACGAATACCTAATAAGTATAACTCTCTTAACTTCTATCGTCGGAAGTGCTCACTAACTAAGATATTATCACAATGACCCCCCTCAAAACTGTGTTTTAACAATTAAGAACTCTAAAGATTCCCAATTACCCAAAGTAACTTTTGTCGTTATTACAGCAGTTACTTTCGGTCGGAGACCAAACGTGGATCGATCTCCAGCCTTCCCAATGAAGACTTTTCCCTTCAGCAACGCCTTGAAGAAGGCAAGTTCAGTAGCGGGAAACCCACTGGCGCGGCAAACGAAAGCAAACAAATCATAGCCAATGCCCCCTTCAACGGGCCTTTATTAGTTATACCTAAGAACATCTAAATCAAGAAGTTTCCAACCAAGTGACCGCACCACATTGTGCTGAGACCATAAGTGATTTTATAAATCAAGGTTTTCCCGACGAAAAGTGGGACTGGGTGGTCTTTGTAAACGTCCGACTTCTGCTTCCCTTATTCTCCTTCAAGTTTCGCCCTCTTCCCCCGACCCTTCCTCTTCACCCTTCTACCACTTTAGAGGCACTTTATCACTCTTGAAAGTTCTCTTCCAAGTGCTACTGTTTGACATAGGCTCTCGGGGCAGTTTAGGGAATGGGCGATGGGTGAAATGGGTATAAGAACTCGGTTGGGAGGGATGAAGAGAAGGGGCATGAGAAAAGGCCAAAGGGACCGGAATAAATTGACCTAGCAATAAAGCCGTCTTTTTTGGAAGCTCCAAGAAATAAATTGGGTGACAGGTTTTCAGATAAGTTCAGATATCGTTTTTTTCTCTGTCGCTCCGTCTTCAGTTGGACACAACGGATGTTTGGTAAACTTTTGGATACAGCTTGATGTTATGTAGACGATTTCATCATGAATAGCAACATGTATCAGCAACCTATGAAAAAGCTGGAAAGTTTCAACCTGACATTTACCTCACTTATATAGAACGGTTGAGCATGTTGAATATGGGTAGGTACATACCACTTTGATATACTGTGCGCATGTGTATATTACCCGTATGTGCAATTATTTTGGTATGTACAAACTTACAACACGTTTAAGAAAACAACTGCAATCCCAATAGCTAATTGTATTGGTTCATTTCCAAAACGACCAATAATTCGCAACCAGGATCAGGATTGTGAATAGCATACGGTTTCCGAGTTCCAGCTAAAACAATTTTGCTCAAAATGGAGTTTGATATTTACAGGTTAAGAATGGCATCCGCCAGCATGGTAGAGGGTTCCATGGCTCAAAACCCTTCAACTCTCCCTTGAAAATGAGACAGAAATTTTTAGATGCAAAACCTCCAACAGTCCTCTTTCTCCATGATGCACAAAATTGTCCAGAAGCAACCTCTCTTAATTTTACGTTATCTTTTCTATAATATTCTTCGTTTCCATTTTACCAGATCCTATCTCCCGAAAACCTCACCAATGCACTAGCTGGAAGATCTACAGAAAATGTAGAAGGTTTTGCATCTTTGCAAGGATTGCAAAACCTGCTATAAACCTGTGTTGCATGCAAACGGTCTGAATCAAAATAAAATGTCAAAAATTTAATTATCCAGGGATGTGGTGCAGTTTTTAATATTAGTCTTGGCAAATTATTTTAGTTGTAGGTAAAAACTATTTACTTATCGTGTTTGGTCGAATTTATTTTTAAAACTGAAGTTTTTAGCTATTTTTTTACATAGTCGAGGAATCAGCCTACTGACTTACAAGGATACAAATGAAAGCACATATGTAGCTCATTCACCTCGTGTTGTTAAATTAAGCAGGTACCACAAATGATGTTTGTGTTATCCGTCACAATGTGACCTTGACATATTATGCAAATTCACATGCAAAATTCAGATGTTGACAGTAGACGATAACTCAGTCCAACAGCGGTTTGATGGAAATTGGACGTACGAAATCGATTTCGGAACATCATATATTCAGGGCAAAGTGGAAAGCTCGGACTCAGATAATAACTGTTGTTATAAATTCGCTATTGGATCCGATTGGTCGGTTCGTTAGTTTTGATTGGCACTTTGAGACCTTTGTTATAACAAACAGATTAAGCGGTTTGTGCGAAGGACGAAATAACTTTTGCTAAGTATGTCATTATGAGTTGTATTCCGTTCCACTAGAATAGTGTTAATGTTGCATATATCCGCGCAGGTAGTGAAGCTCACTTTAACAAGTAGAAAGATCTAGCATTTCATTCAGTTATCGAATGCTTCTATTGTATGCTTGAATGCTATTTTTTCCACCCTTTCTCAATACACATCTGAATCCTTCAATGGTCGTCAAAAAAGGTTCTGAGGTTGTTAGCGACTGTTAAGAGTGAACAATTCATTACTTTGGCGAAGGGTCGGGCAATCTCTTCACTCAATCGAGAAATGCTGATTGGTTCCTAAGAAGTTGGAACGAAGTCTCTCCCCCGCTCACTTCCTACACCGCTACCAAAGCCTTTACGCTTTCCTTTACCCCCACCACTCGTCCTGACTTCCTCCTTGTTTAGTTTAGTCCCTTTTGAATATTCATGAACCAGCTCGCGCCATTAGGGCCGACAATTCCTTGTTATTACTCCCGTTAGAGAATTATTACTAGAGTCGGGAAGGGCTAAGGATCGCGGCGAAGAGGGCGGTGGAAGTGGCAAGCCTTCACGTCACTCTATGACGCTAAACGACTTCATTTGGTCAATGCCTGATACACTGATTCAAAAATAGGCGAGCGTTTGATTCTAATTGGATGAGAATGAAGACCGACGAAGTGCCCTTGGTTACGCTTCATCAATCATTCATCGATCAGCGAGGAAGGAGGGATATCCAAAACTGCGACCGTTTCCAAGCGCTACCTTCACTATGGCGTAAACAGCGAGTAATAATTAACAGTATCTGCCGTTCAATCAGCGGCCCGTCATTTGATGAATGGATTACTAATCAATCAGATATCCATCAACGTTCACAACCATGAAGGCACCTCACAAATCTTCGTCCATTATCGCGATATGACCTGAACAGTGCGAAATGATGAGACTCATACACTAGTTTGATACTAACAGCTAACATCTATAATGAGATGCTAGCTGGAATTACGTCAGCTGAAATATAAGAACGAGAATTTCATGCATCTGATGCCTTTTTAGGTCGCCATCCTGAAGCAAGGCTTTGTCAGTAGAGATACACCTATTAGAATTGATCCACGGGAGTGTAGAACTACCGAAACATGAAAAAAAAAAAAAAAAAAACTCAATACATATCCTTTCAACACCATTCTATGATCGAATCTGTGGAAATGAGGTCATGATTATTTTTTGTTAAATCCCAATTTCATTCTAGTAGTGCAAAAAACTCAAGAAATTTCGCTTTCGCTGACAAGAGGGGTTAATAGCTAATTCATTCAAACGTTCATTTAAGAATTCTGGACCGATTCATGATATTTTTGTTTTGGTTCAGTTAAGATTTTGGTTGAGTATTCAAACATATTTCAGTGTGTTGAATGCTTTGTCATGTAATAATATTGGTAAATCGGTACATATTTATCGACTCTAATGTAGTCTAGTTGTGCAGTAAATCTCGTACACGTTGAATTTTTTTCTTATCAAAGAGGAGACCAAGGGGGTGTTATTCAATAAATTCAAGCGCTGATGGTACAGCCAACAATGCCAATTTTCTTGCACATTTTTTTGTTGGATTAAGAATTTGGTGTAGTTTAAAAAATTCTTAAAAGTGGGATCATATAAAAACTGAACATAAGGACGTTTCTCAGGTTGTGTTAATACATTAAGCTGATTAGCCCATGAAATAACAACCAATCGAAGAGAAATATGCATCTGAAACCATTCAATACAACAACAAAATGTACCATTGTTCCGTTCAACTAAGGAGTTTCTAGTATCTTCGGATGCAAAATATTTGAAAAGAAACTGCTCTAGGTCTAACAGACTAGAAGCTCAGGTTGCAAACGTGAAAGTCCAATGAGTATGGAAAAGTGAACTGGTGGGGTTTTTGACAAGCGCGCACCCAAATAATAATGATCCCTACTCGCAATCCACTTTGAGTGGTAAAAAATATAAAACCAAGCTATTGGAAATCTCAATTTACCCAACTGCGAATATCTTGGGTGGAATGCAATAGGGATTGAAGGTGACCACATTTACATTGACTGCGATGCTGTCAGAATATTGGTCTTGATCTTTCTATCATGTCAACGGTCATGTGCCAGTAAAAAAACAACTCTCAGCAATCCGATCTATATGGAAGAATGCTGAAGTCACATTTTCAGTTGATGTCTCGCTGGCGGATCGTACAAATCTAGAAGTGACGAATTGGATCATTTCAAAGGTTGGTTGAACACAGAGAATGACAGGGTATTTTGAAATACTGAAATGATCAATCTTGAATGACATGTTACTGCTTCTTTGTGACTTCCATTGCCAGTTATTTATATAGCTGCCAGTAGGAAGCATTGCCCTATTGTTTCTCACAAATTTCGTAAACATTTTCTTCGTGTACGCAGCCATTGCACGTATTGAATGTGGAACCCCCACTGACAATTCGTTCCCGAAGAATGTCCGTGCTGCGGACCTAATAATTTCCTAAGAAATAATGGAAACAGCAATTAATCCGTTCTCTCGTTAACACACCCACCCATTTCAATGTTTGTTTGTACAATATTATTGCTAAATAATTACAACTTAAGTGTAAATTCATTACTATTAATAGATATATAAACAAATAAGCCCATGACTGCAGAAGCCAGCGACAGTAATAGTTGACGACAATGATTTAAATCGGGAATTGGCATTTCATAGACAAAGGCATTGGTTTTATATTTTTTACGCAAATTCAAAATTCAGAAAATATAAATTCGTAACTTTGGTTCTCCGGATTTCATTGTGCGGACAAAATTTTCCACGGGATCATTATTCATTTGGACGAAATGAAGTCGCTTGTCAAAAAACCCACCAGAAAATGCACAAAATTTCAGTCCCAAAAGTTAGTCACTTGTCCCACGACAAGAATTTCTTATTTTGAGTGGTGAGGAATACTCGTATAATGGTGATTTGTAGAATTTTTTTTAAACATTGATTTTCCAAGGTCTTCAAGTAACGCTTTTGACGGTGAGCAGTCTCTCTAGTAGTCTACCGAATCAGTAGCACTGAACACCTGTGTCCCTAGGTTTTCAAATTAATCCCTCACTCCTCTTTAGAAAGGGCGCCTCCTCTTTTCGAATAGCAGAAGTACCATGTTTTCACGATTAGCAACATTGCTCAGGTTGCCGCCAAACTCTATGTAACCTTCTCCAGGGCAACCTCTTAAATGTTTAGGTTATTTGTGATTTTGTTTGTGCGATATTCGATTCTGTTCATTCAAACGAGTTAATCCCTCACCAGCGTGTATGTTGATGAAGATAAGAGAAATTATATATCTCATTTGCGATAATTAACGTCTTTTCAAAGGGGGTACAGTTTCTCATTATTCTTTTTCCCGAGAGAAGCATGCGGAGTGGTGCACCTCTCTGAAAGACGCTAAATGTTAGTCCCTCATTTCATAACTGTTTGAACATGAAACATAAGTTCATGTTTGTTACTGAATGATGTCGAAATCGATTTAACTGTGTGATCATTATTTTCGTTGAAATATAGACAACGTTGTATTTTACTCCGTTTTTATCCTTATCATCAATGTATGTTCAAAAGACGATAGCGCGGCATACTCAATATTACAAATAGTTGGTACTCTTTGTTGTTCGTACGTAATAACGGAGAATCGCTACAGACAGTGTTGAACTTCGCTCGCATATTTCGGTGATTGGGTGCGTTTCTCGACCCGAATAACAGACCGAGCGAGAATTGGTATCGTGAGGGCTCGAAGAGAGAACAATTGAATCGACTCAAAAGGTTGGCGGAACACAGCGAATGGGGTTGGATATTTCGAAAAAAAAGGAAGCTCGAAGGAGGTTCTAGAGGGTTAAAGAACGGTGACGTTACTGCGGTAGGTAATGGAACAGACTTGGTGGGAACGAATAGCAGTCCCGGGGCTATGAGGGTAAAAAGACCCCAAACCCCAGAACGTTCGTTTTACGATGGGCAGTAAACCGGAAATATGACGATAGAATCGGAAGGTAAAAGGCAAATTTCCTCTTTCGATAGAATCCCCCCCACGGCCGAGTGGGTCTCTTATAAAAAGAATCTGTTGCGTTCGCTACTTTTTTCTTCCATCTAGAACGAAGTGAGGCGTCTATGCCTCGCAGCTGCCTTTCCGACTCCACATCGATACCCGCTCGATAAAAAGCAGACTCTCGAGTACATAATTCCCAATGTAGCTAAAAAGCTCAAGTACGTACTAAAAAGGCTGTCATATCTTTCACTACCGTTAATTATGTTACTGGAACTCTTCATTATCCATCTTTAAGACATAAATTAACCTCTTGTATTCAAATCAATTTCCCCATTAGCTAACTACACTCAGTAAAAAAGTATTACATCCACTTGGCTTTTCAAGACTGGGCGATCACATAGCTTGCAATTGTATGCTTGATCGCTCAAAATGAAAGATAACCGTTTTTATGTCGGGCCCTAGTTGAGTTGGTAGTACTGAGGGGTGAAGTAGCAGGTAGAGAGGCAGCTTAATGTGAGCATTGGTGAAATACAGTCGTTCCGTGGCAGCAAGTAAATTCTTCTTATTTTCCTACGCCCCTACAAATCGATATCAGAAGTGGGATTTTGTCGATAACCTACAAACAAATACCTGAGATGGCAGATGAAGACAATCAACAAATAGATTTGCCTCTTCTTCCGCCTCCTCCTTCATATAATGAAATAATATATGCGACCAATGCTTCAAATGGGCTTCTTTGATTGTGGCCGAGATAAACTTCTCCTTTATTATAAGATAACCATTTATACTCTGTATATTTTATAGAGAACAAATCAGCCACAAGAGCTCTTCAGTTGATCAGTGATTAACCACACTTTGACTAGACATACACTAAAAACTTACTGATCCCTTACTAGGAAGCACAAACTGATATCTAAGTACAAAAATTGTTTGTTTATATATATTTTTTTTTTCACATTAATAACGATAACTTTCTTGTAAAAATATTACGTTGTAGTTGTGCTGAATAGGTATAAATAATAATAAACATGTAGGAGGGGTGGGGTTCCTATCCAGCGATAGTCCTCACTATCACACTAATAATAATTATTATTAAGTTATGATGTTATAGTCTCACTATAGAATTAATAATTAAGTTATGATCACACACATATTCAGCAATTTATACGAGTATATAACAGTTCATAGAGCCAAGACGGGAGGTGGAAGAGTTTCCTGGATGATCGATGGGAGGATGGCAGTCTGTAGAACTTCCTTCACTGGGTGTTTCCAGGTCCTTGTGAATGTTGTGTTCCTCACATACCACAGTGCATTCGTAATCACACGAAGAGGTTTTTTGGACGGTTCACACTCTCATGATTTGCGTATCACAAGCAGAAGCCCATATTTCGCATCCACGCATCCACATGGGTCGTACAAATGATATGTAAATTCTGCGTTTGAGACGTAGAGGACGGTAGAAGGAGGTTGAAGCAGTGCAATACTAGAATAGAGCATTACAATATTGTCCGACATGGGTATTAAAACCCATGATTGGTACCATTGAAATGTAACGAGATAATATTCATAAAATAAAGCTACACCTCGTTTGTCTTCAAATATACGCGTATATTACATAATCATGAGGAACTTTTGAAAACAAAATTCCGCTGTAATTACATCAGGCGATTATTTCATCCCAATATTCTAAGCAATTTTCACTACGTGGAAGGACGTTCTCATTCACATTCGTGTTATTGTTGTTTTTTTATTTCATCTTTCGAGGACATTTAGTTTTTAGGGAGAGCGAATTTATAAAGTAGAGAGGTCCGAGCGGGCTCATTCGATTAAATGATAGTCATCCCTATAAGAAAAAAGTGACTAATGCTTTCGCGAGCACGGCGCACAAGACCTACCCCACCATCAAGACCGCCGGGTCTTGCGGGTCATTGCCTAACCTGGCTCCTTTGAATACCTGGCCTTGTTGAATTGGTCACATTATATGCAGTCCCAAAGGGGGAACATGTTGAATCGTAATCAAACCATAAACCCTATAGGAAAAAATAATGATCCTCATTTTTTGACATTTTATGTCTTTACGAAAAACAGCTTTCGTACAAGTACGCAACCACGAGGGACATTTTATGTCTTTGCGCCCCCTCCCGCACACACACCACGTACTTCCAATTGTAGGCCAGTTTTGATGTAAAACGCTTATCAAATTCAACGTCGGCGAGAGAATGAATGAGGCGTCTCGATAAATGTATCACGTACCTCGCCAATTTCAATTTCATTTGTGGATAATAATGTAGTATTCATTGCAGCTTTTTGCGTAAACGATATTCGCGCACTAGTTCCAACGAGTGCCGTTTTGTAGGACCAATGATAACTACGTTAGATTGTGCTCGTTGATGGTTGCGATGTAATGGTTCCATCGTTTGGTCACTGAGGTTCCGAAGCAACGAATGGTAAACTGTAAAGACATAATCATCACCACTCATAGGACTGTCACAGTTAGTAAACAATATGGTTCCATCGGGTGGTCACTGAGGTTCCGAATGTCCAGGGGTTAACGTTACAAGTTGAGTAAATCAACAGCTTTCAAATGAGTGGTGAACGAGTTTTGTACGATCACAAATGTCGATGATAACGATCCGTAGCAACGAATCGGGTGTAAGCGAAAACCTACAGAAATATTTTCGTGACACTGTCCGCGTTACATTTTCGAGTTTATGTAGCAAAGTAAAGACATAAAATGTCAAAAGCAAACATGAAGTCAATACTGTTTCGATGTTCTAATTTTTTCAATATTTCAGGCCTTTAATTTCACCCTTCAGGATTGACAGAAACTGATAACTTGAGCTCAGTCCCTTCTGGTAATGTTTAGTGATGGCAGACAAAGATTTTGAAAAATGTTTATTATTTGATTTTCGGATTCTACTCATCTTGAAACGTTCGAAAATCACACACAAAAATTCAAATTTGGTCCAGTCGATTTGACTGCACTAGGTATTGATCTAGGCTAAAGGTCATATTGCATTTGGCCAAAGCATGGCTGATTTCATTAGTTATACAACACGTATTTTTGAAAATTCCTTTTTTTTGTCTAGAAATGCTGGAATGGAAGATGGTGGGATCAAAATGATACATAAAATCGTACTTTTTCAAACTTTGCCATTTGAATTCTTCAGCTCTTGGTTATGAATAGTTCTCTCGTAAAGTTTCTTGGATTACCCTTCAGGATTCAAGGATATCCACTGGGTATTGCAGGCACACCTTTCAACGTATGGTAGATGTAACTAGTCCATTCTATCCCCTCCTCGTTATAGTTCCATAGAAATGTTTAAAAAGAACCAAAGTTGTAGAGCATAAAAAACCAAGGTTAAGGACTACAAATCACCTCCTCAATATAATGACGTTCAAACGATTGATGATAGAAAATGTTCCTACCTCCTCTCCCTTATTCGAAACTTTTGCTCAAAGCCAGCTAACGACCGAAATGTTGCTTCAATTGATATCTGGTGAAGATCATTTGGCTCAAGGTTAAATACTTTCCAATGTCCGTAACGAGCTTTTTCAAGTCAAACCATTTACAATTGATGTCTAGCATGAACATCAAATTTTGTGAAGTTGTACGTAATGAATAATGCAAGTAGATATAGACTGCTGCAACATATGTGATGGATTTGGTTAGTTGGCGCTTCCCGATTATTTAATCCGTCGCCTTGGGAGATGAATCAGACGCCTTCAAGCGTCTGGGTCATCCTCTGACCGTCGGAACATCAAACCGCATTCAGCTCAATGGAAGGAGAAATACCGTTCCATCATCTCACACATCTTTCATTAATCATTATTGGAATTAGTCAATGAAATTGGTTGTAATTGCAGATATGTAAGGTTGGCTTGATTTAGCCTTTGCCGTTGGCTGGATATTTATTATTAAATGTTAATTAATAAAATTATTGAACAATTTTTATTATTCTTTATTTGAAGAATTTTCCATTTCATTGAATGACAAATATTGGAATTGGGGATTACGTTGGGATTGCTCATATTGATACACTAATAAACAGTTTCAAATTTAAGGTGGATGACTTGATAGTTTTTCATTACTTTGAAATCCAGTCTACTAAACTACAACCATGATGTTTATCAGTAAAAGCACAGATTGCCGGATCGTCACTCTGGGAAACTAAAGCTTTTATGAAGATAGCGTTGTTTTGCTTCTATTAAGCTGCTTCCCCCTTGTCTTGGGATCCAATGAAGCATCTCGTAAATCGGATTTCACGCTCGTGAGAGCTTGTAAGTTGTTTTCAGGAATCATGGGGGGGTTAAAACCAGCGGTCAATATCGTACTTGTTCCGGGTGAAGTGGGAGGACTGCGAGAGATCCCGCAACAAGTTAATCCGTCTTGCGGCCAATGATAGATTATTAAGAGGCTATACGCTACCCTTATCCGCATCCGTTCCGATGCTCCAATATCTGAGGCAGCACGGCTCATCCCTCTTACTGCCCTTTCTCGGTAACTATAGAACCCCTCTCCGGCTCATAACTACGGTATCTGACTCCTGAAACCCATCCGACCGCACAGTCTGAATCAATAACAACAAATCCAGGATCATTAGGAGGCATCGATAAGGCATCGGATTGCATCTATTGTGTGTGTTCTATTCCACCTTCCCTTAGATATCTCTATGAGGCAACCCTTAAGTTTTTATCTCAGAGATTGCCGAATAGTAATGGACAGTTTGACACAAAAGATTAAGTCATGCAGCATGACCGTAAGAGCAAATTTCGTTAAATTATATTTTACATTAATTACGATTTTCAGCGTTTTTGTGTAACTTTTAATGATTTTTTTAAATTAGGCCATTTTGGAGTCATTAAAAAAGTTTTGTTTTTTCAGGTCATGGTTTCAGATGGATGCCATGAATTCAGTCCCAACTAGACCCCAAACATGATCTTTGAAACAAGTTTCATATTCTTTGGAGTAAAGCTCAGAACGAAGGGCAAACGGACTTTTTTGAATTCTCAGGAGTTATACGATCGAAGATCCGTTTTATCGCTCTTATTAAAATTTAATAAGATAAAATTTAATAATTATTTAATAATCTATTGTCCAGTCTTGAAATACCACCTAAACCTACTCAAGAAACTTTGCATAAACGTTTTTGGTCTATTTTCAATAACAAGCCTTTGTAATCGTATAGTATGTTCGTCCGATGTCCGCCGCATGGGACTTGCAAGTCCTTGGAATTCATCTGAAAAATCCGTTCTTTGATGAACTCCACTAGGGGTCAGCTGGTCTTAAATTGTAGCAGGCTCGATCGCGAAACATTGACGCTGGCCAAAACATGTTTTTTTGGAGTTTTTTCCTGACATAAGCAAATGGGGTGTAATTTTCAAGTGATTTTGGTCGCCGAATCGATTGAGATGGGTTCCAGACCGGTCCCAGCTCATCTGACTAGGAAACTCTCATTTCAAATGTGAACATTTTGAAGAAAATGTCTGAAACATCTATTTGAGGACGTGTCAATCAAGAAATCTTGCTGTGGAGGAGCCGCGATTGATTATGGTTCGAAAATAATAAACCCTTGTAAAATAATTTGGACCATTCTTTTTAACCTATAAGTTCACTGAGGTCTCTTGTCCTCGTGGAAAGCTGCCAACTCAATTCGTCTGAATACGTCCGAAAATGCGCGAACGGTCCAAACGTGTGATACGGATGGGTTCCCGCTATGCCCGGATCGGTAAGTAGCTCTTGTCATCGATTCGTAGATTTCGCCGCGAATTGGGAACTTTGCGAAACCCTTTGAAAACATGATTCACCCATATTTCACGTGGCCGATAACTAAATCGCTCATGTCGATAATAAAGCATTAGTTAGGATTCCAACGCTGAAAATTCCTCTTCAGAATCATTGGAAAACCCGTTGTAGGCATCGGAAGATCGAGGTGTCCCGTTTAGGAATTTGGGCGAACTGAGAGGATCAATGGAAGACCATCATTCGCACTATTTCAGACGAATGGCGTTCGGACGAGCTGAGTTCGAAGCTTTCTGCTCTCAGGGACGACTGGACCGACGAAACCAACGGCAAGGTCTATCAGCAAAACCTACGTGCTATTGAACCAAAATCGCCCTCTGATGACCTTACAGAGGCGACGGACTGGGGAATACTGAGCCCCCCCCCCCCTTCCCATAACTTCCGTTACGCCTAGATCCTTCCCTTTTGTTATCAACGAAAGCCCCTCCAACGATTATTTAGCACGCATCGCCGACTTTTTTCACACCCGCTCTATATGCTTCGGCTCTTTTCACACACCACACCCCCCGTCCGGCCCCTGAGGCCCCCCTCTCATTTCCAACACCCAGAAAACCACTTCATTGTATCCTCGGTTATTGGCATTACTCTCGACAAAGAAGAAAAAACCGGGCGTCCTTCCGCAAAATGCATTCCGATGTTCGACGGGGGTTGATGCCCGTTGAGTGATTCATTCATTGTGTTGAATGATTGACGGTTTTTGAATTTTCCTCCTGGGAAGGGCAACGAATTCTACATCCATTTTTCGCTGCATGACGTTCCACAAAGGGAATCGGGTGTTCTGACCATTTTGTATAAACAGCAAAGGAGTAGCTGTATGGAATTTCAACAAAGAAAAATGTTCCGTTCAATACTTCAATTGATTACAGAAAATTCAAACATTACTCTCAGCCGGTTCGTGAAAATCAGGAGATGATATTTTATATCGTTATCATCTATAGTACTTATAAGTAGATAGTGACTACCTGAAGTAGTTGTCCATGGGCTGCTTCAATACCCTATGCTTTAAAACATACAATTAATTCTTTTCTCGGAAATTGAGAAAGAGCATACAAATTGAAATTATAGCCTATTAAGAGGATACATTTGTCCAAGGGGACAGGTTGTCCGAGCTGAGGCATCAGTCCTTCGGCTGTTTACTTTCAGTGGGAGTACTGATAAGCCCGGTTCGAATCCGGCAGGCACCAATGATTAGGGCCAAAACCCTATCAAGTTTTGTATACCTGTCCTGTCGTTAGACAGTTCACCTCTGATCTCGATATCACGTGAATCCAAATCGCTCCCAACCCAGGGACGTGAGGCAATGAGAAGCCACGAGCGAAATCGTCAGACCTACTTAGTTCCGATCCTCTCTAGAGGAAGGCTGGCGACAACTTCGGTGAGTGGGAGGAAAAGACCTCCTTCTCCAGCCACAATTGTCCCACCAGGGCCTCTGCTCTAAAAGAAAAAAAACGCAGTCACTCTTATTGCTACATGGATATTTGCATATCTAGCTCTTTGCGAATACCCAGATCAAATCAGGAACTCCGACTGAAATCTATGGTGGAGACATGGAATAAAACTGACCTATGTCAAATATTCATGTATCCTATTTATGATAGATTTGCTCAGAAGTTCTCTGTTATTTCTTCGTCGTATCAATTTCGAGATGGAGACTTATTGTAAACATTGATTTCTTGAGTTTCCCTTACAAATCCCCATCTTAGTAAAGAGATTCGAAACACCGTCGTGCCCTCGTGAAAGAGTGCCCGTCTCTTATTAGTCTCTCTAATTACCCACTTGTCACCCTCCCCAACGACTGAAGAGCAGTAAAACCACCTTTGATCCATCCACTAAGGGTAAGATGCGGGCTCCGACCCTTCGAACCGAAAGTCTGCACCTCCCGCCTTCGTCATCCTGCCCTGCGATCCTAAGCAAACCCCCCTCGCTCACCCCCATTTCGAGATCCTCGTCACGGCCCCTTCATCTTCTTTTACGATCCGCAATGCTCCCAATTAAAAAGAGATAATGAGACTGACGTGGCGGAGTAGAAACTTTACCTACCTTACCTCAAAAGGAAACCTGAAAATTCTCTCTTCTAAAATTTTCATCCATAAGGTGCGTTGTATCAATAGTATTAGATAACAAAGCCACCCGCTTTTCAGTGGTGCTGTTCAAAGAAAGCTGATAGATTATTTGTGTCGTAACCACAATCATTCATACAGATTATTTTGTATTGTGTGAAAAAAACCCCATTGCATCAAATTCAAACGTTTTATTTGTTCGATATTTTATATAAATAGTTTTGAAAAATAATGTGGAAACGCTGAAAAACGCTGCAAACGATCACACAGTGGTTTATTACTTCTGTGTCGGATAATCATTCCATATAAATTACTCATCTTTGTTTATTACACGCAGTTTGTGATATCTTGTGCCTCTATATGTTGCAATTGAATTTTAGATGCCTTAAAAAGAGCTCCATATACATTACAGTATGATAGATGACTGTAATCAAAATTATCCACAAGGGGAACTTCAGCTCACCACTGTGCCTCCAAATCGGGTGATTGACTTCCAGAATGACTTCGTCTTATTTATGATTCTCTAAATACCAAATTTTGCTACTCCCTTTGGATGGAGTGAAACCTGTAATCAAAATTTATTTATCTAATGATACGAGCAAGGCCAATACACCACGAAGTACAATGTCTATGAATACAAACAACAAAATGATACTGTGAACAGTAACTCAGGTGGTAATAGAGAAAAAAATGCAATTGAAACTAACAACACGCTCGGGGGGGGGGGGGGTATTTAAAATGCAAAATTTACACAGCCACGACCAACTGCATCTTGATTTCCTGAGTCCGGGGGAATATTGGGCTCATGGCTCATATGTCAGAAACGTGCGGTGCACTGTTTCAGTCTGATCAAAGTGGCAAACCATAGTAGGGACTCCTAGGAACAGATACATATTCTAATAATGGACTGATAAGACATTCAAACTATTGATGGTCCATGCGTGAATTCACGTGTGATACGCTTGACGAAGCGTAATAAGTGCATAGACCTGGATGTTTCAGCCATAATATGATCAGAAAAGAAAGCTAGGTGTTTAGAGTCACTCCCAAATCATACTCGCCCACGTGTTGCTTCTCCTATCACGTAGGTATGATAAGTACGTGATAGTTTGCGATTAAAAGTCATAGTAACACACTTGGATAAGCTAAGCGGATGGCCATGATCCGCACACCTAGTGAAAAGCGTATCGGGAGATTTCTCCAGGATCATGCAGTCGGCAGGTTATTCAATCAGTTTATAAAAAATAAATACCTAAAATATGAACTGCATATCGAAACGACGTAAAATCCACGAATAGAGCAACACAAATTTACCGAGATAAGATAAAACACAAACCTTCGCTTCAATTGTCTTCAAGTATGGAACACAACCCTTGAAAAATTTAATTTAAAAAGGAACTCACGAAAAAGAAATTACGTTGCAATCATATCAGTGATTCGATCCTCCCATGACACTAGGCGATTTTTACCACGTCTAAGCAAGTTCAAATTCACATTTATGTTGATGTTCTTTTTGATGAATGAATCCCCCCCCCAAATAATATGACCAGGCTGATGAGGCTCTGCACCAAAGATTTGTATACAATTAGAAAGTACAGGTGATAGTAGCTCCGTTCCAAGTACAACGTGTAATCCATATGTGCCGATGGAGGAGGCTCTCACCGGCTCCATCATTCCTCACTTGCCATTTCCACCCTGCGCTCGCAATTAAACAGGAGAGGGGGCTCCAGCGGTATAATAAAGGCGATTAGATTTCAATCAACTCGCTCACTGACCCTTAAACCCGCAGCCCCCGGGATAAGTCCGTAACCTGATATCGTTTTCACTCACATATCTCAGAAAGGGGGGCGATATCGTCCGAAGGGGAAAGCAACCCTTATTGCTCTTCCCTCCCTCCCAGCAGCTAAACTTCCAAGCTCCACCGCCCTTCCCGGTAATTAGTCCACATCCAGGGACCCTCCCCTTTCATACGGACTTTCTCTACAATAATTCCGCAACGCATTACAATAGCAATAATTAGGGGAACGTTGGCAGTTGGAAACCACTTCCTTCCCGCTTCCCTCTCTCGCCAATCCGTTCTCCACGGTTCCCCACAGAAATTTGTCAACTTTTCTCTTCCCTTTTAGCTTCCTCTATTAATTCCATTAGTTTCCTGTCCCCCATTCAAGGGTCGGGTGAAAGGTTCATTAGTCGCTCAGAAACAAATTTCCAAGGCAACCCATTGGTTTCGCTAGTAGTCCGCAATTCAATTCACTGACGAAATATTCCGGAAAACCGGAACGTTCTGTGTTAACTTGTGTTTTCATCGCAGCCTCTCTCTGGACCTTGAGGTTCAAAATTAAAAGTCTATCTATTCATCGCACAGGTTCAAAATTGGGTTCTTCATCCTGCTGAAACAATCAAGTCCCTTTTCAAATAGTTCATAGAGACAGTGATTAATTAACGTCTCAGTCTCTCAAATGACGTTGAATCCCAATTTTAATCTTGTGAGAGTGAAAGGATGCGTTAGCGAAGTTCCAAGTTTCTAGACTGAAGAACGCACTTTACTCTGAGCTAAGCACTAGAACTGGAGCAAAAAGCTGCAAGTTCTAACACGAACGTTTATGATTTTCTGAGTGATTTTTCGGAGGTCACTTTTAAATTCAGAAATCGCTTTTATTTGCTCCAGATGAATTTTTACAAATCTGAAATATATTCCAGTCGATTCTGCATCCAAAATTACTATGAAAATTGTTAGCCATTTACATACTCCATAATAAACCTCAAAAAAACAATGTTATTGAAAACTTTTTTGTGATAGTATCCAACATGATCAGGGGCTGTCGTCAGCCACTCATCCTGGCAACCACCCTCAGTTCTCGCGTTAAACACAACCCTATTGATTTTTTCGAATGGGAAGCAAAAGGTTGATCGTACAGCAACCAAAATGGACTTATTTGTTTCAATATCAATTCTAATACAATTCCATATGCCGAAACAGTAAAATATTTGGGAATAACCCTCGACTCCAAACTCACGTGGAAACACCACATTGAAAAGAATAAAGAAGAATGAAGAATGTACTGGTTGATGGGAAGCAAATCCCAACTTTCATTGCATAATAAAGTGCTTATTTACGAGAAAATTCTCAAACCTATTTGGACTTACGGAATTCAGCTCTGGGGTTGTGCCAAGAAGCCAAATATTAAGATGATACAAACTTCCCAGAACAAGACACTAAGAAGTGTGGTGAATGCACCATGGTATATGCGTAACGACGATATTCACAAAGATTTGAGAATGGAAACCGTTCAAGAAACACGAAAAACGACTTCACAAACATGAGAACCTGGAGATGCTCCACGTTTTGGACAACGGAGGAGAACTTCGGCGTCTCAACCGAAACAAACCGTCGGATCTCGTATCGTAGTGCTGGACCGATATTAGTGCACATAAGAACATTATGTGAGTGTTTAGTATATGATATCAATAGGATATGATTGATTGAGAATAAGATATGACGCTGGAGAACTACCCTTCAAAGTGAACTTTTAATTTTATGAAAAAAAAAATAGTGATAAATGAATGTATTTTGTAAATGTTATTCAGTCGCAGTAATGAAATTCACGAAAAAAATTGTTTCAATGAACTAATATTTATCTGAATCAAAATAAAAATTTACCCTCATACATCGACTGTTTTTGAGGGTCCGAGATGATTGATCATGCTGCCGAGATTACTGGCACATCTCGGGTCCATGCATTGTTTTTGTGCCGAATTTCCCGAACTTTGGTTCAGTAGTTTTAGAGAAAAGCTTAAGACGGCTGACGGACGAATTTTTTATTTGATTTTTGGAATCTAATTATCATGAAAAGTATGACAAAGAAGTTTTGAAATTTAAATATGGGTCAAACATTTATTTTTGGTCAATTACAAAGGTTCATTACTGGAGATGATAAATCAAAGATTGCATTATTAGAATCAGTGCTCCGGTAGATCTACCAATCAATACATGTGTTGCATTGAAGGATCGCAAAATAATTGGATCCAGCTTTCAGACATTTTAGAGTTAATGTCACCATTGAGTTAATTGATAATGACAGCACCCATCCAAAAATTAAAGCTGTGGAATTTATTTATAGTAACATAATATGTGCATATCATACGCAATCGATAAGTTCCTGCATGGCCAACAACAACTACATTTGGCCAAATAATGATGGTACCCATCTAATAACTACTTACGTAAAAACAGTTATTGAATAACATAAAAATAATAACTACAACTTTGTTCGTAAATTCCTATTAGAGATGAATAACAAGTTTCCTCAAGTTTATGAATAACTGGAAGCAATCATGGTCAGCGTGAGCCTAAGAATTACTCACCAGCGCGGGATTGCGAGGCTGCGGTGTTAGTGGCTATAGCTAGTCCATTGATGCCCTACGATAGCGAAGAGATGCGGTCAAGCTGTAACCATCGATTGCGGCATCCTTCACGCCTGATCCGGTATTTGAGGCTTCCAGCATCTCTATTATAAATAGTTAGCGGTTTCCGACAGTTACCATTTACCATGGATGTGAATAAGCTTTTAATACATCAAATCCTCCATTCGTGCTTACTATATATTTTACATTTTCCTCCGAAATTACCAAAACTAATATACTCGTAACGTAAGTCCAAATTTGTAGTCAAAGTTATAAGGGATTTTTAAAATTGGCAAGGAAACTGTAGGGACTGGTGATGAGTTGGTCATATCACAATTTTGGCTTATGATTTCTTATTGTACGTCTTTATAATCGTATGGCAAAAAATGTGTACAACACCAATCAAATTTGGTCATATTACGTTTCAAGGAATGGAAACAACCAATCTAAAATATCCGTCTTCCGATTGCAGTGCGGCGTTACGCCTTTTTACTATTCTACATAAACCTGCATCATCCTTTTTCCGTGGGATTGAAGGAGCAAGAGCTACAGTACCATCACGACCTGAAGGTCGTGCGGGTACTGTATAACCTTAGCGCCGTCCGACTTCTTTTCATACGACGTTTCGAAAACCGGCCGTCAACGTTGAATAGGCTTAGAAAAGAGTATGCTTAGCTGTGATTGTGGAATCTATGTGCTCGTTCGGTTGCACGACGATTCTCACTATGTTCACTTCGTTATTTTTCTTCTTGATAATTTGAAGAGATTTTTTTAAGTACAAATTTACCCTTTGCCGTTTTTACCGTTTTACCTCGACATTTTCTGTATCTTGATATCTGAGTACTTCAGTCAGTTGATACCACATATCGTTCACGATAACATCGAATAGCAATCGGCGTAACAGCCTTAGAATTGATGTGGAAAAATACGTTCTCTCGCAAATGGACTGCACTAGGTTGGATTGGTCATGAAGTCTAGCCAGCTCGACAGTTCAAACGCATAAATCTCTATTAGGTAATAAATGTTTTGATTCCTACATTCTATTTAGGAAGTTGTTAATGCGTTCCTTATCAATTCAAGGGAGAAAATTGTAGGGTTGTGGACTCGTTTATTTATTTTCCAAGTAAATGTCAGTGAGGGGTTGAACTGTTAAGAATGATAGATCGTTCAGCAATAATCGCGTTTGTTCCTTCATCGGATGTAAGGAATACTCCGAGGGCTGGAAATAATACTTGGTCAAGTTCCAGCGCAAGGGGGGAAAAGGAATGAACCTCTAAAATGTGAGGGTAGCGGCAAGGGGTCGCTCGAGACGAGAAGATGAATAATTTTTTTTTTACCCTCAGTAGGAAAACTCCTTTGGAATTAATTCGGGAATGTTGGAAGAAGCGCGATAAATATATATAAAGAGTGATCCATCATCGGCTGTGCAAGCATGAGCCTGTCTGCCTCCCACTCCCTTCTCCGTTCTTCTTCTCATTTCCTCATCATGGCGGCTCTGACGTTCATCTGGCCCGCACTTCGCTCTGCTCGCCGTGACAACTTAATGAACCAGTTTCAGTAACCAAATTGTGTTTAGATAATGATAAACATAAACAGAAGCAGAGCTCCGTGTTTCACAGAAAATGAGCTTTAAGGTTTATTTTTTTCAAATCCCATTTTTCGGAGGATGGTTTTGTCCTGCTGAACTAATAAAGTTCAGGATAGTGATCGTAATGGTCTTTCTGAAGAAATGCGGTCGACAATGTCTGTCTTTATGTCCAATGAACTCACAGTTTCCATAAAGCCTCCTCATAGCGAACTCATCTGATTCGACTCACTCAATTTATAGTGAGATATTTACTGTGTTCCAGTTCACATTCATTTTAAGGTCCTTTTTTCAGCAATAGTTCAAGGTGTTTGTGTGGTGAGCTAATTCTTGTCACTTCAGTTTTCTCTTCCCCACAATCAATTAGTCAAAAAACAGTTTTTGAGATCCCGAGTTTCTCTTGTTTAGCCAGTCAATTTTGGCTTTCAGATAGATAAAATTTGATGCCGATGTCGGCCTTTGTGAGTTTTTGTTTAATTATTCTCAACAATAAACCTTTGTGATCGACCAAAATGAATAATTTTAACTTAATAATTTAATGTTGCTCAGTCGATGAGACGGAAATGAGGATCCTGTAACCTGGTGTAACCTAACTGTTATTTTGTTTTTACTCGGTGATTAAAAAATGTAAGAATATACTTCCATTGAAGGTAGAAGTAATATTATTTCGAACAATCTAAAACAATTGGGAAACTTTTGAAAGCTAAATGTCACGCTCATATATCATCGAAATAAGAGGTCATCAAACGATTGCTCTTTATTGAAGATAATGAACCAAAACTTGGTAGATTGTAACTGTTTCATCCAATTGCCACAGTTTTAGTGGGAAAAGTAATTGTTATTTACATTTGGTATATTCCTGGATTTTTGAGCGGTAATTTATATAAGATTCGTAGAGTTCAGCTTTGTTTTCCTTTTTCTCGGATCGCTCCACTTGAAACTATAGAAAGAAAATTTGGATCCCCTCTGAAGACAGTGAAGTCCGGTTCAAGGAGTTTTAAAGCTTCCTTAAAACCCCGAGCGAATAAATCCATCGTATTTGTCAGAAGTTCCCGACCTCATAAAACATGCACGTTTCAAACAACCGGGGTCCCGCGACTTGTTGATTAACGACCGTAATTTTTTTCTTCAAAGGTCGATCTCCGGACATCATGACCCTTCCCTACGGTTTCGGAGTGAATGATTTATCGTATATCCTCTGAATGTCATTATTTACCTATCCTAGTTATAAATTATTACCGCATGGGACGGGCGTAAGATGAATGCTCGTGTTTTGTGTATGTTGAAGACGGATAACACAATTTGAACGGGGGCCAAGAGGGTAGGAGAAAAAAACCTTCGGAAGAAAAGTTTTGCGGGGGTTTTCTGCGATCGGGGAAAGAGGCATGGGAAGTATTATATAGGAAACTCGCTTTGCCTCGACCTCTCTTCGAATTCACGCTTGACGTTATTACACTCTATGAAAGTTCCACTCTATTTCATGTATCCTAATCAAAGAACTGTTGTGTATGATTCAATGAATTCCTCGTGTTTTTGTATTGCTCTTGCAGGACATTTAGTTTAGTATTTACACATAAATCCATGTAACATCAAGAAAAAAACTTCCAAGTTGGTTAGCGGCTATTCTTTCTCAATCTTTCTTACGAATTGTTACATTAACCTATAAAACTTATTATACAGGCACTACGGGCTAGGCTTTGCAGTGACCCATTTTTCATGAGTTGATCGAAGTTAAGCAACTTCGAGCGTTTTGAGTACTAGAGGTGGGCTGAATAGTTATTTCCCAGTAGTTATTCAGTTATTGTTATCCAACAGTAACCAGTTATAATAACCGGTGATTTCAGCAACACGTTACTCACTCCCATCACTGTCAGAACTTGCCTAATTCAGTACAGAGATATTAGGGAGCCAATAAAGGTACCGAGTAAAAAGGAATGATTTAATAAAAAAGATGTAATATTTTTATTGAAGAAGAAATAAATTAAAAAATAGTTATTTAAAATCTACATCAATGTGAATACCTCTGACACTTGACCTCACGATTCAGGATTTTCTAATATGGTAGGTGAAACAGTGTTTGAGAGGGGTTCTGAGCTTTCTGAAAATTTGGGGCCATTTAATTTGGCAGTTTTTAAAAACTAGATAGCATGAATTCGATTTTGAAAATTTAGAAATCTGTTTTCAATGATGAATTTGATGTAAAAATTTGGAATTTGAATAGAAACATGCATATATCAACGCTTAGAGATAGGTAGTTGGCAATACCTTTTATAATAAATGAAGTTGTCAAAATAACAACCTTTAACAGGAGTATTTAGGTATTTGCTTTTATATGCACTCATAGCACTTGTACCTCTTCGATACATGTTAGTCAGATCAGAAACTAGCGACTGATGGGGTCCAATAGCTTCCAGTAAAATGAAGCTTATTTCCTTTAAAATAACTGGAGAGAAGGTATACCGTTTCCTTTTATACGCAGGTGTGGACCCAAACCCCAATGGTTACCTGTAGTGGCCTCGAAGGTGTGGCTTATCAGACTTATTCCAACCTCTTGCCACCTCTGAAAGGGAAGCCAGGTTGAACACCAAGAAAACTCTCCCCGTATCCCAAGTTCCAAGCTAGGAGGTTTGCGTTGACCCAATTCTGATTACCAGCTCATTCGAATAACTGGTTATGAGGATAACTCCGAAAATGCAATAAGTAGTTATTTCAACTGGTTACGTTGTTAAAGACCCATTCCCAGTGGGTACTTGGATGGGTGATCACTTTGGTAATAGCCTCCCGTTTAGGTAGTTTTGAAGCTTCTGTATGGCAAACCCTTCTCTACCTAAGGGAGGCAAAGGCAATGAGTAACTTGAAGCAAAATTATCAGACCGAACTCAGATCCTTCTTCAGGACGACAGCTGATGGCATACAAAAAGGTACCCGTTGACAGGCATTCTTACCCGACGTTCTTTCCTATCGGCAAAATTCTGGATTCACAATCCTCTGGTAACCACCAACGACATCCTAAATTACTTAATGAAATAAAGTAATTCGTCGGGATCGTTCGCTGGATGTATAACCGTCGGGAATGATGGTACGTGTTTGGGGTTTTGGGTTTTAACGGCTTCGTGCCCTATGGAGGGAAAGCGTGTCGTCTCAAGATATTCTGCAGAAAGAATCGCAGGAAACAGGTAACCGCTAAAGATATGTAAGCAGAACGGAACAACAACGAGCTGACCCGACCTGAGGGAATGAGCCATCCGGCACGCTTTCCGGCTTGATCCTTGCACCAGCGTTCTTTCTGTATGGATTGAAGCTGACAAATCATTATTGCAAGAAAGAATTATCGTTTATAGCCTCCTAATGGCAGTCAGACGAAAAGCTCCAACCTGAAGTGGTGGTCTCAACTCAACTCTCCTATACGTGTAACGTGAATTGTTCCGACCGTTTTCCCACACGACCTACTACGAGTTCATACGACTCATTTCAGACCAGAACTACCTCCTATCCTCCACCTCCGCTCAATATTCAATTTTTTTTCTCAAATTTACATTTTTTTTTCTTCAAATATTGACCTTACTTCACTAAAGTTGCCATGACTCCCCCAACCTTCAGCATACCTTTGGAAAGTTTCATGGCTCTTTAATGCCTAACCAACGTTTTTCAGGCGGAAGAAATGGGGTCCTAAAAGTAAATTTTGTCAAAATTCCAGAATTACCCATTTTTTAAACCTATTGTAATCCTATTAATATTTGTTGAATGATTGCGAGCGTCTCCTAAAAACTGCTCCGAAAGCTTTTTATCTAACGGACTGATAAACGTGGGTTTTGAAGGCCGTGACATTTAATCAGCGTTTTTCACCCAAAATCAACCTTGTGATGGATATGGTCAGTTGGCCCTTCCCTATTGTTGAATCCGTCACTTCAAGAGATGAATCAGAACCCTTCAAACGACTGGGTCATGCTCCGAGAGTGGCGGGCATTACCGTATTCAGCTTAATGAAGGGGCAACTATTCAATTGCATCACCTCACAACTTCCATCAAAAGCTGAGTATGCCATAGCAATTTGTGAGTATATTTTTGCTGAATCAGAGAGGGAATCTCTTGGTCCTCCTAGCTCTATAAAAAACGGATTTTCAGGGTAGAAAGACACTAGTCCCTAAGAACTCGGGTGACCTGTGATTCAACCCTTCCGACCTCGCAAAGGCCATTAACATATTTTATTTGTTGAGAAAGGAGGTCCGCGCAAGTCACCATTCGATTCAGCGAAATAGAATACACGAAATCCGATGGCAAACTCATATTTTCTAAGATTTTGGGTAAAAACATCAGTTTCCCAGTGAAAACCCAATTTTGTCCAAATTCAAACCTTAAGCGATCCAATTTAATCGCAACAAAATAATTGATTAGTTAGTTGGAAATTGTTTAATTGTTCGTAGATCATGTTACAAACAGTTGACTACCAGAAAATTTGTAACTTCGGTCTAATTTGCTGGGAGTTGCCCTAGTTGGTCCTGGAGCATCGGCGTAACTTTGATACTGATCAAAGTGGTGGGATATGATGTTTGAAACATTTAAAGTACACCAAATTATTATCAAATAGGTTCTCACTTCAGTATTGGTAGCTCACTATGCAGACCACTGATCCGTTCTCAAAATTTCCCACCAAAACAATGACATATAATGAATCAGGTGCCTAGGGTTCTCTGGTCCCTCTATAAATGACAAAAGTTACATATCTCTCATCTGATATGATAATAGGTGAGTAGTAGGTATACGAATACACGTAAGTTCTGCTCGACTAGTTGAAGTAGGCTGAACATTTGATAGTTCAAACAGTCTATGCAAGTTTGAAACGTGAGTGCTTGTATAAGTGCTGTAATTGTGCTTGAATTCATGATGCCAAGATGTTTGTTGTATTTCACTAGTTCTCATTGAGCTATTCTTCGTTGAAAAAAGGAACTTTCCGTGGATATTACCACTACAACGATGTTTTCTCTCTCACGAAACAGGTGACAAGTGTATTTATGTATTATGGGCAAAAGCGAATAAATTCTCGAACCCCTCTACAAGGATGGACCGGTAGCGGTACATAAGTCTCGCCCCGACCGGACACCCAACAAAACGTGTAGCGGTTCCCACCTCGAGACACGTCAGAAGTTGTGAAATATCTTGCGGAACTCCGGTGCATAATTAATTTTCCACTGGCAAGAGGGATGAAGACAGTTAGGGCGCATGCGCGACACCGGGAGATTTTCGGAGGGTGGAAAAAGATGACTGAGGCCCAAAAGACGTGGCGAAGGGAGAGGAATGACTTCCGGGTAACCCTTGGCAGTTCGGTTAGCCTTCGAGATGACTGGTTGAATTATTGAAAAGCTAATCCGACCGCAAGGGAAGCTTGTCCGATTGTATGGGCTTCACGGCCTCACAATACGTTGGTGGAAGGCCGATCCGAAAGAGGGGGAAAACGGCAGTTTCCCGAAGGGTGAATTGAGTTGAACAAAGAGGCAAAAATATCGAAGGCAACATTGGATGTGAATGGATAATATGTGGTCTCTTTCGATAAAATTATTGCAGAAATAGCATCTTAGATACCTTCGATGGTGAGACATAGGAAACTCCATGAAAATTCCTTATTCAATACAATATAACCTGTCCACCTACATAGATGTTATGTTCAAAGAGTATAACCCACAGAAGTTGTTTGATTAAATCGCCCTTATAGAGTTGCAACAAAAGGGGAATTTCCCCATACAATCAAGGACACGAGTTCGAACCCAGTGAAAGGTATACATTTTTTTGGGCAGCACCATTCATCGTTTTGACTGACATTTTTCAACAAAACAACATTCCTCATCTCAAACTTGATACGTACCAAGTCAAAGTTATCATTTCTGGAGTCAAATTCAGTGTTTTCTAGGTCATGCTAAAAATTTTCCATGCCAAACCCGACATTTTCACGTTCATATCAAAACTTTCTATACAGTCCAACATTTCCTGAATCAAGCTGAACCTGTCCCAAGGCGAACTTAAAATTTCCCAAAACAAACTCAACATGTTCCGTGCGAAATTCAACATTTTTCGAGCCCAAGTCCAAATTTATTGAAGGAATGCGCTGGTTACGCTGACAATTGTTCTATGCGTGATTCTTGAGCCACAAGCCAAAATATCTGAGTACCCATGCGGCTATACATACATCCATTGACATCTTTTCTCCCGCTCGATCTTGCTACATTTCGAGAGTGGTAGGAGAAAAAGAATTGAATAATTATCTTATCTTATAATCAAAAAGCCTTTTGTGGTCCCAGAATGACGTCGCGGTGGTTAGAGGGGCAAAGGAGAAATTCCTGTCATCGCTTCTTTCTAACCTGCACCAGGATGACCTGAACAAGGCTGCTGTTTCCTCGTTTAATTATTGCCCAAGAGGTTCCAACATTCAACCCCTTCAGCGTGAACCTTACCTTTCCAGCGACCACCCTCTGTTCACTAAGAGACTTCTGGCCCAGATCAGGTGCGCTAATCCAGCCTTCTGTAGAATAGTCCTTCACCGGGTGGTTAACCGCTTCGACGGCTCGCAAACATGTACGATTTGTAATACGTACAGTCCAGACACCCTTTTTCACATGCTCTCTACCTGCCCCGTTTACAATTACAAACGTTTCAAGTTTTTTGGCTCCCCTCATTATTATGAAAATTTCTTTCGCGCTCTTCTCCATTTCAAAGACAAATCTGGAATCACTAGGACCGTAGGGTTCCTGCAGACAGTGCTCAGGCAAAGAGCGTTCACCATAAATGAAGGCTTCATCATAGCCTAAATATTCTGTAGGCGTATGCCTTTTTCCATTGTCACTAATTTTACTTGAAGTTATGCTTTAATTTTTATGCCAGTTGTTCAATCCATAATCAATTTTATTATTAGTTGACCCAAGCTGTATATTCTGTTTCATTTTATATACTTGTATTTCTGCTCATTTCTGAATGCGAACTCTTGTGAAAAACGTATTGTTTACCACAATAAAGTCGTCTTCTTCTTATAATCAAAGGGAAGGGGGTGCAAGGAGTTGAAAGTCCCATTTCTTTCTATTTCTTTATTCTTATTTTCTGTTAAAAAAACCTGCAAATTACCCAAAATGAATTTAGGTTAACAGTTGTTCGGACTGACGTCTCCTGTTACGAATGCATAACCTAGCTTGTTTTCAAATAGCTCTCAAGCTGCTTTGCGTCCACGAAAGTGAAATATTTCTAACAAGGTGTTATTTGAACGTTTTCCCTCCAATTTTAATGAAATATCCAACAAGTAAGCAGGGATGCTAAAAACGCTCTCCTGTGAGGTTCTCTGGTCTTCAATAAATTCATCAGTTTACCTTATTAACGTGTTCCTAGACGTTTCCCCACTTACCTACATCAAGGCGGTCATTCAGGGAAGGCCGATTTATTAACATCATTACTCAAAACGATCGTTACTTCGAACAATACCTTTATAAAAGATTATTTCAAAAATTTAGGTGACACATAGAAAGATATTATGGATAAGAGTACGCTATGTGTGGCTACACATAGACTTTGACAGACATGTTCTCTCAATTTTCAAGTGAAGAATGGAGTTTCGAGTTGGGGTTATCTCTGTTTTAGTTCCTCCATATTCCAACTTGTTAGATGGACCACAATCATAATTCAACTTAATATTCTCAATTCAGAGATCAGACAAATTTGATATAATTGCGGTCATACCTTGTTCGATTGTTCTAGTTAGAACGTTGAGCTGAAAATACGTTCTCGGAGGTTATGAAACAAGAGAAATCTCCGGGTTTTCCTGAGCTCCGTAACTCTCGGTTCGATCAACAATAAATTCCGAGAGCGAAAACCCCATGGCGTTGTTGCTTCTGCGAGTTATTGGCTTTGATTTCTCGAGGCGGGGAACGGAGTAATTGAAGTGAGGGATCAGAAGGGGGACACCAACGGTGGAGGAAGGTAAATTAAGACAGGGACAATATGTGACCCCAAAGACAACAAACTAAAATAGCAAGAGCCACCGTGGCGGTTCAGGAAAACTCAATTACCAACTCCCATCTAGTTGGACCCCCCTGTGAAAGAGGGGATTCAGCCGGCCTATCGGGTCCGCTCTGTATGCTGCGGCCAGGCTAACCGATGATGAAAAATCGAGATTAAAGTATGATGAGCTAACTTTCGTTTCGTAGACAAAAAACGTTTTTCGTTAAGGGATTACAAGCGTTGTCATATAACTTCAGTAGCTCATTTAAGTACGAATCGACAATATTTTGCTAGAAGTCAACAGTAACGGACAACACCTAAAACGAACTTGAAGGTGAGAACTCCATTCAAATAAAGCTCCAGATGGGTGGCATGACCATATAAGCAAATTTTTAAGGCACTTCCCTTGAGCCAGCTCTCTCACTTAATTTAAAACGCCCTTTAAGGGTTGTCAATGTTTTGTAAAATCTCTAAAAACCTCAAAAAAAGTCAAGGCGGCCTAAAGTTGTACTCTTTTTGAAGAACACTCTACGAGGAATCGAATGAGCCACTTCCTAGGTCCGTAGGTCAAACCATTCACGATCTATGGCCGATTTATGGTACCAACATTCGCGTTATTTTGGTTTATTATTGTTTTGTGTTGATATCAGTAACCTAGTGACGTGGTGATGTAGTGATGTAGTAATGTGAATACTGGAGTGAACTCCTAAAAGGCTTTGTAGCACATACACGGGTTGAAGCATTCCAATAACCATTTAAAAAAGAGGAAAAAAACCGCTGCAAATTCTTTCTACATTCCTTATAATTCAATTGGCTTGCGTTCATGATTTGAATTTATACTAAGGTTTGGACTGTGCGTGTTTTACAGGTGAAATAGCGATTGTTGAATTTCAGGAGATATGCATAGAGCACGTAAATCTGTTCTCGACCAAAATACCTATTTGGATTGATCAGTTGATCATATTTGTGTGCCTCCTGAAATTCAATAATCGCTCTATCACCTGTGAAACACGCACACTCCAAAGCTTAGTATAAATTCAAATCATGAACGCAAAATAATATACCCCAGTAAAAGAATTTGCAGCGTTTTTTTTTTTTTTTTTTTTTGCAGAGATTGGGAATTGCAATCTATTGCATGGAATACATAATTCTTCTTATTCTTTTCTATACATAATTGTGAAGCATTATACATAATTGCAAAATGTAATTTTAAAGCGTCTGAATTGAAATCATAATTTACACGGAACTCAATCGCTCGGACCGTGAGCCGCAGAGAACGTATTTTCTATTAAAATTCGATCTAGAACGTAAAAATTTCGATAGAAAAATTATTCATTTTAAGAAAGGATTTATTATCTGTATGCTTTGCTGTCAATCGAGCTGTCGGTTTCATTCGTTCCTAAAATTGAACCAACTATCCATATTTATCTATCAGTCTCTCACAATCTCAATTCCATGTTTCAGCATTTGATTTCAAATAGAAAACCAATTATTGTTCCTTCCAGCGAATCAAAGTAGTGTTTCAACTCGTAATTTCCTCTCAACGGGTTAATTTAAAATGTAAGCTTCATAGGTTGGGGAGGAAATAAACGAGCCCCTTCGGGCTTTCACAACAGTCGCTGGACGATTCTCACTCCTACCTCATTACTGGTCCATTTTAATTTCCACCGATGTTTCATTGGGGAAAACCACCGTTGATTGGGGGTTAAACCGATGAAAAAAAAAAAGGGCGAAGAAGTTTCCTTAACCGAAAGCTATCAACGAATAACTCGATTCCAATCAAAATTCAATCAGCGATAAACATCGAATGGCGACAACTAAACTTTGTTGGTCCAGTTATAATTTATAGTTTTCAACTGTGAAGGATGGTGAATTACTACATTGAATAAAAAGTATCTCTTGGCCGTATAGAACACCCTTCGTCGTTATTTAAGAACTCAAACTTCTAGAGATTTATGCTGAACTTCCTTTAGTGGAAGATGGTTAAGTTGTGGGATAATGGTTGTTAATCCTGTAACGGAAGATTATCCTGTCATTATCATTTTTCGACGCCAAATAGTATAAAAAAGTTATGAGTACGTATAGGCTAACCAAACATAACCGGGTTCGCCTGGAGTGGGTACGTGGTCATAAATGCAAAAATGGTAACGAGAAGGCTGATGAGCTTGCTAGAGGGGGCTTCAAAAACCACATTAGTAGGAGCTGAGACAGCAGTCGATTTACTAACTTCAGAAAGACCCTCAACAATAGGACCCACCAAGGAACCGCAAGAAATGGTAAAATATTATAGGACACGTCCACAGTGAATAGCTTCTTAGAAAAATGCTTCAAATTATTACGTAGAGGTTAATTTTTTCTGTATTAGAAAACTCTTCTGCGCATTTTAACGATTATACTCTGTCAGTGGTACATTATCTAAAAACCGTAGATATCCACAAGTAGAACAACTGAAATTCAGCGAAGTAAAACAAAACACCCATCAACCCTTCACTTGTATGTTCAAGTGAACAAAAAACTCGATTTCTAAAGAAACTATAGGAATAAATTTCCATGGCAATCGTATCACCTGATGCTATCCTCACATGATACTGAGCAATTTTTTCTATTTCCAATCACATTCACATTCACTGTCGTGTTTACGTTCTTTTTCCTGACTGAGATCTGTTAGTCCTTAGGGACAGCGAACGGATGAACTTAAAGCGGTGAGCTCACTCGGTTTTTTTAGGGCAGGTCCATCAATAACGTACCTGAAACAATAGTGTTATTTTGAATGTTTTTGACATTCAGTTTCTTTGAAAATTCAGCTCTTCGTTGTAGACCATTTACGATCGACCAGGAAGAGACTGTGAAACAGTGAAAAGGCTGGACGTTTTACCAAGACCATTCGGTTTTTCAAACTCCAATGTTCAACCCTATGGTTCAAGTCTGCTAAGGTAATTCAAAGACCGAAAGGGTTCTTTATAAAAGCGTCATTCAACATGCTGCGTCGTGAATAACTTATAGGTCGCGACAATCCATACAACCCAAGTTTGTCAACGTTGTCGCCACAAGGGCACTTGGTACATACCAATTTCCAGGCCAAAATAGAGGCATATTGAAACATGAAAGTAGCTGTTGTCGAGTAATCCTTCAATGCTGTAACAGGCAATCACAGGACTCCTTTCTCAAGACACACACGATCTCATGCATCCCCTTAGAGTGAAACACTCAGTGATGCTTTGACAATTGCCTTGACAACCGTCTTATATGCCCATCCATCTGCTCTCAGTTTTTGTGTGTTAACTGATACCTAGTTGGAACAATGTAGTAATAACTTCGTTCTTCGTGTCTTAAAATTATCCATGACTAACTCTGCACTTATATAAATTGTTATTATACTACAGGAACGCATTTCTAATTCTTTTCATTCTTCTGTTTGTTTCAGGTAAGTCCAGATCATTCATCCAAAACTACCACGAGTAAATGGTGAGTGAGATGATTTGAGTAAGTACATCCTGATAAAATTCATCTCGCGAGCATGGAATGAAGCCAAATACCTGGGCATGACGCTTGACGCCAAGCTCAAGTGGAAAGAACATGTAAAAAAACGCTACAAATTCTTCCACAGGGGTTTATTATTCAATTGGCTTGCGTTCATGTTTTGACTTTCTACTAAGCTTTGGAGTGTGCGTGTTTCACAGATGATAGAGCGATTATTGAATTTCAGGAGATGTGCATAGAGCACTTAAATCGGTTTTCAACCAAAATACCTATTTGGATTGATCAGTTGATCATAATTGTGTGCCTCCTGAAATTCAATAATCCAGCTAATCCGGCTGATAATCCGGAATATGTGAATACATCGGAAATGATTTGAGCTACGTACCTGGGGAGTGGCTCATTCGATTCCTCGTGGAGTGTTCTTCAAAAAAAGTACAAATTTAGGCCGCCTTGACTTTTTATGAGGTTTTTAGGGATTTTACAAAACTTTGACAACCCTTAAAGGGCACTTTAAATTAAGTGAGAGTTCTGGCTAAAGAATTGGGGCGTTGTCGAACCAATATTGATTTTTCCTGAAAATTTCAGATTTTTTGCTCCAGCCGTTTGGGAGATATCGTGCGTACGGCATACGGCGGACGGACGGAAAAAATTGTATTTTAGATTTGGATTGTACACCCTTTGAAACGTAAACCATGAAATTTTCAGGTGGGAAGTTAAAATTTTTTTTCAAGAGCGATTACAATGGTTTATTAATGAATAATAAACCAGAAGAAATCTGAACTCGTGTTAAAACTTAGAAGAACGTACTTGCTAATCGGCCGGAGATCTACCCTGACTATTGTTAACAAGCTGTTACTGTACAATCAAGTACTAAAGCCAGTTTGGGAGTATGGAGCGCAGTTGTGAGGCAGCACAGCTCCAACCAATAGACAGATAATCCAACATTTCCAGAACACCGTTTTACGATGTATCACAGATGCACCGTGGTACTTCCGAAACGATGCCCTCCACCGTGAACTTCGAGTTGAAACCGCGGATGTAGTTATCAAAAAGCGAGCTACTGCTCACCTTAATAGACTCAAATATCATGTGAATGAGGAAGCTGTCAAGCTTCTGAATGTACAAGATACCCGTCGCCTTAAGCCTGTAAAACCACATGAACTCGTGTAGGGAGTGATTGTGAAAGTTAAAGAGACCTGGGACTAAGTTGTGTACCTGAAATATTTATATTACTAAAATAAGTCAAATAATATTGTTAAAGAGTTTACTCGGTGCAATAAAAGAGTTGAAAAAATAATAAAAAATAATCCCGCGAGCATAAAGTGGATTTACAAAAAGAAGGCTTTAAGTACTAGTTAATTTTACAGCTTCAATAAATTCTACTGAAGATACAATTAATTTTCGTATAAAAGTGGTCTTGTTACGTTCTAGCGGTCCTAATTATTGTGGTCTTATTGGTTGGGAATTCTGGTTAGCAATAAACGAACTTGAAGATAATTTCGTTGGTAAAAATGGTAAATCTACATTTGAATATCATTGAATGGAATCTAATCACAGTTATAATTCCGATTTGACATGTAGAAAGTTTGTAGAATGTATAATTTTTTACCAAATGTAATCATGTATAATGTACCGGAACAATCCGGAATTACCCATCAAATATTATATATATGTTTAAATTTTATCGAAATTCATGAACTTTTATAATTTGAAAATAACATTCTCCGTTGATCTCACCATCATTCGGAGCTATTCCTTCATATCTCTCCTCCCCTTCACTTCACCCCTTTCACTTTATGCTCTTGATTGGTTGCATCAAGCAACACATTTCTTTCTTTGACCAATGATCCAAACTCCCCTTCACTTCTGAAGAGACAAGTGATCGACTCTGCCTAATAAACTGTTTGATCCCATTATTTACTACTAGAGGTTGTTACCACTCGATGATAGAGCTCAATCAACAACAGAACTACTTGGCTCCAATATCTGCTTCGATAGAGAATTTCTATTTACATTTCATTTAATAATTCCCTTGACTGACATCGAGTAATGAGTAATGTAGGATGCGTCCTATCTATTGCATGTAAACTTATTGTATGTTACCGTCAACGACCTAATTGACGAAATCGGTTAAATAATGTAACTGGTATTTGTGGGAATTGAAAAGGTAATTTATTTCACTTCTGCTTTTTGCAACTGGGTAAACCGTATTAAAAAAGACTTTTTTGTATATCCTTCCGAATCCGTCATCCATTTTACCTCTTGCCCCTTGTATTTGGTTCACCTTCTTCAAAAATCTCCCCAACCAACAAAGGGTTTTTTTTATTTAGCCTACCCCTGTTTCAGTACTGTAACAGCACTGTAATTATTAGGTTCCTACTAGTCATTGTTTATCGCTCCGCACAAGGGGGACGTTAAAGGGCTTCGAAGCCCCTCTCTTTCAATAAAACAAAAGATCAATAGATTCCGAATGGAAAAAAAGAAGAAAATAAAAGACCAAGGAAAAAATAAAAGAACTAAAAAGGGGGAACGAGTAAAACGAGACCACAACAAAAGGCTCCTGTAATTTCATTAGAGACCATTTTCTTGATGAGATCCAAAGTCTGCGGAGCTTAAAGTGAAATTAAAATGGTCTTCCTTTTCTTTCTCTCCTCCTTTAACTCCACACTAAAGAAAAAACCATATCGCTCACGGCGAAAATTTCACCAAACACGCAGTACATACGTTATCACCATGAACTAGTTCATGAACCTTGAACATGTTCTGTTCCTAGTGCAAAAGCCTATAAGGGTTTATATTTTTCTGTGAGTTTATTTCAAGATTCAAGATTCAAGATTTGTTTAAATGTCACACTGTCACACTCCCGCAACCTACCAGGGTCTTTTCAGATATACAGTGCAGAGCTATATACCAGACAAGAATGTGATAAGGAAGTGATATTCACAGACTCGAGGGCGGCATGTCTAGCGCTCGATACCTTTCACAGAGGCACTGTTGATAATTACATTTTATACCATATTGCAACAACCATAATGCAGAACCCAAAAAAGACTGCGTGCAATGGATCCTAGGACATGCCAACGTGAGAGGAAATGATCTGCAGACAGTGCAGCTAGGAGAGGAGCCTCTCTGCGGGATGTGGACTCGGACATCGCTGTCCCCCTCTCTGATACCCATCTATTGACTAAAAAAGCAACCTATGAAGAATGGTAACGTCAATATGAACAAATATACCACCACTTCAAAATCCAACCAAATGTCAGCTAGTAAGAATGAGGACAGGACATGGTAAAATAAATAGAAGCCTGAATCTTGTGATAGCTTCCGACAGCCCAATTTGCGACCATTGTGCGGACACAGAAGATGACGTCAATAATAGGCTAATGGAATGCCCATTCCATCAAGAGGAGAGGCGGGAAAATGCAATAGCATTTGGTAACCAGGAGGACCTCTGCGCAATTCTTCGGAATGCCAACTACCCCGTCTTAAGAAATGTTTTGAATTTGTGAAGAGTGCCGTCATTCATTTGAAAATTATAACAATTATTTCCATTTAAAGTACCTAAGAAAAAATCTAAACTGGAACCATTTAGGACAATTTTTGGCCGGCATTGGTTATTTCGTATCGAAGGTTCAGAATGACACCAGCTACCGATTTAGTGAAATTACACAAAACCATGAAACACCTCCCTAAAAACTGGAAAAAAATCTCGATACTGTTAAAATCCAGCTGCACCTACCAGTCCATTACTGTTTTTAGTTATTTTCAAAGTTATTCATGAGTAGCCTGCTTACAACAAATGTGTATTATTCGCTAACACTGATTTCAAACAATCGTCAGCAAGATGCTCGGTGCGGTGTGAACTCTCAACCGCAGCGAACCGAGTTTGCTTCCCCTGTCCACAAACGTTATTGATGTCCAAGTGCGTTTCGCCACTTGTTGGTAAACCTAGTGGATCTGTTACACTGAGCGGTTGACTGACAAATCTTCAAAGGAATTAGCGTTCATGGTGTTTCCAGTGTAAACGGTATATTTGCGAGAGAACGAATGGCCAGTGATAGTTGGTACACTATTCAGAAATTTTAGAGGTAGGTACATGTTGGTATATTTATTATTTTGTGTTTACTGCGTCCCTGTTTTCATGTACTTTTAAATGAAGTGAAAACGAGTCATATAAAAGTTGATTTGGCTTAGAAATTCGTCTGTTCTGTTCTCTTTTCCATACCCAGTGGTAATTTCTGAGTATCCCGGTTCTCCAGGGGATGTACCACCACAGATTGCAGAGTTAAATGTAGGAACTATTAATTTTTTTAATTTTGTTAAAAACTAAATGCACCGTGACAGATGGTTAATGTAAAAATTGAAGAACATATTTCTAGGTTGTGTCCATGTTAATAATCATGCGTCAATGTTACGCATAAATTATAGAGACTTATCCTTACTATAAATCAGTTAAATCTACAGAGAAAATCTCATTATCAATAAATAAGGGTCGATAAGTTCTATAAAAGTTTACTACAAAGTCAAGTTTTTAGTCGAACCGGATCAAAATGTTTTGAATTAAGGTATCGGAACTCAACCTGAAATCCATTGCAGAGAATTTCCTCCACAGCTTCTTCCTGGTAAATAACCAAATCAAGTTGGCAAAAGTGGAAGTTTTTCAGTGAGTTACTCTGACACATATTGGCTTTCCCGGGGTAAATAATTTCGTAATTAGCTTTTTTACTAACTTTTTACTGTTGGGTGAGATGACGCGTACCGAGACTATTCCCGTTTATTTCAATTCAATTCAAAATGATTTGATTTCATGAGACACAAAAATTACATAATAATGGTGATTAAAATAAAAAATCTACGTAATGATAATTGAATTTGAAAGCATCGCAATCAAAGATACATAAAAGAAATATAAAGGGATAAACTATTTTAATCCACATACGATGGAGATAAGTTCTCTGCTGCGTTTGAGAGTCTTGAAACTCACCCAACCTATTAAATTAAATTCACAATATATTTTGAGTATTGTAAAAAAAGAGTAGTAGAGTAGTAGACCTCAATACAAATGGTAAGGAATACAATTTCATATCTTTGAAGGGTGTAAATAGTGCAAGCCGATAATGATAACAAATGAAAGAAAGAAAATACCAATTCTGCTGGTGAAATAAAATGATGGTCACTTTCGGGATCTTTACCAAATCCCCACCGCTATCCAGATCTTGAGAACTCACCAAGTGAAAACATGCTTTTTAAATTTGTTGCGAGAGAATTTAAAGACTGAGCAATTTGGATGGAGAATACCTCAGAACAAATGAGAGATTGTGAGCAGGTTCTGGGGGCAGGATAATAGCTCTAGTGGTTAGATGAATATTATAAGGAGACGAATAGGAACTTTCAGAGGTCAACAACAACTGTCAGAGGAGATTTGAAGAAATTGAGGAGTTTATGTAAAAATAAGTGAATGGCCATAAGATGTAAATGGATTTACAAATCCTGAGGTTGACGAGTCACACGAATCTTAGATAAGTCAAACCTAACGACAACCGCCAGGTGCAAAAAAGCTGGTTGTATTACTTGTCGCTGAAAGATGGTTTGTACGTTCATTTTATATAGAGAAAACTGCGTGTGACTTATTTGTACAAGGATTTCCCTCTGGAACTCGCAAGATTTATTTCGCTCGGCCGAATAGGCGCTAAACACGGCAAACGTTGGGCCCGTAATGTGAGATACGGAGACCGCTATTTGTTAGAATCGCCCGTTACCCCCTGGTCAAACAGGGTAGGACACCCCATGATTCATCCCTCGCATTTTCAGAGGCCCCTGGAGCACTCCAAGATCGGCGTTAGATCGCCATATCCCCTCTCTCCTTCCCGTAGATTCCTTAGTGTATGAAATGCGATCCCGGTTCCGACCCTACGGCCCGTTGTCCCTCTTAAGGACGTCTTAGCGAGAAGAGGGTCCTTTCTGTGCTCAGCTGGGCCTTTTATACAATAAATAACCTCCTAAGTAGACATTTCATGATCATCTTAGACCTTCCGGTTCCTATAACAATTACTATTATCTCCATCGATCGACTACCCTTCCTTCACCCCTCATCCCACATCCTTATTGAGGTTGTTTGGCCAACAGCGGTGCTCCAGGTTAATGCTTTATATATTGGGATTGGCCCCTCATTCGGTTTCTCCATAAATATTTACTTAAGTGGATTCATAAATGAATACCCTTTTGTCCCTCCTCTACCTTTATGTTGCGTAGTGCAAGGGAGAATCATAATCCATTTTTGATATTCTAATCCATCGTATATACCTACATTCCATAACTAAGTGAACTATAAGTCCAGATAGAGAAAAAAACTCACATTGGTTATCTATGTTAAGGATGCGATAGAATGGAGGATTCGTTTTGAAATGAAATGCATTTTTATTTGTATAAGCCAAAAGGCATTACAAGGAGTTGCACAAAACAATTATCAAATCAAAAAACGTCTGCCAAGTGGGTGTGGCTGATAGCTTCCTCGTATCCATAACATGACTGTATAGATCATTGAAAATTATTATTGACTAAAGTCAACTCGTTCAATGATGGTTCAATATGGTTCGATCCAAGCTCGAGGCTAAAACTTTATTTTCTCTTTATTACTCACGAGGACCATCTTTACATCAGTCCGAACAATCCCTGAAAATTTCATCGAAATCAGTCATGAACTCCCGGAGTTCTGCGTGTATCAAGGATTTCACGTTTGCGGATGCGCAGAGGCTACTATTGATCCGTGGGTCATGAAACTTATAGGGGATCATCTACACATCAAACCGAACAATTCCTGAAAATTTCATCAAAATCGGACTATAACTTCGTGTAGTTTTGCCCGTAACAAGGATTTGCTGACATACAGACAGACACACAGACAGACGCGGAACCAAAATTGTTCAGAAAAGGTCTAAAACGCAAAATGCGAGTGGAATTTTTGATTTTGGAGACAAAAAATTTTCTCATTCCGAAAGTGAAAACAATGCTTCCGCTACCTTTGTAGACTCGGAAGGAAAAGGCGCCCACACCAGCCTATAACTTAAATACCCAAAAATCAACACACATGGTCTCACTGATCAATAAAGACTACCTTGGCATAATCAAAAAGACCTTCAATCTTCCTAAAAGAAAAAGAAAACCCTCAACTTCACGTGTTACAGCTTCTTATAACTGTATAACTAAAAATAACAAAACAATTTACGAAACATCAATTCAAAAAACCTCCATTGACAATTACTTGTCGCTGCCTGACAGCCGTCTAGAAGAACTTTTTGATCATTTGTAATCTTGGGGCTTATAACATTAAGCAAACCAACCAGACGCTCCTCATCCAGCAATGTGCCTCCCAGATACCTTCCTCTCTCACCTCTGAAAATGGGGCAACTGCACAAAAGGTGGCTTATGGTATTTTTTCTCCGGTGTTACAAATCGGACAAATAGCATCCCCATCAAATACCGCTTTAATACCTGTGGGGTAAAGAGAAACCCTCTTATAACCAGCCAATCGAACCTGTCCTACCAAACGTTTAGCATACAGCGTCAATCCCTTACAATCCAAGTATGTACACGTGCCTTGCCACCCAGATACCATTCAAGAAAAGTATTTGTTGAATCTGGATTCCTGAACCTTTATGTAATCCTCAGCAAACTGTTTCCTGACCTTTATGAAATCAACCTTTCTACATGGGCCCAAAAGCGTATTAGTTTTCACCACCCAGAGGGTACCCTAGAAGCCTAAAATTACAAATAGGTACATCCTGGAGTGCGTCAGTTTCCAAAAACAGGAAGGAAGTTATATCCATATCCATCTAATGACGTAACATTTATGAGTAATGATTTAAGTGAGTATTTATAGTATTTCCTACCTGAAAAATGTCATAATGGCTTCTTTTGAATAGTCTTTTTTTGTTGTCTGATATCAATGAATGGCTCGGAATCCCCTCAGAATCGATTCCATCTGACTTAATAACCAAAAGGAAAATTTGGAGCCTGAAAAAATTTGTTCTGGTAAACAAGACCGTCATTCTTTTGTACAGAACGAGTTGTTTACAACATGCAGCCGGCAGTTACCCAAAGTCGATAATTCAAACTCAAATTTTGCGTTTGTTTGATGTTTGAGTTCACAAGTCTGCCAAAGAGTGAGAAATAGCACCTAGTGAAATTCAGTTTAAAATACCATGTCTCCAATAACGTACAACGTTCGAACAAGCCGCAAGGAACTTCTGAGATTTCCTCCTATACAATCTCATACAGTGACTAACTTGCTCCCATTAGTGCAAGGGGACGAATGTTGGAAGTTTTTGTTACGTGCTTTAGCTTGTGAAAGAAAACACCCAAAGTGAGAAACTTTTATATCTTTCCTAAGCTTTAAAAGAAATAAAAAAAAACTTAAAAAAAAAAAACAAAAAAAAACGGTACACTGGCAGAGATACTGTAAATGAACCGCGAATTATTATACCGAGACTTATCATTTATTTATTAGAATAAACCCTCTACATCAATCACTGATCTATGTATATTAGACCAGAGTCTTGGCTCAATATTTATACTCGGCCCCGCGGGCCTGCATATCCTGCAACTACATTCTAGATTCCATTAAATTAATTAGATTTGATTAGGAACTAAATTAATCTGATCACTGTGTCTCCATAGCTGGTAATTGACTTCTCGATGCTTCTAAGACAGTTGAATGAATTCGTCTAAATAAAGCTCAGTGATCTATTACTAAAAAATATGTAAAATGTTGCAATATACAATGTATGAGCCCGACGTGGAAATCCACGACTGAAATTTAACAAGATGAAATAAAACACCTAATTACGTTTTGATAATGCGTTACTAAATACGTCTAATAAACATAGATGAATGATTTACGTAGATCGGTTGTCTATTACAGAAGTGATAAAATGCAAAAAATAGCTTGCAGAGTTTTTCGTTTAAACGGTACTGGTGTGGTATCACATCATGGTAGATAGGATCACTCATATATGTTCATGTTTCACTGGATATACCGTTCTACCTCTCCGACTGAATTAAATATGAGTTTTTTGGAGTATACTTTTTTATTGTTCACTGTTTTGTAGCCTCTAATGATCAATGATGCAGTCGATCGCTTCTTGTTTTAGTTAGAGAGGAAGTTGTCGAAATATCAGCAAGCTAGATTCAAGCGGAAAGGCAACTTCGTGTCACACTGGATGGGCTGTAGAATTTCTGACCCCATCGACGTGATCGCTATAATCATGAATATGGATCACACGTACAGCGAAATTGATGTCCACGGCTCCGCCAATTTCAATCTCAGAACAACCCAAGTTCGCTTCCATTTCTCGGCAATGGGAACCGGGGCGACCGGGTTTGCAGGGAGTTTCAGACAAATTAGCGGGGAGAGAAGCTAACTAGTTGGTTGAGAGAGGAGGCGTCTAATATCTCAGAAAGGATCAAAGACCCTCGTTGGAGATGGATGAAGACGGGAACTGGGAAGAGCGGACCCCGCCTTCAGACACGGCGAGTTGTTTTGCCGGAGTCCCGGAGTGTATATATTCCACCTTCCAAAGGATTTGCTACATACTACACACAGCATAATTCATGGGATTCCTGCTTAGGGCGCCATAGGGTCCCAAATGGAGCGAGAAAGTCGGATGAGAGGAGGTGGGGTGATAAGGCAAACCTCAGCTTACTGCGTTAACTATTACTCCTTCCCCTCGATCTCTGGACAGGGGTGCGGGGTAGTATCCGGATTATGGCTGGTAATGGCGTATGAAGCTTTGTGGTCTCATCTTTTCAAAACCGCGGAGAGGGAGAAAGGGGCGGCCTTGATCGCCTCATTAATATAGAAATGTCTGCAGCAGCGAATTCTAAAGAATGTTGAACGCGAAGCGCGGTGTTTTAATCCTGAGGGTTTCGGCGCAAAAAAGTCCGGAACCAGGAAAATTGATATACCTTAACAAGTTTTTATTTAAATTTTAGTTAATGAAGACATTCTACACCTTTGTCAACTACGTACAAAGGTACGCCTCAATGCATGTTCTTCTCAATACATTATATTTGATATCATACACCAATCTTACCAAACCTAATTTTTCCATCAAGTCCTTATTTTTTCTACGGTTTTTGAAATTCCTCTAGTAGCTCTACTCTTCAAATTTAGCCTGTAGTCCTACAATATGCTCCGGAATTTGCTTTTCAACGGTGTACTACAAATTGCTCGTATAGCAGAATAATGTGGAGAGAATTTCGTTTGAATGCGGGAAAAAAGGCTTTTCCCAGGAAAATCGCCGTTTTTTTTAATGGACTTTTCATGCTATAACTAGAACATAAGAGTTTGGTGTCCCTACCAATCCTTTGAACTCTGAGTCAAATTTTATGGATCGAAACGTGTGAAATCACCAATCCTGCGAGTGGATATAGAGGGCTTAGCACTAGTTGCAGCTTACACGTTTTGTCCATTGTTAGTGCAGCCTTGAGGGCGCTCCGTTGGCCGGGAAGAGAACGAGCCAGTTCAACGCAGTCTCCTAGAGTTGTAAACTGGTAGGACTAGATATAGACACAAATTACCAACATTTTTGTTCATTTCTTACAGTAAAATGTTGACACTGTTTTAGAATGACATATTAACATTACTCATGTGGTAAACCCGAAGCCGCCTTGTTAGACACATGAAAGACAGGAACCGCACACAACAGAGACATAAAGCATTGGCTTCTCTCATACCTCAGGAAATACGCCCAGAATGGGAATTCGCCTAACATCATGTCAGCGTACTCTTCATTGCTGAATATATTCGACATGATGATCAGCGTTCGAAAGAAGTAGGTAATGAGATTTGATTTTATCAAAGCCGTGGACTCCAAGGTTTTGAACAAACCTGAATCTATTTACCTTCGTTCCACCGAAGGGGTGGACTAAGTGACTAAGAGTTCAAAGGATTGATAGGGACAACAAGCTCTTATGTTGTAATAATAACATTAAGTCTATTTTTCTTCAAAAACGTCGATTTTCCTAGGAAAAGCCATGTTTTCCCGCCACTACATTCTCCTTGTATCAAAAACGCTCCCAACCCATTTCGTCAGACCTAGTTCCGATCCTCTCTGGAGGACGGCTGACGACGTCCGCGACACCTCCGGGTAGTCGGACGAAAATCCAAGGTGAAATTCCTTGTTTACTTTACTTTACTTCTCTCCTTGTATCAGGATTTAGGAGTACACCGTTGAAGAGCTGAGTTTCTGACAGACATTTTAGGACCGCAGGATAAACTTGAAGACCTACGAGTGAGAAAAATGCTCATCCTGAAAATTTGACAGAATTACTTTTCTGATGGTTTTTTTTTCCACCTATTGGACCAGCCTACAATATTTGTTTGAAACACAAGAAAGATGGAAAATTTAATACTCCTCCCAGTGTTGTAATTACAATTAAATGTTATTGAGTACATAAGGGAGCTATGGCCGTTTTAATAAATTGAGACCGAAAACAAGAAAAAAATCTTAAAGTTGAAATAACTTGAAAACAAAGCCTGTGGCAGCCTCCTCAGGTTAACCCTTTAACAGGGGTTTAGCCCTGTAAATAATCCCCCATGTCGGTATAGTGTTAGTCTTCGTCTAATTGTATTTAATATCGGCCCATAAAATAATACCTAAGTAAAATACCTTAAACACGGTGCGTAAAGGGGATATATTGATTTTCAAAAAGGTTGGGCGAGCAAGAAAAGAAAAAGGTGGGAAACGAACGCGTTTGTAGTAGCTACCTTTTCAGCGATAGTAAAACACTTCCGAGGTTCGGCAGCTCTGACAGGTGCTGATAAAGGATTGGTTGAATTTTTCATAAAGTTCAACTCGTAACAAGATGGTGGGAAGAACGCGTTTTAAATCCTTTTGTTCTCGCACAAAGGCCAAAATCTATAGCCTCCTAGTTTGGGGTTTTCGCTCGATAATTGACAGTTTTGATAGCAACGCAAAACCACAAATGTTAACCCGATATTATTAACTTGGTATTCACCTGCATAAAAGGTGAAACTTCTTCGCCTTTGTGATTTCTGTTTCTTCTTTTTTCAAAATACGAATTATTCAAGTAGTAGTAACTACTTCTCATACAGATACGGAATGATGCAGCCGAATTAGCAAAAGCCCATCTATTATAGCGTAGACCTTTCTGAGATTAAGGTATTACTTACTAAGAATCCGATGATTCAATTAAACACCCTGTAACCTAGTACCCAACACTTGTAACACATACTAAATCAATGATGTTCTAGGCTCACCACAGCCCAGTTGCTAGTCTCAAAATGATATAGTAACCTGGAACTGGAAGACTACAGCCAACCGTACACCTGTATAAGAGAGTTTGATCCTATGAAGCGAAATTCAGCCAAGACCAATCGTAAATGTAACACCGAGGCTTTTGATAAACATGGGACCATCAAATCTTACTGTTGCCAACCTCAGAACCTCTCGGAAAAACCACTTGTCGTACGGGAGAACAAGGGAGGTTAAACATGGAGTCAGTTCTCCCAATTGTTGATGATGATTGAGATTTTCCTCATAAGTTGTAACAGACTGATAGAAATATTTAAAAACCAATGTACTTACGACTCCAAATTATTGACTGTAAGGAGGAAGAATGATCAACTTGTAGGACGTGCATACCTGCCAATCTGCAAAATACGGCTGTAGTTTATGTTTGGCCATTTTCAAGTCTAGTTTATCAGAAAAATCCTTGACTCTTTCATCAATTCGGTCAGTCAGTCCCAAACTTAAGGAAGTAAATACTAATTTAAGATTATAAAAGAACGTCATAACGAGACTTGAATCCATCGAACTTATCAGACCCGAATTCGGAGAGATCGATTTTATTAGAAATCCATATTTGCGAGAGGACTTGACAAGCAAAATCCCAGAAATTTTCGTCAAAATCGAAATAAAACTTGGATAGTGTTGGAGTTGACTTGAATAGGCAGAGATACTGTGATTGATAGACTAACATGAAATCAAAATTGACCAGGAAGTTGCGATACTCAAATTTAGATCTTTGAGGAAAAACGCTCTCTTTACGAACGATAGAAGAGTGACTTTAGTTCACTGTTAAATCTTCAGAAGTGTGTTGTTTTAGCTTGTGTTACTCTAAAATTATATCAATAAAGCTGTAACTTCTTTTCCAGCGTTTGAGCAATGAAATTGATACAGGACCATGCAGGAGCTAACCGGCACAATTCAGAAAATGTCATCATAATCGGTTTAAAACTTAGGGCAGTTCAAAATTGTCAAAGGAGCCGCAATAGTTAAAGCCAGGCTGACTCGAAACCGAAGGTGTTCTGTGAGGTTTAAAAACCAAAATCACCTTGTGGAAATTTTCTGCGTCTGAAGTATAAATTTTCCATCTGAAACTGTGAAAATTATTACTTTTAATGCGGTATGTTCTTATTTCAAAGCCTAAAGCATGATATGCAATACTAGGATTTCCCTCGTATGATCTTCCCTCACGCTTTTCCGTGAATAGTCTCTGCGCAAAAAATCAGTCAAGTTCTTTGTTAGTCAATGCAGTTGCGGGCAGTGATAGAGCGGCGGTGGAGGTTTATCAAAGAACCCGACTCGTCCCGTGAATATAACTCTCCGTGAACATCTCAATGTAGATGTTCACTCAGGCTCTCTCCCGGAGTTTGTCACAAAACAGTGACAAGATAGAAAGCTTGAGGTTTGAAATACGATATGAATGCCCGAGCAAGCTTTTCTCCTTTCCATCGCCGTGATTCCTCGCCTATTCAGACATGATGTAGAAAGGGAGCCGAAGGGATCGGCCGTTTATTTCAAATCCCCTCCGCCCCTGCAGACAGGAGCGGTAGTGTTCCTTCCAAGGTGAATATATCACTGACGCGAAGTGATGGTTACAGCCTCCATTCCCAGACCCATCAACTGCACCGGGGGCTTTCCTATTTGGTGTGAGGAGACAGGAAGCAGTTTCGAGGTGATAGATGCGTTTGGGTGGAAACTTCTTCAATCCCACCGTGAAAAGTGTTGAGGTGTGATGAAAATACTTCCAAGTTTTACATGCGTTCCTCTCCACTCTTGTCCACGCCACCCAATTGAGAAATAGGAAGAGGAGGGGAGCAAGGAACATGATTTAATTACCGTTATCATAAGATATATCAACAATTATAACTGAGAAGTGAAATTGTAATAACTCCACCTTCAAAAAATGTTCAGCAGACCCAAAAAACTCCTGCAGCTTCACCTTCAAATTAAATTTCTTCTAAAATCTCCAACAGCCATCTCTAATACCAACAAACTAATGTACCTACTCCGAAATACATCATTTTTCCCCCAATCCTGCTGCAAAAAAGTCGGTGTCAAAGATACACAGTTTTGTGAAATAACGAAAGAGATATTACAATTTTTTAAATTGACAAAACCCGAGAACATTAAAAATGTTTCAACTTTTTTGCTTTGTTTTGGAGTGTCTCCACTGTTTATACTGCTAAAATGAAAAAGTAGCACAATTAAATGTTTTATTCTTGAAGCATGGTCACACTTGTGAATTTCCCCGAATTACTCGTATTAAATTAATGTTTAATTGAGTTGAAACCTAGGCACTTACAGTGCAATCAATTTGATTGTGTAAATGTTTTCATTATCATGTTCAAACAAAGATTTTGGATTTATAGAATTTTTTCAATATTTATAGAGTTTTAACATTATAAGTGAGAAATTTAAATATTTTTATCGATTTTTTAGCACATTTTAATACATTTAAGTAACTTTTCATCCTGTTTGGCTTTTAAATAACGCAGTTCACTGTTAATCAACTTTTTTTTAAACTTATATTCCGCTGAAATGATACATTCAACGATTCTTAGTCGTTTTGGCCTCTTTCAGAGATTAGTTTAATACTTTTTAAAAAATTCGCCATTTTGCAGAACTTTTCCTGGTAATTTTTTTTCTCATTTGAATGTGAGATACTTGGGAAGGAATCCTTTTAGATGCACAAAACAACATTCTTCAAGGAACTTTTGACTCGTTCAGTCGAGCATGTTAGTCTGGTTAGAAATATGTGTTCCCCTGCATATAGTATGCGGAGCATTTATGACCCAATACGAATCCTGACTGGACGGACGAGTCTGAAGAATGCTCCACTTTCACTTACCACGAGTTATCTTTGTACAATTCTTTGTAGAATCCAGGTCATCGCCGAATTTAATCACATCTGACTGCAGCGAGATATTCCCAAATTAAGCAATTCGTTTTCAGAACGGCCTGGAAGGGACGATGTTTGAGCTCAGTAGTAGGTTGGCTTGGAGGTCCTCCAAGGTGCTACTTGCAGAATATAACTTTTGATAGATGCAAGTGAATTTCTGCTTGTGATGTAACTTTTGTAAGGTACTTTCCGAAAAGAAAGTAATTCAGTTCTGAGTTTTGCTATCAATAATTTGGGGGGGGGGGGGTGGCTGAATTTAGAACATTATGTATGGCCGTTTTTCCGGCAGACAAATAAATTTTGCATTATCGTTTATTTCTTGTGAATTATATAGTATTGGTAGTTGTGAGAACTGTTGCATTGTTCAAAGTTCTTAAACCCGAACAACTATTCGCGACGAATCCCTCTGCCCTCTTATCCTCCTTTAGGCACTTCAACATTTGTTTCTCGCCGTTAAAAACGGTTTCACAGCCTCCTTCATCAATTTCCATTACTGAATGGGGCTCGCTTACCGAGAGCATTTGTTGCTCTTGCCCCGTTGGAATTGGTTTTCCCGAGCGTTGGGTTTTCCACCTGATTAATGCCCGACTTGGTTTGGCTGCTTTAGTCGAAAACCGCTATTCTACTCTTGAGGTTCCTCCTCCGTCTCTCCCTTTCCTCCCATTCATCTGTCTTTCCTCTTCTCTCTCCTTCGGCCTGTTCTTTCTACGTATTGCCCAACCTAACGTCTTTCGCTCAACCGCAATCCCCCCTTTCCACTGTGCCTATTGGAGTTTGGATCCTTCTTATTAGAGTCGACGTTTTCCGATCGATGCTCTCCCACCTTCATTCGGGATATATCCAGAAAGGTAATGGGATACCAGCCAGTCTTCGCTCATGAAACCAGAGTCGCATATACGAGTAGGATGTCCCTCAGTCGTGGGCACAGCCATTGGCTTCTGAGTTCTATTATGTCACACAAAGAACCATACAATTCTTTTTCAGATATCTCTCAAACTAAATTGTTGACAAAAACTCGGCGATTCGAAACTAACAAGAGGTGTATTGCACCTCTAACCGCTCATATGCAGATTACTCAAAGCCTGAGGTTTAACAAGCACATGCTTTAGCTAGCTCGTGAATTATTGGCAGAATGCTGACTCTCTGATCCGAATTTTGATGAATCCTGGTTTCCCGATCCCTATTGTAAAAAATACTGATTTCTTGATCGCTTTTGCAAGTTACCTAGAGTCTGACAACAAGCACATGCTTCAGCGAGGTGGTAAATCAACTGGTGAATGCTGGTTTCCGGGTCGATATATTGAAGGCGGCTTATTCCCCTCTCTCCTCTCTGATAAATGTTCGATTTCTAACAGCGATTCTGATGAATGATGATTTCCTTAATGGTGCATCGTGTCTGTTTCGTTAACACGAAGTTTAAGCACTGACCAAGGAGCATATCGTATAGTGTTAAAAATCTACTAATACAACTTCGTCAGAACTGAATATACGTACTTTAATTGCATTTTTTTTAAGAGCAGTAATTTACTAGATCGAAGCATAAATATTTGAATAAGCATAATTCTTCAAAAAGTATCTAGTTCAGGTTTTAGTCACAATCTGATAAAAAATGTTGAGAGTAAATAGAGTGTTCAGAGGATAATCATTTTTATTTCCTTCAATTGCGAAAACAATCAGCTTTATCTTAGCTGTTCCTTTTGACTCATTTTCAAGACTTTCAGAGGCAGGGGAAAGTTACCTGCATTCTAAAAAGTGATTTATTACATATATACTCGTTATAAATAACAATGCAGTTTATTGTTTGGATTGACGGAGATAGATTTGATTCTTGAAGTTGAAATAAACGTGTACCATTGAGACTGACAATTGTCGCTAAGGTTTCGTATATGTAAGGATATATCCATACAACTCCATGTCTAGTTGTCAGTTCACCAAAACCGAAATTGCATGAATATGAGTAAAAACCAACCAAATCTCTAAAACAAAAAAAAAAAACAAAAAAAAGTTTAGGTTGTTGACAGGCGGAGAGAGTTTTGAAAATACCGATAAGACAATCTATTCGTACACCTAGGTGTGCACGTGGATAGGAACAATATTTGTTTAGATGTAATTGCGTTCGCGTGACGCGAGTCTCTATTGATTCTTGGATATCCACGATCTTGATAAATGACTCAATTTGCCAATTAACACAGTTGTCAAAACTCTCCGAAACGTGTATGCGTAGTATCTGAAAAAAAAAAAAACTGTTCGAGCTAACAGGAGTGGTGGCGGATAACAACAAAGTAATGGCCGTAATCGTGTACTGAGACGGCGTGAGGTGTGTGAACAGGGCCACACATTCACTCGGCAGGAGTACACAGGCTTCTCGGCAGGAGTAGGTACTCTTCGGTATAACCGTAACCCATCTCTTCTGTAATTAGTGTGATTTGATTCTTCAGCGGAAACTAATATGAATAATTTTGGGAGAGGAAATAACTTGAAATAATAACACTTGTATCATATAACGAAGAAGACTCACTCATTTTTTATTATCAGAAAAAATACAACTTTCTTAGAAAACAAAAAAATGTCGCACACGATTTATGCAGCGGGATGCCGAATTCGTAGTTGAGGACGGTCTAAATTTGATATATTACTTAATGTTTTTGAAGGAAAACCAACGATTTCGTCTGTCCATCGCAACATCGTAATAAATTTGTTCAGATGACGAGAAAATACAATGGCATGCAAATAATAAATATAGATTGAAAAAAATTAGACATTAATGAGGATAAATAGTGAACAGCTATTCAAAGGAGAAACTCGTAAGCTTAGAAGATGAAACCATCATCAATTTTTAAAAGAAAATGAATAATTTTATGAAGTTAATAACAATATAAATTACGTACAAACTAAGAACATCATTCTATGACAGTGGAACTCAAATTTTAAAAGTTAATGTGGTGTAAATATTGTGTAACAGGTACTTCGTAAAAATTAGAAGTAAGAACTAGTTCCGGGCTGGGCCTTAGTGTTACACTATTCAGCTCGGTCATCAGTTATTATTCAATTGAAGAATGCATCATGTAAAGGAATTGATGTAAAATGAAAAATCAATCCATTATGTTGAGCCAATCGGTCATAACGCTGCGTTGCGAAATGACCGAATGATTTGAAGGAGGTCAGGGGCTAATTACTTTCCTAATCGATCTGTAGCATTGAAATGTGAAACAAAGCTCTTTTGGGGAGTCTAGAGAACAATTACGAGGTACGGAGGCGTACTAATCAGGTGAGAACCCACGAGGCTAATTCCATCTCTAATTAACCTACGGTGTTGAAATTTGAATTGGAGCTCCTCTGGGATGTTTCGATTACTATTACGAGGTATCGGAGAGCACTGATCAGATGGAGCGCCTTGTAGGCTACGGTGCGCAGTTGGACAAGTAATCCATCTAGGAGTAACAAATCATTTTATGACGATTTCTTGTAGAAATTCAGCTGCTTAGGAGAAAAACCGTCCTGAAAATCTATCTTCCAAGATAACATGACAAAATATATATATTTTTTTTTCCGTTAAGGCATGTGAGGAGCCCATGGTCACTGAGACCACTGGGATCTATTAAGGAGCTCTCCCCATTTTAATTCAAAACTTTTTTTAACCTCTTCGTTCTCAAAGTGTAGGAGGTTTTCAGGCGTTTCCAACGCAATATCAGTGGGTGTTAGGGCACCCTTCCCGAAATGCCGGAATGACAAAATATAATAAAAGTGGTATTTATATGGCGTATTTCAAATATTTCAAAGTTGTTTTATTGTACAATATCTTACTAGAACTCAAACACTGAACAGGGATATGAGGGGTTTCTGGCAAAAACAAGATTAGTAAAAAAGTCCCGGATTTTGACCATGTGATGCCATTTTGTGGCCACTGACGATACCTGCAATTCTGAATATGTACTTTCAACGAAAATTTACTTCAACAACAAGACAAGTCATGAATGTTTCGAGAAGAACACGACTAGTCAAAACAGTGATGAAATGGGACTCCTTTTGCTTCCTCCTCTTCTTTTTATAAATCTTATCATTCGTTATCTATCCAGTTTCTTTTTTTATTTTAAATCTATAAGAAGGAACAGATACAAAATTAGACAAGGGAGCCAAGGCGTTATCAATCCAGTTTCTGTGTTTCCCATTACCCAAGCTGTCTTTGTTGTTTCTGCTGAAGTTCCGGTCATTACGTTTTGGGAAAAATGGGAGAAAATGTGGCATGTGAGTGGCCTCAAAAGAGCAAATCGAGGGGGAAGAAGTTGACGACCACAGAAAGGCAAAAGTGGCTGGAAGGACGATTCCATTGCGCACCACTGAGGATTATTGCCGGTAAGTATTTCACTTCGTTTTCTTTACTACCTAAATTCCCGTATTTTTGCTACAATGATGCAGCTCAGCACCTAACGTCGGTAGTTCCCTATGCCTACTACGTACCTACCTCGAATTTCCCATAAAATAATAACTTTTCATTTTTTGTAGTTGTTCAAGGCTGCAATGCTTCATCAAAGTCAATGAAAAAGCCCGTAGCAACTACAGGACGTCATCAAGCATTTTGTTTGAGTCACTACGTATTTCGAATAAAACAATACAACAAATAAAAATCATTACTTTTGTTCAACTAACAGCATTCCATGAAGAAGCAATATTTGATTTGCTTTCTTTGTGGAATTCTTCGAAACCATAACAAGTCAAATCGTTTTTCGCTAATACCGTCAAAAATATTGCATCAAGCTAATATAAACTCATCTGGCCATTCATCCTGGCAGTAAACAACAAGTACATAATGAAATTCAAATTTGTGTGTGTAAACAATAGTGTGTAATCACGGTAAAGTTTTTTTCATTTATTGAAAAATCAGCTTTTTTTACTAACCGTGTTTCTGTCCGAAACCCTTTTATATGTATGTGAAACTTTCCAAAACAGTTTTGATTTACATGATAAAAGCAATAAATTGATTGATAGAAAAAAAATCGTGAAATATTCTCCACTTTAACATTGGGTCAATGTTCTTCTGATCATTTTGGTTTCTCATCATCGTCTTGATTGCTTCGGTAGATGGATTAATTCTCATACAATGATTCAAACCTATGATGAACGAGATCCAGACTAATCCACCATGAAGTTGCACTCTTTCAACAGCCGAATACCAATTCGGGTATTCCCAGTTTCAGGAGAGCAACAGCTGCTGATTCTCTCATATTCTTGTCTAGTCAGAGTGTAAATGGAATCACGGTCAATGAAAGCATTTTCTGTTCTGTCACGGGAACTACGGCTTCCATTGTATTTTCGGCCATATATTTAACCTTCTTTTTTGAAACATTTTTTCGAATATCCTCCTTATTGAACCAGAAACCAAATTTACTTAATTCACGAAAACATAGCCGGAACTCTGGTAAATAATTGAAAATAAAAAAGAAGAAAAACAACATAGATAAAGATTCCCCTTTGAAGCAGTTTTAGCGGTTCTGCTAACCCCTCTTCAGTCCAGTGGGGGCACTGGAGCTCTCCAAGAGTAGTTGTCTGGTGGATCCTGCTACGAAATAATATGACGAACACTGTAAGGATGTTAAGAGTTGTAAAAAAAGTCTTAATGAAGAAAAAATGAAGAAGGAGAATGAAGAAAAATATTCAAGCAAAAGAGCTATTTTTTAGATAGGTAAACATTCTCGACAGGAAGTTTTAATTGAGGGAAACATTTTCATCAAAATGGTTGCCTCCCTCATTTACGATTACAATAGTCATATATGATGACACTATCTCATTTTGATTGAAAGAGATAGAGAGAACAAATGATGAATATGATATGAAACAGCTGAATATTATTGGGTAAGAGGAGAGTCTGCGGTAAGCCGGGTCTTACATAGCTACCGTTACTATTACAATTTCAAAACCCAGTACTACGAGATTCGCAGTTTTCTTTTCAGTCATATCCTATTACAACCCCTTCCTACCCCTCCTAGTCTCAGGTGGAATATCAACCGCGACAATAATCTCATTACTCAACTCAAAACCGGCATCCGAACCCGCCCGGAAACTCAAGGCGAAGCTCAAGTTTCCCTCAAGGGAGAGCAACGTGTTCCCCGAAAACTCAAATAGATTGCAGGCCCTTTTACAAAACCCGTAAACTGATGCCATAATTGATTAAGGTAAATTAATCAAATCGCTGGAAAATCGAAGGGTAGGGATTTTTTTTTTTCAGTCTCTTCCCGTTTCCCCCCAGGGGCTAACCGTTGGAGGCTAAAAGATTAATTCATCCTACAAGATCGATATTGGTAGGGCGGAGCGTGTGAAAAAAACACGTGCAACTTGCTTCACATTTGTCTCTAACCCCTGGTTCTAGGGTCGTGGTGCTCCCCCCTTTCCCCGTTCCATTCCGAACTCATTTTCATGTTATCCGTAATTCGTGTTCAAGGGAAAGTGCCTTGATAAATTCGTTCGCAAGGAACGGGGGGAAAAAAACTGATGACTTCTTTAGGCGGTTCGTTCCACTATTCACGATTATCCGGAAAAGGGGCTATCAATTCGGCTTGTTTAAAAGTTATGCTTTGGTTACGTGTGCCTCCTGGATTTATCGTGGTTTTGATTCCCTGCGTGATGACATTCGTTGTGAGCAATGTCCAACATTTACTGGAGACTTACTCGTGTGTTTCACATGGTCATTATCGCCTGGTGTTTTGTAGATTGCATATTTGACATTTGAATGAAATAAGAATAACACCAAGAGCGAACCATTAAATGTTAATAGGTTCAGTGGTAACTGAAAGAATGAAAGCTACCGCTTCAATAACTAATCTCAAGTTCCCAGTGTAAATAAACAAAATAAATGGCTTGAACTCTGAATTACATAGGATATTAACAATACAATGACTTGAACTGCAAGATCAATATCTCTTTTAAAGGATAATTTTGAAAAATAGGAATTACGAAAATGTCTTCAATTTTGATTTTGTGAAATTCTCACAATTTCTTATTGGTTTCCAGGTCGGAATGAACCCGGTGATGCTTGTGATATCCCGGTTTGTGATATTCCTGTTCCAGTTTCCCGTTTTTCCGGTGTCTTCTATGATTCTCCTACTCTTCTTGGATACTCACATCCATGATTTGAAGCAAAGACAAACTGCGACAATTACGAAATAGAAGGAATATAAAAGTTGGTGAGGAAATTGCCAAAAATAAAGCCAAACAAGGGGAAAATTAGGAAATAATTAGTGGAGTGGTGATAACAATATGTGGGTGTTTGAAAAGGATTACTGCTAGCCCAGCGGATTATCGAGAAACATGGAATTATCAGTTTTTGAAACTGACAAATGTTCTTGATGAATCATTCACATGGTTCCTATCCAATTTCGGATCAGAATATTCTTGAGTATGAACTTACTTTCCTTGAATGGTGAAAAATGGAAAACACCATTTTCCGACATTTTCGAGTAAGCCGGTTCCGATCATGAACAGCTCATGTTTACAATGTCTTTTCACCCAATGGACAATCCAACCTTCAGTTATTAGATTTCTACCAACAGGTGCTGCGAGCAGCGGCGGTCATGAGACTGCATGTAACATGCTTTAGCATTGCACTGAACATTTGAAAACCATTACGAGCCAGTGTCATACGAAATGCCACAGAAAATCGTCTGGAAGTCAGAAAGATACAGTACAAAGACTCCCAACGTCTCCCTAGAGTATCAAGAAAGTTGCAGAAATACTGCCAAAGCTTTCAGGCAGCATAAAGTCTCCCAATAGTACTGTACAATCGCGGTGAGAAGAAAATACTTCCTTATATGATAGCAGTTAGTGTCGATAAACCATGTTTCTTAAATTTCAGCTGTAGAGACCAAAAACATCCGGGGGTCCAGAGGCTTGTCTTTTGGTTTGTACGAATCTTGAAACGTAAAATACAAATTTTGTTCCTTGATACATTACAGAAATACCAAAATTGCAGAATTGGAAGGACAATCAAAGAGTATTTTCGTGTAGATATAATTTAAGAGGGAGATTCTAATGTACATTGTACACGGCTGGTTTTTCAAAAAACGTGACTCCCCGTCTGACACTTCCAAAAAAACCTCCCATTGACCAGGCCGACCCTTTTTAGGTTCCTCTGGATCCGCCCTCCGTATAAAAACCTTTCGCGCCCATTTCTCTTCCCGAGCGACCACAATACATTCTCTTTTAGTCCTAGGTGGGAAAGGGGAAGACCCAGTTCTTGTTCGAAAAAAAAAATGCCATGGGGGGGGGGGGGTTCTTTTCGCTCGAAGAATCGATATCCGAGTTATAAGAATAGATTCGGGATATTCGAGAAAGACTTCCCAGGAGTGAGGTCGAAGTTGAGAGAGGAGGCGGGGAGGGTACAGTGTTCTGCCCATGTTTTGGCATAGCTTAAGCCACTTGCAAAACGTTTCAGCCTGGCGGATCGCCAACGGCGTGCCCTTTACCTCGTAATAATGTAAATCACTACAGGCCCCTGAAAAGAATAGTTGGGGCACTTCACTCTATTAATCCTTTTTCGTTCCCCCGAGCTCAATCCCTTTGTCACCTCAAAAAAGCCGAAAAAAACAAACGGACGTAAAAGCTGTATTTTTTATTTCTCCCCCCAACGGAGTTCAATTTCCCTTCTCGTGATCAAGCTCCCTTGTAACCTTTCAGTGGCTTCATCTTACACCTTTACGTAAAGCTCCTCGAACCCTTTTTTTGTTCGACTCGTCGGAAGAATTACCGAAGTGATTCAGTCGCGAAGATCTCATTAAAAAAATCCTTCGCCGAACTTTCTTGTATCGGTATTTTCCGGCTTTCGAGGGTTTTTATTTTTTTCTGGCAGTTCTCCAATATCCCCCCCCCCCCACCCTCGTAAAATTGGTGGGTTCGGTAGAAACAACGTAAATCAAGAGATCGTATAGCGGCTCATAACGTTTGTTTGATTTTTTTTTTCATTTTATTTCCATTTTTGTTTCTTTCCTATCCGGAAAGAATTGAATGGATTCTTTCGACACGAGAGCTACCTACCGCTCTTATTTTCCTGGTTTGTTTCAGCCAATGAGCGTACCACTGAATTGCACCCTTTCAACAGCTTGCTCTTCCTGACCTCTCGACAACGTTATGGATATTAATGGGGTCACTAAACTATTTTTTGTGTTGTAGCCGCGAGTAGTGGTAAAGTGTCCACATGTGCAGTACATTCTCAGCGTATTATTTATTCATAGTAAGGAACAAGGGCAACTACATAATGAGCAATCAGCTATTATTCATTGTAAATGGGGAGGTAAATGAAAATATCGAATTCATCATTTGAACATTACCGAATTGCGAGGGTGAAAATGTTGAAAAAGGGTTTCAATTTCAATATTCAAATGATTTTGTACTTAATTTCTTGTTTGGCGGTTTGGTATTTAAGGAAAAGAAAAGAGAAGTTGTGGTAGTGGGGATTAAAAATAATAAACCTTCTTGAAATTACTTACATCTTTTTAGAGAAGAAAATACAAAACGAGTTAATAAAATACAACATAATATTAAAGTAGGCTCAGAAGCAAATAATAAAACACGAAGACAAGAAAGGATGCGAAAATACAATAAAATGGGACAAATCGTTGATAGACAATTTCGACCACCAGATGTTTCAAGGTGTGGGAAGAGGTATTAAATATATCACAGTCACTTGAATCCAGGAAAGCGTTGACCTGATTAGGCAAACGACACAACGGTCGGTTCCGAAGTTTGGGCTGCGTAATGCACCTGAAACAAGAGCGTTTTTAGAGAGAAGCGATGGGGATTGGAGAACTCCATTCACAAGCTTATAAAAAAATAGAATATCCTCCAATTCTCAATGACTCTCGAGAGTGGGCAAACCGTAGTGCCTAAAATCAACCTGCTCGTTTGGTATTGACAGTTTAAATGCAAGGTAACGAATGTACTTCCGTTGAACCCTCTCCCATGAATCTCTGCATGCTGCACAAAATGGGGAGCAAACTATAGTAGCATAATCCAAAATCGGTCCAACCAAAGAAATGTACAACTGCATAGATGCTTCAATTGACGAGAAGTCCCCTGTGCACCATTTTAGAAAACGAGGGCCTTCAAAGCTTTCAGAACTACCGCATCTACATGATTGATGAAGGTCAGTTTCGATTCCACAACGATTCCAAGGTCCCTGGTCAAGACAACTTTAGTAAGATGGGATCCTCCGATTAGATAGCTGAACTCAAATTAAGTTAAAGATCTCGTGTAAGATGATATAGTACATTTGGACGGATTAAGCTCCAAGAGATTAGCTGAAAACCACTGAAGGAGCGAATCAAGGATAGCCTGACGAATGCAACAATCTGCCAAGCCAGAGATTCGTCCGAATACTTTCAAATCGTCGGCATATATTAGTATCTTGATATCATCTGAAAAAAGCTGGGAACAAACACTGTTTCTTCAGTGATGCTATCAGCAGAAAGAACAATACCGGGCCAATATGTGAACCATTTTCAATTTATGAAGCCATCTAAGTAGCTCATTTTTCTGAGAAATTCGCTTAAAGTGAAGGGTAGAGCCCGGTGTTATAATTGTTTTTAAAATCTTCAGGTGTACGTGTTAACGATATTGAACTTTCTCCGGAATAAAATACAGGAGTTTTAGTGGCAATCATGATCCGAGAACCAAGTATGGGCGTCGAAAGAGTCCCGAAAGACACGGCTCATTAAAGATGTATAGGCCATCCTGCCGTGGGACCCTGCCGTTCTCCCAGGAGCAGAGAAACTTATAACTAGTTGCCATGTCGAACTTCATCGAGTACTTTATCTGAAAACAAGTTTCCACCCTCCCGTGGCACTTCTTTTTTTTTCTTCCGAAGAGGAAAAAAAGAAGGGGGGTTTCAAAGAAGTTGAGTGAGAGACGCAAACAAAAGTTGAACTTTGTAAAAGTGAGGGAGGCAAATAGATTTCAAGGAGACAATCTGCAATGCCCCTCACTCCAGTTTCTTCGAGCGGGTATAAATCTGCAACTACTTGTTGAACAACGGACGTCCTCTGGGCCCGATAGGCTGTCGGCTGACGTGGAGTTTTCTGAGGTATACAGAGACCCAGACTTGATAAAGAGTTGGAATGAACCCGGAGCCTTAAAGGAAAATGGTGAGTTCTGAACTGATGATTACATTTGTGATACTTTCCTGAAGAAAGGTGAACTTTTATGCTCGAGGTGAAGTTATTTCTATAATAATTGGAGATGTTTCTCAGAATGTATTGAAACTATTCGCGTTAGGATTACTATGGTATACAAAGGTAGTTACAGTACTGAAAAAGCTGTTCATTAGCAGACTTTAATATTTTATAGATTTAATGAGTGTTAGAAAAGTACATAATGATGAGGTAAATTGAATTGAGAAAACCTAACAACAACATTAGTAATCCCGTTTTAATTGCCATGACGTTGCGCTCATAATACAAACGTCAAAAATTCAATTACAACAGAGAATGGCATTTTCCGCTCCGCTGTAAAAACCTGAGTTATACCAAATACACAGAAATTCAGCTTCAAGCCGATCCCACAAATACAGTGTTGGACCCAACGTCAAACATTGCTCGCCTTTGAGGCCAGTAGGTATGTGTGGCGGGTGCCAAGCACACGAGTACTTGTGGCAATTTGCAAAACTTCATTTTCCATCCGGGCCGTTCAATTGTTAACTATTTCATTAAGTATACATATTATATTGTGGATTATAATTAAATTCTGTAATTGTGTACCGTGCTCTGCTTCGCTCGTGGTATAAAATCCATCACCTTCTCCTCATTGGTTTTTTCATCAGAAGAAGATAGCCACTCAAAACCAATAAAGCGGCCGCTGCAACAACCACTTGTTCAACATCTATGCTTCACCAACCAATCAACCACACCGAGTCTAACGGTTGATTCAACATTCAACGGGGAGATAAGGCTAAACCCAGGCGTGAAATCGGTGCTCCTGTATGCGGGTAAAACGTGAAAGATGACCATCAGCCTGCCAAACAAACTACAGGTGTTTTTCTCAACCGCTGCTTGCGGCAAATCCAGGATGTGTGGTGGCCAGACATCATGTCTAATGATGAATTGTTCAGACGAACTCAACAGATGTCCGTTTCTGCTGAAATAAAGAAAAGGAAATGACAACGGATAGGCCACACACTGAGTGAAGGATTTGGAGCAATTAAGGTGAAGGCAATGGATTGGAACCCACAAGGATACCGAGGACCTAGAACGACGTGGAGGGTATCAGTCGAGGTAGAGATAAGAAGAGCTGGGAAGTCGTGGCATTGGATCGACGCTCTGGCCAGTAATAGAGAGGAACAGAGGAACTTCGTCTCAGGGTTAATATAACATGAACGAACAGTATTTCTCTTGTCAAAATTGTGTCGCATTAAAAAGACAATTCTTAACATTATCCTGGAAGCGCATTGGGCTGTCGTTGTGGCGAAGAAATACACTCCCTCAACTTGACAGTACTTGGAATCCTTCATGAAATTTTATAGCGAATTAAATTGTATTCCAGTTCGCACATAGGCAGCGCGAGGAGTTCCATCTGTGCCTGGATGAAGTTTAATAATCCTATCCATGATCTAATGAGTGAGTGGTGGATAGTCGCTTGACAAGAAAACCACAGTTTCGGATGCAGGGGGGTTCTCCGACGTATTCCAGAAATATCCGGGTCTCCAGTGTTTTGATTTCATTTTTCCAAAATGATTGGAGTTTTTAACTCCATGTTAAGACCACCTCAACCCGAGGGCCGTTCTTTCCGTCATCCCTAGATTTTCTAAAGGAACCGTTATTGGGCCCAATTTCCGAAAGTGACAAGTTTGAAAACTTCCATGTCTTCAGGAGGTATTGAAGATGTTGCACTGAGTCTGGCAATTTGCAACCGCCTCAATTTGAACTATAAGCCTTCGAAATTTTATGTTTGGAGTGTATCCTTGTAGATGTGGGAGTTTTTAGCAGCCTTTTCTATTGGAATTACGATAGACTCGCAATACAAACATCAAAAATTAATTTACACCAGAAGTTGGCTGCCTAGTTGGGTGTAGCCCACAGCTTTCTCGTGTCGATAAAATGAATGGATTGTAAACACTAACAATCTGTACAATAATATGTAACAATCCTAAAATATCTTCAATTTTAAAATATGTAAAATATTAAAATATAGAAATGCTACAACGATTCACGGGACAAGTGCATCGTTTGCGAAAATGGGTAATGAGACCAAGTTCAGCAAGAATGACCATACCCTCCGTTTAACAACCACGTCGGGCAAAAAGTGTTTTGGGGTGGGGGGCTCGTGGTAATTGTTATACGTTATAGGTATATCACATTGTATTTCCATTAAATCGATAAATTTCCAATCTCTGCGGGCACAAACTTTGCCCTAAGTTAATTTATTACCCTAGTTACTATTCATTTTATGGAGGGAATGACCAGGACGCGGGAAAATCTGTTGTTTCGTGCCAACCGCCTGCTCTCGGAACGGTCGATTCATTCAATCCGGCTCGAGCTCTTCAAGAATCCGATAAAAAAAACTAAAACCAGATAAAATAAAGAGCATACCGTACATTCCAAGAATAGTCGTTCCATGAAAGGTCGAACGTCAAACCGACAGTAGCCTTCTGCCTCTCGACTAAAAATAAATAAATCAAATAGCGTTTTGTCGGTGGGTCGGATTTAAATTCCCGACAAAGCGTTCAGAGCTTAAGGGAGCTATTGATTACGGTTGACGGCAGTTGCGAGTTTAACCCCCCTCCGCTCCGTCGCAATCCGGGGGCCCAGGCGACAAGTCAAATATTTATATTCATCGCCGTTGGCGGCGGGTCGTGGGAAGGGGAGAGAGAGCTTTTGAACTGGGGACAAGACAGTTTGTTCTTGATCCGCTTCACGTCCTGGTCGATTAAACTGATTAGTGGAACAAGTTGACATGCGCTATAATCTGGAGTAGGTGGCGTTTAACGCAAATCTCTCTCTACCCCTCCTCCCACACTTCCCAGGACATTGCCAACGCTTCATCCGAGGGCGCATTGTAGCAGATGTGGCAGCCGCGGTGTTTGGGACCCGTCAATCACGTTGTGGCGTTGATCCTCCCCTGCAGCGTGGGGGGGTTACCGCTTTAAAACAACGTAAATCCCTAATCCTGGGAATAAATGACTCCTATCCTTTTTCGATAATACCGTTTCAAATAGTTACCGATTCTCAGCGGTGTTTATTTACACATATATAACAATAGAATGCCAAAACACAGAAAACATCTGCCAAGATGGGTGTCTCACATCACTTCCTCGTACCTATCATTGAAATATATTAAATAAAAAGTTCTGGCTGATATCAACGTTTTTCGAAAGGTGAGTCGAAACGTATTCCAAGGCTGCCGCTCTAATTAGTGTGGATAACATAATGATAAGATCGAATTGAAATGAATACGAGAATATTTGACCGGCTTTAACAGCATACCTCCATCCAATTCGAGCAAAGCAGAAGGATTGAAAATGATGAAATTAGGATTGACGGTTTTCCAACGATGCTTGAATAGCTCAACTCTCAGATGCCCAAAAATTTCATCATTAACAGAATTTTTTTTTTGTTCAGAATTAAAATATTACAAAAATTTAATATAAATTAGAATCGTACTTCAATTTACTTCACCGTATGCACTCTCTCTAATACCTTATAGGGAGACAAAACTCTCCCCAACAAAAGTCTAGAGTTACCATTTAACTCTTCCGCTGACAAATGACGACAAACCTATGCACCATTCACCATGCACAACCATTCAACACACGATTCACCGTCCAACAAAAAATGAATTAAGGAGAACCTTAATTCTTTTAAGGTTTTAATTCTCCTTAATTATTGGCCACACTGCTTTGCTAGATTCCCCTGTATGTAATAATTGCCAAAGCCACTTGAACTGATGTGGTTTCAACAGCCATAGTCTCAGCAACAGCACGAGGAATCTCACTGGTAATAAACTTCATATCTTTTTCGTAATGCCCAAGGCCTGGCCTGTATCCTCTTCCACCCACTCATATCTGCACCTCATTTCGAACATCCCAATGCTTCTTTTGTTCATACATACCGAAGAGGGCAGCAACGCAGTTATATCTTGCTGAGCTTGGTCTACTGACCGATCTACATACTTGGACGGTATGAGCACCAGCTTCCCTTTGTTGTCACCCCATTCGACTGAGAGTTGGTCTTGACTCTTTGAAGCCTCAAGTTCTTCTGACTCTCGACATCAGAAATTCTCAAGATAGAATTTTCCAACAATATGTCAATATACCCTACCAATGAAGAAGACCACTTCCTGGCCAATATTGTCATATGGATTGACTGATGTCTAACATCAACAGCTTGCATGTGGAACTTATACCTTTTTTTGATGGATCACGTAGCATGGTATTGAGGAGAATAACATTTTCTGCTGTTCCATCAATATCCCTTCTCAAACCTGTTTGTTCATCCACATAAACGAAAACACTACCGAACCTAGCTCCAAAATTGTATGCAACTGCCGAAGCATTTTTCATATCCCGGAAGCTAACTGTAGGTCGACTCGGAAACCATACAAAGAGAGTTACTTTACAACGGATCGATTGTGAGGAAGGTAGGAATATGTGTATATGGTATGGATGATACAATATTAACTTCCATGTTATGCCAGTCTCTTGTTAGTATTGTGAAAGAATCTCGTAGTGACTTGGATCTGAGCTTCGAACTTCTCGATAAAATATCCTTCACACTTTCTCAGATGACGTGGTTTAATGAAAAATCGTCTTCATGATACGTTTTTGGCATCTAACCCTCCGTGCGGTGAGTCAATGGTTGAATCGCGGTGAGCAGACCGGGGAAATATCGTCTACGTACTAACCAAGAAACCAGATACCGGCGTTTCTAGTGACTCCGAGAGTATAAGTTTTCGATATATTCTGCTCCTGGCCACATTCCAGACGGAGGGGGTTCTTCATTGCCTTGTCGTTATTGCAGACGATAAATCGGGTTGAGGGAGTGTTCTGCTCCAACCGCTTTCTGCGGAAGACAAATAATATTACCTCCACGATTTAGAAACCTTATTCAAAAACCTACACAACATACATACATGTAAATTAAATAAGTACACTGGATCCGGTCGAAACTACGACTCTTAAACAAATAGATAAACAACTTTGCATGACTTTAATATTGTAAGGAATCACAATAGCTATTTGCAAAATGATTAACAGTTATATTAAACATGAGTTGTCTTAGTCCTGCTTTCAAGAAATGTGGTTGTTTCTTTTTTACGAAATTGTAAGTGTCATTATTCCCCCTGTATTAGCAATTCTATCACCTCTTCGTTATAGACTGTTAGACTTTCTGCTACCATATAGCAAGGAGATGTTGACTTATTGTGGTTACCTTATCCAAGGGTTGAGACAATTTACCTGCAACACTGTGAGGGTTGCCAGGAGGCCAAAATACATAGGATGTCAGTTTCTACAAACGGGCATGATGAATTGTACATCTCCATCACAAGTGATGCAACATTTATTAGCAATGTTGTAAGTCAATAGAAAATAGTGTGAACTTGCTAGATATGATTTTTGGGAATTAGTTAACCCTGAGTTCCATGAGCTTTGGGAGACTTGAATCAGATATTACATGGAGCTGGTTTACGCAAGAATCCGAAATGATTTGAATAAAGAAAGAAGATAACTACTTTCGAGGACACCGCATTTTCATTAGACCCATTTGAGTGGGTTTTTCATGTCAAATCGCGAACCACATACTATGACAGTCCGTTGAAAATGGTTTGCCGAGCTTGCGGCGGTTTGACGTTACATAACTCCGAAGCTACGTTTTTCGCGGTGTAAGCGAGGAGAAAACCCCGTTATTTAGTGGATACACAACCTCAGGCGTTTCCAGCTACTTACAATGGGGGAGGAGGGAAACTCGTGGTTTATTTGACAGCGGGGTAACCGAGCGTACGCGAGGCGGTATTGTCAAGCCGTAACCAAGAGTTAAATACGAAAATAGTTAAATGGGAAGCCAGCTATCGTTTACTTCCTCCTCGTTTTTAGTGGAAATTTACGATATTATGTCTTTAGCACCGCGCACCGTAAAAGAGGTGTTTTCATGATAAACAGGTATTGCATGCATTTATACGCTCAATGACGTAAGGCGGTTTTGACTTTCTTATCCAGGTTGTACGGAAAATTAGGATCAAAAGTTTCTGCAATGCAGCGTAGCTAAAAGGTTTCCTGAGTTAAGACATAAGCTTTATGTTGAAGTGATTTAACATGTGGGCACTTCGTATGTGAAGAGATGGTTTATTGTACATTGTTAGGAAATTCAACCTGTTCAACTAATTTTCAGAGCGGAGAATTTAAGTCAGGGTGTAAGAGGTAAGAGAATCTTTATTCTCTCAGATAGCTAGCCAGCCATTAAAGCTCAAAACTGGTCAGGGAGTGCTGTGACGTACAACCTGAGGAAAAACAAGAAGATCACCTTGGAGTTATTACTGGGTAAACCATTGGGTTGGAACCAGTATTGGCTATATCAAGTACTCGGTAAAATCATCTTTCTGGGAATGGATATGGAAGGAACAAAAACGGGATTTGGACAGCACCTCAGAAGAGAAACACGGGAAACTGGTAGTGTACACATCCTGCCTGGCGTGGATGCTTCGAGAAACATCCGAATAGGATTTGAACCTACACATAATGATGAAGTTGAGTTTTAAGTGGTGGAACGACAGACCTTCAAACCTATGCACACTGCGCGATAGATGAGAGGATGAAAGAGGGCTCCGTTTTATGGTCGTCTACCCGGTGATCAATGAGTTCAGAATTATCTCAAAAAGGTTACTCCACTGAAGACGTGGTGATTGTCATATCATGTCTTTGATTTAGTGAGGTTCATTACTGCTACAAAGTACCGTCGGTTTCCAATTAGTGGGTTCAATTATCATGATGAATGGGTTTTTTTCACGCACATTCTCTCTTCTCTCTCTCTCTCTCTCTCTCTCTCTCTCTCTCTCTCTCTCTCTCTCTCTCTCTCTCTCTCTCTCTCTCTCTCTCTCTCTCTCTCTCTCTCTCTCTAATCGATTACTTCAATTAAAAAAGCAACCTAATGTAGAATCCACATTAGTAGAGTAGGACAAATCCTATGATACCAAAAGAGAGACAATACTATGGTGCAAATAATCAAATAACAACGATTGGACGTAATTGGAAATAAGAAAAGTGAATCTAAAGGGTGTGGGATAAAATAGTGATCAATTAAATTTATGAAAGTAACTGCAGTATAGTTGTATCAATAATTACATGAAAGTGTAATTGTGTTTATATTGCAACTGACCAATAAATCCGTTTCGAATAATATTCTATCCCAGTGAGGAAATTGTGAAGAGAGAAGGAAAAAACCTCCCCCATCTTCTCTGTGTATGCATAGCACTCGAAGCTAGACGGTTCAAAGCCTTTGCGACTCTCCACCCAGAGGAGATAGTATCGGTAGACAACTTTTTGAGGGGCGATCTTATTTTTGACTAGGATGGGAGTTGGTAACATATAGATTGGAATCAGAGGAGTTAACCACATAATAAACCACGGTTTCAGTGCGGTTCTACTATTCAAAAGTTGATTATTATCTGTATTTTCATACATTTTTATCTAATAGTAATGAAATTCAAGTCTAATTTTAACACAATTTTATGCAAAATTGTTGAAACTATTGTCAATTGAATTTTTGTGTGTATGTATTGGTCCGTATGTCCAAAAATCATTTAAGCAAGTTCAATTTTTATAATTTCCGTCCGGTTATGATTAAGATTACAGTAAACGTCGGGGACACACTGTAAATGGACAACCCTTCATCACGAATTAAGACTCTTTCTGCTCGTAGGCTGACTTAAAGCCAATCAACGATAATTTTATCAATACCTAGTCATTCGATCGTGAAAAAAATGATTTGATATTGCCATATAGGTTGAGCTGCTGGTCTTGACGGTAAAGTTCGGCGAAAGAACATTATCCTTCTGTTTTTACTCGATTTTGATCAACAAACATTTTTTTAAGGTGTAGGTAAAGAACGATTGATCCAAATGAAGGGTCACTGGCGGTAGGGGCTGTAGTAAGGACACAATTTGAAGGAAAGATATGTGGAAAATATTTTTAAAATTCGAAAAAGAATTGGAAGCAAATTTTACTGTAATATTGTATGGGTTTTTAAGAGTTCACTCTCTTTCACACACTCAGTCACTAGTGACTCTTCAAATTCTTCAATAAGGTACCAAAAAAGATTGTTTGTCCATGTTTCGTCGAATTCAGAAACAATTTTCCATGATGTATTGTTATTTCTCTTTTCTTGTCGACAATAAATAGATAAATATAGAAAATCTAATTCGGTTGGGAGTTTAATCAACTGTTTCGTAAGAGGAAGACGAAGATTCTCTATTAGAAACAATAAACCGAAAGGGTGACTTTATCTTGAACCACTACAATGTCCAGTAAGTTCCACTTGTTCGTACAGTTGGAGGGATAGAGGGGGAGGGGGGGGGGTCAATATTCCACAACTGAAAGAGTTGTGTGACTGAGTGAGGCGTGTGGGGTCTGGTAGATAAATATCACTGTGAAGAGCGGGATGGAAGATAAGATGGTAGAAGGAAGAGAAAAGGACGGTGAAACTCATGTTGAAGACAGACGATGAAGAAGGTTTTCGAGCGGATGGTCGGGGAGTGTTTACTTGGCCTAATGCTCACCGAACATACGACGTCAGTGGGGATTCTCCGCAGCCCCGGGTATTTCCTTGAAGGGCTGACGGAGTGGGAGGATATTCTGTTAGAAGGGAATTCACGAGACCGTGCGGTAACGCGGGTTCCTCTTTCGCGGCGTCACCGGTCACCGAGAATTCCAGCCAGCTGAAAGGCGGAAGAAGAGGGGCTTATCATAAGAGCACAAACTGCGTGACTGATTGATTTGGATAGTTATTCATTCCTATATCTGGACATTGCTATGCTTGAGATCACACCTGAACCTTTTTAGCTTCAAGGGCTATAACTTACTTTCATTTGAGTAGGGAAATGAGGGGTAATACCGTGCATCGGGTAATGCCGCCCATGGCTGTTTCGGATGTTTGAATCGACACCAGAAACGTGGGAATGAGCGCCGATCCTAGATAAATGTCCCGCCAACTAGGTTCTAGCGTTACCCTACCTGCAAAGTTAGTCTTCTTGACGTGAGTGCAGTGAGTATTTTTCCGAATCGTTTGATGTTATTTCTTGTGCATCGGAAATAAGCAATGTAAGTCCCATTTTCAACTCTTTATTAGATTGGTTTTCATGTATATACGCAGAATTTCATCATCTTTCTGAAGCACTAACCAAATTTAAGTTTTGATTGTAAATGAAGTCAGCGTGAATGAATTACGAAAAACGTACAAATTGGGGTAATGCCGCCCATCGATTCGGGGGAATGCCGTGCAAGGTGGAAAAGAACAACAAATAACCAACAAAGCCCCAAATTCAGCTGGATTTTGATCAACTCACTACTAGCAGCAGAGATGGGGTTCAGAAGAAGAAGAAGAAAGGTGGAAATCATGAAAAAAATTGAAAGACCTCAAAAAAAGAAAGAGAAGCGCAAGAGAACCAGAAGTGAGAGCAGTGACAGTGATGACTGGGGAGATATCTCTGAGGGAGACCTTGTTGTAGACACAGACGAAGATGTTGAAGAATTCTTGACTTCGTCTTTTGTGGACAGATTGAGTACAATTTGCCAAGAAGCCGATAATAATTCGCCAAAGTGGAATTGCGAGCACAGCAATCACAGCAGCCACTACATGTGTTCCATGGGACGACCTGATCACGGACTATGTGATGTATGCAAGGCTATTTTATAATTTTGTAAAGAAAGAAAAGCTAAATATTAGTGTGGGTTCGAAAAAGTTCTATATACAAGACTGTAGTTTACCTATTTCTAAGTCATCGTTCATTTTAACTATAGTTTATTGACTGTTTTCATGGTTTTCATTGTTATAAATACATTTAACCTTCTAACTTTGGAAACAATGGGTTGATTGACGGTTGAGAGGGGAACATAATTCAGTTCTCGGGGTTGGGTGTCATTACCCCATAGTGCGGGCGGCATTACCCTACAGTGTGGGAAATGCCGCCCAAAGCACTTTATTAACATTCACGGCTGTTTTTCCTTAAAAATCCTTTTATGCAAGGGAAATGCTCAGATATCGAAAATAGAATGTATTCTAGAGCCATTCGTCCAAGAAAAACATTTTTATGAAGTTTTGTCCCTTAACTGTATGGTTCCAAAGTTAAGTGCACGGTATTACCCCTCGTTCCCCTACTACAAACTAAAGACCCTTGGAAGAGGTAATGGTAGCATTGCTTCGCCCCCTTGCAATATCACCCATTTTCGATAATGATTTATTAGTGCTTGAGTGCTGTTTATCAATGCAAGACAGTGCACTATTGCCAAACTCTTTTATACGCTTGTATAGGAGCTTACAGGTTGATTTCAATTGATCATTAACTCTTAAATCTCGAATCAGGCGGTGCTACTCCATACGAACTTCGGAAACAGACTCAACCGCAAGTCACTACAAAACTTTTTCATTTCGGTCCACTGTCTAGAATTAGTTTTGTTTTCCTAGATGTCTAAATCTCATCGCGTCGCGAAGTACACACAACAAAGATCACATTAACCTATAAAATGATAAAATATGTGTATTTGTTCATTGCATTGTTTTTTTTTTCATTTTAGATTAAAAGTAGATTGCTCTCTCTAAAGTATGCAGGTGCTCCTCGTTCTTACGTACTCAGGGTTTTAATTTTATTCAACTATAAAATTTGTGGTAATTTCCAGGTAGGGAGGTTTTAATATTCCTTTGCACCTAGTGCTCCTCCATTATTGAAAAATTACCACTATACAATTAGACGGATATTAATGAATAGAGAAGTTACCCCATTGTTTGGAGGGTATTTAACTTCGTAGATGTAAATCTGTTCTCCCTGTATCAAACCCTAAACAGGTTGCTGCTTTCAATTGAATATTGATAAACGCACTGAAATTATTGAGAGCTACTGACTATTGATTACTTTCCTTATCGAATCAATTGTTTCGAGATTTGATCGGATATTCAATAAAAAGGCCCATGAAATAACTGGTACCTACATCGCTCCGCCTCATGATGATATAAGTCAATATCATTAGAATGAATGTCGAAATTGTGTGTACCCACTGACATATAGGTAAGTAAGTATTAAAATTTGAATCAGTATACACTAGTGAATATTATAAGCGGGATTAGAAATCTACTAATCGAGCTCGTCGCTATTGAAACAAATGCGGTCACAAGAAATCATTATTAAAATTGCCTTAGTATCCGAATTAAACCTTCCGATATGAATAGAGGCTTGAATGGAGACTTCTCATAGGTCTCTAGAGGCTCGTCATCAATTAATAACCCAATCAGATTTTACTAACTCCTCTTAACAATTCTTCGTTAGTATAGCATAGATACATCTTTGACTTTCTCTTTCACAGGGTTCGAACAATATAGTGAAAAAAATCTTTGTCTGCCGTCACAAAATAGGCTTACGAAGAAGTGGAGTTTCCACAAGGACGACTGAAACTGAGCATTCTAAAGTTTCTTTACAGGAACTTTTAGTTCGTGCACTCGAAAGGCATTTTCATACCATTAAAGTTGTTGAAACTGAAAACTATCTCCCGAAATGAGAAAGTAATTAACATTTGGAATCGGGGTTAATTTTGGATGAGTCTCGTGTAGCCCTTCAAAATCTGCTTGAATCGAATTAATATTCAGGTCAAGAGATAAGTTACAGTGTCAACCAGAGCTAAAACCGAGAAAACACGGTTTAGTTGGTTAGTGTACCAGATGCTTCATAGGTAATAGGTTTCTCTTCTTCTTAACAATTATATTAAATGTAATTTAATATCATCTAGTAACATTCTCGAATTGATAGTTGCTAGAGGATTGGTTCCCTCTACCCACTGTGTTCAGCATTTGTTAGCGAACTGAATGTGGCTATCATTTTTACATGATTTGTACCAATGAAATAACACTGTCTACCGAATTCCTCTCGTGAATCTAAAAGTTGAAGGATTCAAGTTATTTCTCAATTACCTTAGTAAAAAAAAAAAAAAAAAAAAAAAAAAGACTCGGCGCTCCACGCCTCGTACCTGCTTTGAGCCTTAGTGGCTAACATCACAATACATGGAACATGTTTTTAGCTTCAACTTAATTCTCTTTCTCTTTATGTTGTCTGTAAAAAACAATGAACTCTTCGAAGAAAAAGAATTTTATTGTTTATGTCGAAGTGATAACGATAAGTGATAACTACTCTAACCAACATGACAACCAAGTGACAATAAGAAAACAAGCGGCATTGTTTACTACATCTATATAATAACATACATAAAATTAAATCACGACATAAATACCAACAAGTTCGCAAGGCCTGCGTGATAAATCGAGACCTTTCCAACGAATGGAGAACGATTTTCGTCCGTCGAAAACTGAACAACTTTCATTTCCCTAGAAACAGCTCGGTTGTACGTGAAAACTATCAGAACCATGTCGTGACACTTTCTGTATAACGGTTTCTGTATAACGCTTTTTTACTAGTTAGGCCCGGCTAAAAACATGTTCCATGTTAAAAGAAATCAAGATGAAGCCATTTCTGGCCTTTCTGGTAAACTGACTCTACATGGTTAATATTTTTCGCACACTCCTTAGAAGCAATAAATGGCTCAGGACTTGATTGCATCCTTACGTTACTTATATAATTAAAAATTGCTGTATTATCATAAGAATATGTATCCATAAATAAAATCTGTCATAATTGATGATAAAACGGTTCTACAATATCTTTGAAATCAAGTTCTTACGAGTTCTCTGATAGAGATTGTTAAGGCTCATATCTTAACTTTACGCGCTTATGGCACATTTGCATTTAAAGGTGAGAGCGAGGGTCATTTGAGGAAGGAACCGCTTCAATCACCGGTGCTGGTTACAGGAGCTAGGGTCCCTTGAGGAGGGAGACAGCTTCACTGTAACAGCTTAATAGTGGGAGCGAATATCCCTTGAAGAGGGAGGCCGCTTCAACCACTTGGACTGGATATAGGAGCTAGGGTCCCTTTAAGAGGGAGACAGCTTCACTATGTTCAGAATTTAAATTTAAGGGAGTGAAAGCGAATATCCCTTGAAGAGGGAGGCCGCTTCAATCACTTTGGCGTGATATAGGAGCAAGGGTACCTTGAAGAGGGAGGCAGCTTCACTACATCCGCGAAATTAGACTGGGAGCGAATATCCCTTGAAGAGGGAGGCCGCTTCGACCGATCTTTCGAGGTAAGGAGCGAGGAACTCTTTAAGAGAGAAACCGCTTCACTTATCGAGGGTATCGGTGACGGAAGGATAAGACGAGTTTTGTTAGTACTTGTAGCGGAGGCAGAAGGGCTTTTATATGCCCGAGGCGTCCCCTCCTCGGAAGCTGGGTTTTCCCCGAGGCGTTGGCCTCCCGGTGGTGCCGATCTCTGCCGTCTACGTTTATTCTCACATATTTTATGTTAAATACAAAGTTATCAACAGAGATAATGACCCCAAAATGTACCTCAAATAAGAGGTTGGGATCAAACGTGGGAGGTTTCCCAACTCTCTAGCAGAACAGTCTCCCCATGTCGCTTTCATTTTTATGTTCCAGAATGAATGGTGCCTCAGTGGTAGGTCTAATCCAGGCATTACGTACAGCGTTTGACAAACGAATCAAAGTTGGCCAGCTGCATTATCATGAATTCCAGCAATGAATTCCTTGCGACGGAAATAATTCACGAGTTTCACTGAATACTCCGTAGGATCCAAGACGATTTCCAATTAACCCTTGTCAACCAAACGTGGAATCAAGAAGACGTTATTTTCTCACTCTTCAGAGAAACACTCTTCTTGTTTAATATCTTTCGTTCATATTCTCATGGCAATAGCTTGGTAGAGTTTCGGTAATGGGAGGGAAGGGGGAGATAGACGGCAGAGATAATAACACAAAAGATCCGAGGTGGAGCTCGTATATTCACATCACAAAGCCCGAGCCCTCTTAAATCTCGCTCAGAGAGCGCCCATATTAAATTCTTCGACGTTCCGGGAACGTTGACGCTTCGATCCACGTTTTCATTGGCTTTGACTTAGTTAGATACTCGACGAAAAACGAAAATGCGTCCTTCTAGAGACTCTGGTTTCCCCCTTCGACAGAAAGGAACATTCATTGAGTCGAGTTATTGCCTCTGGATATTTTTGCATGCGAATGTAAGAGCCTGAGCACACCGATGTTTGAACCCTCCATACCAAACAGTAAGTTTTGAAACATGATTCTAAACAAGAAGCTACAATACTTATCCGCTTGACAGACATTCCAGTTTATCATTATATAATAAACCTTCCTAATAACTTCTTGTTCACAACAGAACTGTCAGTACCGAACTAAATATAACGGGATGACATCTTGGAATGGAGAAGGTGATAAGTTGAATCCACTTTCGCGAGGTTGAAAGTTGTAAGCTGTTTAGCTCCCTAGGAGCGTTCGTTATATGGTGAGGTAAGTGGCTACGGGATATCAATGGCCCTTAACAACCCATTATGCTTTTGTCTGTTTTCCTCTTCAACATGGATGGTTAGTACGTACTTTTCATGGGATAATACGCCCAGTTTCCACCTTTTTGAAATGCCGTCACTGGCGTTTCTGCATCGTAAGATATGCAGTTAGGGTTGTAAGGATACGTAAGCTTTCAAGTGTCATTCCACCTGCTGTTATTTGCAGTACTATAAGCATTGGTTTGTAAATGCCAATTCTTCTTTCCAAGACGACATTAAATTTATAACTTCTAAGGCTGTTGCTTCCAAGAAGGAGCAATTTTGTTTGGCATGCAGGAGCAGTCCGAGAATTGATCCCTGCTCCCTGTAGAAGTATCATGACACTTTAGACACTTCTTCGTACTATTCTGACTATAATAAAGTTACAGCTTGCCGAAGTAGGTATATTCAATAAAGCCATTCAAGAACCTGGAAGAATTGACAATATATAGTGACAATAGGACTGAGGTTAAGCAGAAGATGATTGGACAATTTTGTTTAAATACCTGCTACATGGGAACTTCTTCGAGGATTTCAATAAACAAACACTGAGTCACAGTAGTTTTTCATGCGCAAACCAGATAATCAGCATACCGATTCTGCCCGCAGTTCAGAAGAAGCTTGACAACGGCAAACAGTACCATACACAGACAGTGATGCCTTCATGACTATGGAGAGTTGAGGTACTAGCGCAAAACAGGGCCATTTGATAAGGGTGCTGAAGAAAAACTGGAGAGAATGTAGGACTAAAATCCAGGCCATATTAATACTCACAATACTCAAAAACGTATGAATACAATCAATCAAACCAAACCAACATCACATTAATATTGTGCACTCATCCCCTATTGTGTACACATGGCTTAGGAATTTTCTCTATTAAGCATGCAATCAAGATGAGTTTGGGAAGTGCTGTCACGTTCGTAATTATGTAATAAATTCAATTCAATTTTGCAGATTGCAGATCCTCCTTTAAACAGTATATTAAGATCTCTCAACATCTCTCCTTATTGTTTTCCCATCTTCCTGAAGCATTGATTCCATTTTCGAATAGTTGAACATTTGTTTGAAAAATCTCAAAATTGCCACTGTCATTTCAAACAATTTTGATATTGTTTCTGAGAAAGTGTATATCTGTATGTTTGTATTTTCACAACTCCTGGCGACACTAAATTTTTTTAGGTTTTTGTTGGTTTTGCAAATCAGGAACGTGCAAGGTCGGCTGCGGATTGCTTCTTATCAGTTGCAAGAGATTAAAATAACAGTTTTCACAAAGTATGTGCAAATTTGAAATCTATTGAGAGTCACATTCTCCTCGCCTAGTCGTCGGATCTTGCTCAAATTCATAGCGTTGCAGAATAACTAAAAGTACCTATAGTACGAATTGGATAACCCGACGATTTCATATTATGAGCTCATAATGATAATTTCACTGATTGCTGCTGAACCTCAAATCTACGTAAAAACCCATGACCTCTTAAGTTTCGTTTGATCCTGATTTCGTTGGAATTTTCGGAGAATTATATGGTTTAATCTGAAAATATTTCAATTAATTTCATCGCTCCCGACTCGTGGGTAGGTTTAGCACAAACACTCAAAATATAGCATCGATTTTCTTCGCATAGGATGATTTAATTTTACTCAGATTTCGGAGGTACGTAATATCAGTTGAACGCTACGCGTTAGGTTACAGCTGCTAAATAGCGTAATCTCAAATTCCATTACCAAATACGAGTCAAACCCGAATCGAACTCTATAAGCAAACAAATAATGTCAGGTGATCAAAACGTTTAATTATCATTTGTGACATTCCTACTAACTAACCAAACATACCAGATCGGCTCCATCGTTATTAGTCCAATACACGGGCGAGCCTGGTTCAATGAACCTGCATCAAAGACTTGAGCACACAATGGATTATCAAACAAACGGTCAAAGAGTAGCTACCCCAGCAAACAGTCCCGTTCATTAAACTAAAGGCTGGGGGACTCAATATGCTGAAATCAAAAAAGCATCACTCTCAAATTGAAATAATTTCTAATTTTCAAAAGTTACGGGCGTGTTCAGCATCTACGAATATTTGATTAATCCCATTTCCCTCTGGGGTAATCTTAATAACTGAACAAATAGGACTAGGAATTAGATGGCCAAAGTCGTTTATTACTGGAGAAATTTTGGAGAGATGTAGCATGTTATCAATATATCAATGCAATTATCATATCATATCATCCCCACCTCTTCTGATCATCATTTCCCCTCAGTGATTTTATGGACGGATCGTAATACTTTAGCGGTCAGATATATCTATATTAATCCGCAGATCCTCTAATTACATTCTGTTCGTTTGAATAGACCTTCCAAAACTTCGAAGAGTAAATGTTCAAAACTTGAGAAAATAAATGGACTGTAAGTAAAATCAAATTAAATTTCGAAGAAATAAGCGCTTTTATTAATGAAATTAACAACTGAAGAAAAATCCTACCTACTTGCCAAAAAGGCAAATAGCACTTGCGGAGCGACTCAAGGAGTAACTGGGTTGGTTGGTGGTCGATGGTCCTGATCCTGATGGTGGTCTTCCTCCTCGAACTTCCCCAGTCGGATTAGTAGGATCTCCAAAAGCTCCTGGAGCAGAAGCCGGAAAATAATAGCGATCCGGGTCGGGAACGTAGCAATTTGTGCGTAGGTACCTACTTGAATCAAACGCGAGCGATGGCTCAAAACTGCCGGTTTGAAAGCCCGATCAGCGGCAGGGTGACGGGGGCAACGGAGGGGGTGCGTAGATTGTGAGGAATCCTCCTCGACTGATCTTGAGATAAAAGTTGGACTTCGCCGAAAAATATGATGTTATCTAACACATTCAAAAACTCAGGATTATCCTTGAAATATCTTGAAATTACAAGTTACAGAATGATCATTTGTAGGTCATTTCATTGCACATGCTGTATCAGCAAGAAGAACATCGACTACGATTGTATAAATGGTGTTCGATGAAATTCATCCTTAAAAATGAATTCTTGGGTGCCTAAAACCTATCGAACATAATTTTTTTGTCGCCCTAGTCATCCGATCTTGTTTAAATTAGAAGGGAGTTGTGAGAAATCCAACAAGAGATAATAATTGTAGGTAAATAGGAGAAAAGGCAATGAAAAAGTAAATGCAGAAAAAAGGTGTGATTTGTTATAACTGAAGTGTGGTTGAAAATCCAACCTTTCCCTGGGGAATCTATTTCGGGGGCATGAAATACTAGTTCTTATCCTCTGCAGAATCTAAAAGGAGGTTTGAAAATAATCAATCACATTTCACTATATAAAGACGAATAAATCAGACAGATATTAATTTAAATAGGAGAAAACACAAGAAATAAGTGAATGCAGAAAAAAGGCGTGATTTGTCCCATAACTCGACCTGTGGTCCTCCAGGAAATACGATTTTTTTACTTTGCTTATTGTTATTATACTCCCTCATTCTGTTATTCACCTATTTCTTTTTAACCTGCGTAGCAGGGCCATTAAACTAGTTAAACATAAACGTCAAAAAATAGAGATGATCGCCATCGTGTTGAACGTAGGGATTTTGGGCCTTCAAATGTCAGATTTGTTTACTTTTCCTGTAGATTAAGATGTAGTCAGATAAGTTGTATCCTCCGTGTCTTATTAGTGTTAATCGTCTTGACTGTTGACAACCCTTCCGATAGTCGAGCCAGCAAAACAATTACTTTGAACGTTTGCTATGACAATGTACTGACTTTAGATGTCATAAGTAGCAGGTGTCAATTCAAATCGTTTCTGGTAAAATCGGGCTTTTCCCGAGAAATTATGACGGCCGTTGTCTTAATTCAACTCTAGCTTGCGATAACAAAGTGTTAAAAACTCTTTGATACACGATATGTATGAATCATCCCAGTCGAATTCAAAATCCAGCTAACTAAATTAAGAGTACACAGACGGAGGAGGAATTTATTTGAAACGTGTTCATATGACGACTCTTCCTCATCGCTCAACCCGAGAAATAAACATGTGACTCTCAAAGAGAAACCATTAATCTCGGTTTTCTTCAACGGAGGAATGATACAAAAAAAAAAAAAAAAAAAAAAAACAGTTGAAAGGAGTATTTTATACAGCAATATATCAAAATTGTTGAGAGAGATTCACTCAAGACGCCATAAACAGCGATAAAGAGAGGAAGCATAATGTTAAATGATGGATAGTTCGAGAAGAGGCAGTGCTCCGAGGGTCGGAGGGGACTGTTGGGAATATAGCAAGGAACTTAGTCAATCGAACTTCGGAAAAAGGAGAGGTTGTTCCCCCAAGAGACGAGACCATAAGACTGGCTTAGTGAAGCATAACTTTCCGGAAGGAATACTTTCCCTTCCTTATTTGTCGGGGAATGAGAAGCGACTTTTTTTTCTCTCTGTGAACCTCATTTATATCTCTTTAATGCCGGGGAAACAGGAAACTTTTGCGAGTAGGACACTAAAAGCGGCATTTTTTTATTGGATTTGAAAGGAGTTTTGTGGTTAGTTGAAAGTCGTTGTTTTCTGACCCTCTGTTTAGTGATGAAGAAAAGTTATAGTTCGTTGTAAATATGCAGCTGGGGTTGAGATTGAATTTTCAATGTAGGTAGTTATCCAAGGTAAAATCGCTAATCAAGTCTTAACATCAACTTCAATAGTCTATAGTTTTAGGAGCAAAAGACTCACACATTACTACTATTAATCATTCGTGAATATCACCACAACATAACATGGTAACCCATCATTAGCATGTACAAGACAATACAATCCATCGAGAAATTTTGACATTTCATGTCTTTGCTATGGCACACAACCAAATTGTCGTTATGTCACGTTACGTTACGTAACGAAATATGCTCAATGATTATTATGATTCGTAGAAGTGAGGTAGGTAGGTACCTATATGATTATAGCTGAAATTTGGCATTATGATTATTATGATTTGGCTGGTAGCCTCCTTAGGACGTGAACAATAAGGTGCAGAGGGTTTTGATCAACTGAGTTGCTCCTGAAGCTAACTTCTTTCCTATCAACTGTGGAAAGCTGAAATTTGGCTGGTAGCCAAATAAATGTATGGATGTAAATGTATGGTGTATGGATGTAAATAATAAATAAAAATATGAGTTTAATTTTTGTTTTCTTTATATTGAAAAAAATGTAATTCACAGAGGAAGACAAGATTGCTAGAAGATGGAAGGGAAGAAGGAGGGAGGGGAAAGACATGAAATGTCCTAATGCGTTGCAGACTTGTATGCAAGAATTTGATTAGCTCTTCACTCACAAAATGAAGGAGATTTGTTTTATTATTATTTTTTCTATCCTGTTGGCAAGGGGGAACTCAGTTGTGGGGAGGATCAATGATGTAGAACACGTTTGCAATAGTAATTAGTTTTCAGACTTCTTAGAATATATGCCGTACATATGGGCCTTCACATTGTAACCAACTACTATATAGATACCATGGACTAGTCCATCGGAGTTTTCGTTTTTTAACTCATTTTACGTTCAAGTCTTAGCGACAGCTTTCGTTTCAGGTTTATCTGTTTCTGTATGTCTGTTCGCAAATTTTAATTTCTCCAGCTTAAATCCGATTCAATGATATTTTCAGGGAACGTGCAGGTTGACTGTAGATGGTTCTATTTGAGTTTCATCCCTTAAAATTATTGCGTCGCTCTGCGCATGCGCAATCGTAGAGCCGATTATGACTTATTATGGCTTCCCTTCAAACTTGGAAGGTAGCAGAAATGCTGTTTAATCATCTCATATAAATTTCAATTAGATAATACCATTACAGTAAATGCTATAGAATCAGAGGCCGGAAAGGTGAACGAGGTAAGTACTATTGGAACATCACGTGACACTGTTCTTCCGTTCAACCTTGAACACTCAATTTAGACGTGTTTTTGTATTATTTAAAAAATTTCAATGATATAGGCTTTCATGTTACCAGTAAGATTAAGCTATACACGTTGAGAACGTTTCCTTTGGCTGCAGACGTTATTGTCCTTGTAACCTTGTATATCACGCATTTCACGCAAATTTCGGCCTAAACGAATCACCATCGACGCTCACGAAATCTTGTCGCAGATTGTCAGCCCTAAATATTCTTGGACTACTTCCATGATATTCATGAAAGCATTTTAGTAAACGCTATAGGTAATGTTCTGCTAGTTATGTTCTTCAGAAAATCGAGAACTGTAGCTGTTTATCATTGTTACTTCTACAAAGAATATGTTATTTGAGTAACTGAGAATTAGTTAGTTCAACAATTATCAACAATTTCCTTTATTGTACAGAGCGAAGTAGTACGAGAATGATTCGATTACTGCTGAAAGGTTTCATTAGCAAAAAATCTATTAAATGCTACTTGGTACTACATGATGACACATTTGGTGAACACACGGGTTCCCAGTACCCCCAAACATCGAGTGCTCTAATGGTCCAGAAAAGTGATTATTCTACTTCAATTCAAGGTGTTTTTTACGAAATAAACTGTTTTTCTAAGTGTGTCCGTAAATTAATTCCAGATTTAAAGGGAATCCCGTTTATATATTTGAACCTACTCCGAACAATAGTTCCAAATATAAAAAGGTGCCTTGAAGACAATCCTGGATGTGGGCTATGAGCTCATCGGGTTGGGTGAGCACCCCCAAGCCTGTCATGCTTAGCCAATCTAACTCCTTTGGCCAGGAGCGGAACACTTACCTTAATAACGGTACGATCGGCGAACAAGCCGACTGTCGTCGAAGAATAGACTTAAATAAAAAAATTAGTGGCAGCTAAGAGAAGCTTTGGACTGGGGATAAGTCATTTAATTATGGGCACGCCCTTGAGCACGTAGAGCCGCTCCGAAGGATGCCGCCAGAGAGAAGTGAAAGAACCAGGGGAGTCGGGAAAACTATTAATCTAAGAAATAAATGGACTTCACTCTTTCCACTCGCCTTCCCAACGACCTCCGGACGAGGAAAATAAATTATATTTCAAACCGAAGCTGCAATGGGTGCTCCAAACTTTTGTGTGTGTTTTTTGTATTCTTCAGAACGAAATTCACGGCTTACAGTGGGTACCTATGCATTGTTCGCTTCAACAAGATAACCCTCGTAAGATCAAAGACCCGATGTATTAGGGTTACATTTACAGTTCTGTATGTGTCTACGCCTTGTCGGTGTAGTTTTAGTAGAAAACACCACGTTCAAAAACATACTTGAGAATACCTTATTTGTATTATCATTATCATTAGGCTATATTTACATTTTACACAGATTAAGGGCTCAAGGGCTGTAAACTAGGGATATAAAAAGTTGGTGTTTTAATAAGATCAGTTTACAAGGAGAGCTAGGAAGTAAGTCCCCAAAACTAGACATTTCACACAAATTATCACTTCACTATTGTTAACGCCTTTAAAAATGTACTAGAGAAGAGGCAATTGACGGCAAAATGGGGAGCCAATAGGAACCTGTATTGCAAAAAATCTGGATAATTTTCACAAGGATTTTCACAACCCGGAGCGGCCTGGTCGTGGCCTTCACTGATTGCGAGGAATTTGAAAGTTGTATTTTATGTGCGAGTAAACGATAAGGAGTTGGTTTAAGTGATAAAATAATTAATCAAAACAGACCTAGTAATCGGGGAGAAAAATTAGGAATGGCAGGTTACAGTGCTCAGGCCACTTAGCATTGGAAACCTAACGGTGATCGACAAATAAGGAGTTTCAAGTGGATTCAAAGCCATGGTTTAAACAGCATGTATGTTGCGGAGAGTAGTTTGAGAGAAACCGATCATCAACAATAAATATTTTTCAATTCAAGAGCGTTCAAACTCTACTCGTTTCAAATTAATGAAGATATTGGAAGTAATGGCAAGAAAACACTCATCGTATGCCCCACCCATCGTATGCGACCAGCCTTGATAAACCTGACAATGTCTTCACAATACATCAGTTTCTGCATTTTGTCTAGTTCTTCCAACCTTGACCTTCTCTGACTGCACCTTAGATTGTCGTTACAATATTTCTCTCAAATCCCCGCACTCTCTTCTCGTCCACAGCCCTCATGGCCCCAGCCCCAGACCCGGAACAGACCACCGGCCGGATGATCAGTAAAGCCTCATCTTTGTTGTCCTGGAGACCACACGGCTCCTGAAAAGTTTTCCATTGGCATGAAATGCTCGATTGCCCACCATTATTCGAGAGCATATCTCATCCTGTACTTTATTCCTATTTGTAAACAAGCTCATCATCTGTCATCTATAGGTAGACGCAGTGGCGTATATATGTAATATTTTCGGAGGGGGCCGAGAAAACGGGGGGTCTGGGGGTTATTCCTAACCCCCCCCCCCCCCCCACTCATAGGGGAGTCCGGAAAGTTTTTCAAATCAGGTGTCGAAAATCACATGTTCAGCTATTGTAGCACTAAAAAAAAAACTGATAGAAAAGTGGTTTTTTTCTCAGGGGAAAGCATACCTAGTTTAGGCCTAAAAAATGTTTAGTTAATAACTTGAAAAGGTGTAAAAAAATACATGATTGATAACAAAGGTTCCTTTTTATTAACATTATTTTGGACCAAAAAATACAATATTTATTTATATTTTACAAATAAAAATATACCCCCCTTATATACGCCCCTGGGTAGACGAAAGACTTGACTTCATCAAACTTAAAAGTATCGAACGTCACTTTCCAGTGTTCTTTGTTTATATATAATTTTATAGAAAAAAATATAACATAATCAAGGGGATAATATCATAATATGATACAAGAATTATGGTATTAAATCATTTTTTATGAAACGTTTTGTCTAATTATAAATTGATACAGCTACGATAATCATACATAGAACAATGTCCTGAGTTTATGGAGATCTATATTGATTTTCATACATATGTCCACCAATGTGGCAACCTTTAAAAAAATGGCTGTTATGAACGCTGTGTGAGTACGAGAGAAGACATGAAAATAGGAAAATGATAATATCCTGTCTAATTTGGTAATCAGGAATTAGATGGAAAAATGAATTGGTCTACCTTTCTCCACTATAAATTTCTTCCGCAGTGAATTCGGTTTCTGCTTGTCCAAACCCAACGTGTTTCAACTTCCATTAGTTTTTCAGCCTCAACACTCATATGTCATCATCGAGGTGGAACATTATGTAAAGCGCTATTATAAGAGTGTGTCGAATTTTAATTTTCTGGAAAATTACGTGAACAATGAATTTGTTAGTTAATGAGTGAAAGATGTTTTGTTGTACGACATCGTAATCCCCAGTAAGAAATAACCCAATCACTTGGACGAGATTGGTTTTTTTTCTCAGAAATATTCCAATCATAGAGAGAAGAGAAAAAAAAACTCTCTGATCCCTAACTTATCAGACACTGAGGGGTAGCGCAGGCCTTTATCATCTGCACGCGAATGAAGGCATATCGCAAAGTGGCGGTTATTTGATCGACCTCCCCACCTTCATGATCCTTTGAAAAGCTAAATAACAGGAGAAAAACACAGAAGACGGCGGTGAATGGAGATACGATTTTCATAATTCTCACATAAACCGGCGAGAGAAGGCAGAAATACGAAACCTATTTTTCGCTCTATAATGAATTGAAGTTAAAATACGTCGCTAAATCACGGGGAAGATCGTTGTGAAAATGTGGGATTTGGAAGCGGCTGGCGTGTTAGGGGCGAAGAGGTTAGGGTAAATGGGGAAGCTAGAGAAGCATTTGTATTTTACAAAATCCTATTTTCCTAAGCTGCAATCCCATTCTATCCAGTGATGGTTTATTCATTAAGAAGAAGGTTGAATTAAAGCGGGAACCCCCAAGCTCTGGGAGCTTTTGCCAAGCATTTTCTCTCCTATATCCATTCCCCTGCTCTTCCGCGAAACCATATCCAGTTTCCGGATCATAACCGAGAAGCATGAAAACGGTTTTGAATATTTATATTTTTTCGAGACGAATAATTGAGCGAGAGAGACTTTTACGGAGAACGAAATTTCCAGATATCCAACGCTTTTGTCGGGTCTAATTTCCTTAGAAGCAGACTATTTCCTAATTTCTTCAGATCGTGACATTTCGTTTATCGCCACATCTCAGGCGACTGCAAACCCTGCTAACAGTGGTCGGCGATTCATGGTGTGCTAAAGAGAGCAGTGAACTTCGGTAATAAATTTCATTCGCATACACCAAAAGCTAGTATGGGGCTTATTAGCATTTCAAAACATATGTTTGTTCAAAATTGATACATTACTTACTTTTGCTCCCTATTTTGTCTTTGAGCAGTGGAAGCATTGTTCGCAAGTCGAAAATTCCACTACTGACAAACTGAACATTAATTTTTTCTCCGTATGCGTACATGTAATAAGTTAATATGATGGGAGTGACCTACTGCAAACGATATCTGGGATGAGAGAAGTAGCACCTAATAACATCAACGTCGTCACTGCGACCGATCACGCGGAGTGTGGTGCGGGAATAGTGACACGGAGCTACTCGAACTGGGCATACCGTCAGCAGTTCTTAGTGACGCATGCATCACTAATCGTGTCCTTCTGGGTATCACATTGAATGGTGGTCATTTCATAGGGAGTCTTCCTTTCACACCTCTCTCCCTCTGCAATCTTCCTCAACGTCCCAAATTCTTAGGACAGGCCCCGGGCAAACCTGGTTGCACTATCTATTTTAAATTTACTTTATTTGTTGTTTTTTTTCGCCTGTTAAATAGTTTTATAGAAAAATATAAAAATGTACATCTATTTTTACATTTGTCACCCAATTTAGATGATATTTTTTAGGGTGCGTCAGTTGTAGCTGTATATGATTTCATAGCTCAGAAGTCAATACTTCACTTGGCGTATACACGTGGCATTCGTCTAGCATGAACGGCACTCGTTTCAATAATTCGATACCAAGCAAACTTGATATATTGAGAACAACATACGTTTTTATACTTATGGAACTTCCCATTCTTTAGATTTTATTGGGCCCCAAATGAAATGGATTGCAAACGCAATCAATAAATTGAAAAAAACATTTCCACATGGCGAAAGTACCTACTAGTAGATGAAACCCTGGGGTAGCGGTGGAGGTCAAGTGATTTTTGGGCTTTGAATGTTCATTTAGTTTCCCTAATACACTCCTGATAAAAAGACAGAACGCCAGTTTTCCCGATCCATCATGCCAGAGTCTGCCTTTTCATCCGCTTTACTGAAACTTCAATGGAATGTAGGAAGTAATTGCGTACATCATAGAGCATACGATGGGAAGCACCATCATGTACCTACTGATTGTCTGAAAACTCGCCTGATGTTAAGCTGAAAATCAATGAGAGGCTCGACGCTCGATGAGATTGGTATCAATCAATGTTACTATAAGTTCTTCTCGTTATTCAGACCAAACGAGTGTTTTCTTGCTCCCGAAAAATGGGAGGCCTTCTAAACTATCCACGGATAAGTTCCGTAACCCTTCACCGCTTTCAGACCGCCCCCGGTTCGGCGCTTTGTCTGGGCCTCGTGCTCGCGTGACAGCTACAATCCTAAACTTGTTATGACAGGGGAGAGAAAAAAAGAGAGAAACTTCTGCGTTTCCTGCTCTGGGATCCTTCATTTTCAAGCTGATGTTGAAACACGGATGGGGGCTTGGAGAATAATAATCTTTCAGTAGCTCGATGTTCTTCGCTATATCGATATAAATGATGACAACGTCTCATGTCACTCCATTTGATTTCTCCTATCAAAACATCATAATCTTATCGGTCGTCAGACAACATGCGAAGTGCGTTGAACTCGACGAGCGTGTATTTGCGGTGAGGAGTTGCAATATTCTTTAATCCAATTGACAGTTTTCATTTCCATGGCACCTAAATACAGTAATCGCGAATCTAGGGAAATCAAAATGATGCTAACCCCGAACTCCGCTGAACGTCTTTCAAACCGTGCCGCGTGTCCGTTCCCGCAAGGTTTATTAGTAACACTAATTGTAACTGGTCTAGGTTACAGTTTTGTAGCCAAACTATTGACCTTCTGTTGTGTGGTCCAGAAATCCCTGCGGTCTTGTTGGATATCCAAATCATACGCAGCAGTGATCTTGGCTTGGCCCATGGATTTGGCTCAGAGCGAATTTAATCAAGTCATGGAAAATATCACAAAGTCGACCTCGATATCACTTATTGACATTAGCAGCTCTGAAAACCGAAGTAGTTCCATTTAAAGAAATAGATTCTAACCGTTAACACAGTGCAAATTGGGGTACAATATTGACAAGTAAGCCAACAGCAAGTTAGTTAGGAGTCACATTGGACACCATAATTGCAAAACCGTTAACGAATTGTAAATTTGCTTATGAGAATCACTTACAGGTGAACCTAAACTCAAGTTTGACGGAAAGAAAACTGTTGGATTCACGGTCGGAGATATAAACCGCTACAGAAGCTCCTCACCAGACCTTCTCGATTCCCTTCTAACGCAGTTAACACATTTCGTGCTCCGTTCAGGTCGCCGACTGATTGGTAGGTCCGTTTCACGTCTTCCAGTCACGCTCCTGGGGTCTTAACCCTTTTTTCCGATAGGAGAATCGGAGAAGAAGAACCTCCGAGGAGAGGAGAGAGACATTTCTTAAGGTCTACTCATCTTTTATGGTCACTGTATTTCAACGACCGTCGATCAACCGTATCCCTTTCCCCATACATCCATAGCCCACACACTTCTGCGCCTTTTACCATCGTTTTCTTATCTTTTTTCCTCCCTCTTCCTGGGGGGCCCTTCCTTCCGAAGAATCCTCGTTCCATAATATAAATGCCATTCAGACTTCACGTCCTGCTGTTTATCTCCTGGTTATGCCCCATATATACTCCTTTTATAGTCTTCTTTATAAAAAAAGGTATAAGTTGTTGATGTTCGTATATTATCATGACGAACATTGTCATTACGAGTGCCACGCAGTAGAGCGCACGCAGTGTTCAACTTTTTATTTATATCTTTCTATAATTATTATTATTTTTATTTCATAATAATTTATTTTTCACGAATGAGGTAGTAGTGCTTTTGGTATAAAAAAAAAAAAAAAAAATAGTAGGTAATTGTAGGTACCTTTTTCAAAAGGTCTCTTCATATATTCTTGTTTCCAAATTGCGGGGGTTAAACCAAAGAAATTACTCACTCAGAAACAGATTTCAGAAACAGTCACTGTGCCTTTACATTTTCATCACATTATCGATTCGTGATTACCTACCTATTCTCAACAAAAAACAAAAACAGTTTTAAGCCGTGAAAACGTTATTTTTTAACGGTGTGGCTAGGCTAAATGGTAGTGTAAAAAAATAAATATGCCCATTATTACAAATTAGTGGGTCCGCATATTTTATTCGGTTATTTAAACTGTATCTTAGGAAAAATCGTGCTTTCCGTGCGTGTGAATTGTTCCAGAAATTGAAATTTGTTTCCAGCAGCCAAAATATCAACTGTTTGGTTTCCCAGTTATACTCATGTAATGGGGATTGCTTTTAAAATGCAAGCCTTCTTATTTCGTCAGAGTAAACTTTTTCGCTAGTTAGAGAATTGTTAGTGACGCACCAGCAATCATAAGCCGTTGAGACTACACCTACGCACGGCGCAATGGGCCGACCCCTCCTTCAAGACCGAGCGGTCTTGCAGTTTAGTATACTCGTTGGCCCCTGACATCTTTTGCTCGATTCGTTTCTCCTTACCATGTGCTTCAACAATTTTTGGTTTAATCATTCAGTTGTACCGTAATTCGTTATTCTGCTCTTTCTGATTATTGAATAACCTGCCCATTTCCCTTTGGCGTGGCATATAAAATTTTTATTCCGTTGAGCTCATCAGGGAGGAAGGAGGATTAGGTAGAAGTGTGTACGATAGAACGTTGTGCAAGTGTGTTGTCAAGCAGATGGAAGTAGTGTTATATTGGTACCTATATCTAATGTACAATAAAAGGTACTCTTCCCCTCTCCTAAGAACGTGAGTAACTGGGATCTTAACCGAATTAGGCCTGTCTGGCTTTTGGTTCTAATTGATATTGAAGAGTTATTTGAATGTAAGAAGTGCAGATGGATTCTTAAGGAATATAAATTGATGATCAGTTATTATAATCCTGTTGAACACTATCGTCTCGTTTTACTTGCATTTAGCCGAACGACTTATTCTAATGTTTTCTTTGTTTGTTTCAGGTAAGTCCGTAGTTGGTCGTCACGATTAAGTGGTACACCGGGAACTGCCGAGGTAGGGATCCACGGTAAAAAAACATGTACTGTGAAATATTCACCCCCAGACAAATACCAGGCTTTATTGATCCTAAAAACGTCAAAAATTGAACGAAAATAGTACAGTGAGATATATTTTCCCATTGCCACTTGTTGGGCTTCCCTCTATTTGTCTCGCTGTAGTTTTTACACACCTAATAATTTTCACATATTAATTGTATACAAATAAGTTCATAGAGGAAAATGTACTGGACCGTTCCCACACTGAAAATGAACGAGCTAGAGTGAGTTATCCACTTTATAAAAGCACCAAGCTGATATGAAATCTTCCCAACCGTCGTCCCTAAGTACTCCCGATTCCAGAATGAAGGAAGGAGTTGAGCGGCATCCAATATTGACAGGGACCTTCTCAGCTGGATTTTCATGAGGCAATCCGTATAAAAATCAGTTCAACGGTTTGTCCGTCTGTAGAAGACAAAAAGACAAACTTAGAGACGTATCCTTAAAACTAGTCGATTACCCGTGCGATGCACCAGCCCATATGATTATTACCCTTGCAAGTGCTGCCCCCATGGTCCCAGGGTGTTAACAGATATGTACAGGGTGTTACATTTCGTGACGGTCACAGGCCAGGAGAAGATTTTACGGAAAATTTCTGATCGAAAATGCCTCGTAGCAATTTTTGTTCACACCCTTGAAAATGCGGTTTTTTCAATTTTAAGATTTTTCTCGTTTTTTTTACCTTACTGCATTAAAACAGCCTTAACTCCGGCATTTTCAAAGTATTTGCAAATATTTGCCTTCAACAGTAATTTTTTAAAGAAAACTAAAGGATGAAAAATGAGCCTAAAAAGTAAATTTTGTCAAAACTTGAAAAAAAAGATTTTTTTTTTAATGGCTCATTAGTTCCTCTCAATTTTAATGATACGTTTTGGCCTGTAAGCCTAAAAAATGCGCAAAAGCCTCATATTCCCAATGGTATAATTAGTTTTTATTTTTTTAAAAATGAGCCTAAAAAGTAAATTTTGTCAAATTTTGAACTTTTTTTTTTTTCAAATTGTTCAAAATATCCCACGTTCTTGTGGATGCAGAAGGTCGCTCATGACCGCACAATGAAGGTCACGGTGGTTCTGGCGGATCAGATCCCCGCATGGTGAGTATTAGTGGCTGATATAAAAAGTTCCTAATTCCACCGGTTTGGAGGTGTTTTTGATTTGTGGACTTGTTACGGATTTGTTATTGCCGTTCCTAGACAATGAAATATTTTATTCCCCATACTCCAGAATGACATCGTTGGATTATTATTTTCGGCGATTCGCATCGCGTGCTCATTCGATTTGAAATATTGTGCAATTACGATACCTTTCCCTATTAACGAACGAGTTTATTCAATCAGGCCTATTCAACGATGTGGGAATAATTTCCGCGACATCTATTATAATACTCGATAGACATGTAATTATCGACAAGAACGTTTTCAGGAAGTTCCTGATCATAATGGAGCTATCCATTTCAAAATCGATTCAGCGGTTCACCGATGCTGTTGAGGTAGGACGTGCACGCTGAGAGAGTTATATACAGGAATGTCAGACAGATATGTTTCTCGAAATAGGAACTGTAATTATGTTCAGTCTGCAGACATTGGTAACTTACTGAGAAACGGAATTCTCTGAAAGGAAAACCCGTATCATACCACCACCAGCTGGTTAGCTTTCAGTTCTACCTGTGAATTATTCAGATTGGTTTATAAGTTTCAACATCAAATACCTACTCCAAAATGCATGCGATTCATACAATGGTTTGAATTTAGAATCATATTTTGCTAATTCATGTAAATGAGGTTCATCATGGACGTTCGCGTCGAAGGAATCCATTTACGGATATATAAGTATATATACTTCTGACTGATATTTGGAACAATGGTCACAGCAAAATCTACTTGCTTCCAAATAACCCGATTGGATATACAATTCGTTTTACGTTTCGATCGATTTTGGTTTCGAGTCTACATGTGATTAGATGACTTCTCGTTTTCACTTGAACAAATATTTCTCACAATTCGAAATTTCTGTTTCCATTTTCCATTTTAGACCGTCATAGAAACCGAAGTCCCGTTTCTTGTCTTTCAGTCTGAGTGTGTCCGTGTGACAGCAGATCCTTGTCAGCAGACAGTTGTCATTAAATGTCGATGACATTTTCAGAGAATGTGCGGGTTTGACCGTTCACCTTGAGTTGAACATGAGTTCAGTTTCATCGCTCACATATCTATACATCAGTCTGTCTTTGGCCGAAATTGAAATCTTCGAAGCATCGTTCTCTGAAGTTTTCATAGTATGATTTCGCTCAAATTGGGAAAATAATCGTCGGATTATTTCGTATAAATTTCAAATCGTTCATCAAAGAATTATCGCGGCAGAGCTGCAATGCACGTCTAATCACCGTGTAACGGTGTTGATTGTTTTGAAAGAATGAATCGCGGCATTTCTTCTCTTGAATTGTGATAAGCTCCCATTCCACATTTCTTTTAATGATTATTTAAAATGTACGTTAACCTGACTCTATGTGACCCGTTGTTGGCAGCATAGTAAGCGACCAAGAAAGAAACATTTACCTTCTACTCTAAAGTGGTTGGTTTAGGCTTCAAGGTACGTAGATTGACAAAATTGAATAAATCCACTTTTCGGAATTTACGAAATTCGGCTCAAAAAGCCATAATCGAACAACCCTGAAGAATAATAATTAAGGATTAAACTATTAAAATAGAAATACAAATCGTAGTTCTGTCTTTAAACGCATGGATGCTAGGAAAATCGTTGGGAAAATCCGCGTTTCCGTTTGAGTTTTTCATTCCTCGTTTATACCATTGCGCACAAGTGAAGCGCAGATAAGGGTTTTATTATATTTAGTTAAATTACAGTTTTCTACTCATAGATTTCTACGTCGTGCCAATGTGGAGCATATTACATCATTGTACGTATATGGTAATCAGCTTTTGTTTCGTACTAGAACTTTTCGGTCACATCTTCCCTAATGGATCTGATATATAAACTGAGCTCATTTTATATCATATAGAACACAACTACAATTCATGGAAGCGCCGCGTTCCAAATAATGTGGCACAGACAACGTCGAAAAAACGTAGATCGGTGATTCACGTATGCTTCAGAGTGTATCGAACAAGGACTATTCCTGTGCAATAAACCTCTGTAAACTGGAAATAATAAACCATTGGTTTAAACATACTGTATGGGTGCTGTGTTTCGGTATTTGTTGATTTATTAGTAAGTGTTCAGGCTATGATACCAAAAAGTCTCTTTTTATATGTAAATTTTCTTGGAGGACAACCGTTCGGTGTGAACGTAGAAGCATTATCTTGTTCAAGTTTAATAGAATGCGCAGTCACAACGGCATTCTCCAAAACGGATACATATACGTACAATATACATAATTGATGCTTTCAGAAACCGCTTTTGTATGTTGAGTCACTTGGAATTCAACTGATAGCGTATTCCGTGCACGGTGAATAAAATGAAGTCTGTCAGGTATGATATCATATTTTCAAACGTGTTCCACTGACACACGTGTGTAGCCCGCTTCCTCTAAAACTCCCCAACTGGAAGTTGGAAGGCTAAATGAGATCGGATTAGTTTCTCAAGCGATCGCACGATGAGAGTTTGAACTCAAGGTAGCGGTCTCATGCGAGCAACAGCCAAGAAAGGTGTCAACGTATCCGCGAACTTGGAGTGTAACCCTCACTCTCCCCCTGGCGTTAACTAGAAGAGAAGTGAAACAAGACAGCTTGCTGATTAAACATCATCCGCGTTCCCTCCTTGTTCCAACTCGTCTCATAAGTCTAGTGGATTACAAGCCAAGTTATATACCCTCCATCACTTTGGGTTAACTTGCTTTGACGCGGCGGGCCCCGTTCGAGCCGATAAATTCTCTTTATAGATTAACCTGAATCGTTATCGTGATTATCATCAGTTTGGTCGGCAAACTATATCTTCTAAAGAACCCCTCCAGTTACTAACAAAATATTTTTAGAATTGTGTTGATATTCATGAGGATCAGCTGCTGGGGTCATAAATAAATTCTGAAGCTTTACAAAAACGAAGTTCAGCACCCTCGCCAAAATTTGATTGTTTTCTTCTTTTACCAATCAAATAAATCACCAAAAGTAATGGGATTTAAAGGTTATGCAAGATAACGGTTTTCTCAAATATGGACAATACCAAACGTTACTGAACCGTTCAATCTCTCATGTTGAATGGCCTGAACTAGCTCAATCTATCTCAATTCTGCTTGGTTCCGTCTTTGTGGTGATTATGGATTGTTCTCCCATTCTCATTTCTCAAGACTGATGTGGTGGGGCATAAGCCTGGATTTTTACAGCTTTAGTGGTATCACCTCGGACCACGGAAGGGGAACCATTCTATTTCATTACCTACGTAGTAATAACTTCAAGCAGAAGAGAAATCGATTAATTTTGTAAAACAACGATTTTCAAGTTGTCAAAGAGATTAATATCCAGTATTAAGATATCTCAAATAAAAAGAACCAATTGGTGTTAGTGGGTGTGACTGGTCGTCCGAATGATTAAAAATCGTCTCTGTTCCAACTCATCCCACCTCTGTCGCCTTAATCTCTCAGATGACGACTTGCTTCGATACAGAGCTCACGTTTGCGCCAGAAGTTAATCTTTCTTTATATCTGTTTGTGGATGAAATTGGACTCCACAGAATAAGGAGATATACTTTGATTGTTTACATTATTCCAACTTGAAGTTGATCATTTGTTCGTTACGAACTACTGAGTGATTTCTAAAAGTCTATGGGATGGCACAGTTCACCGATATTCGCTTTATTGGTGTTTAAAAACCTGAGCGAATCATTATCAATCATTTGGTGTGAGAGATATGGGTGTTATTGGAATTCCTGGTTTCTGCACAAGATCTTCAATCTAAAAAACCAAATTTAAAGGTAGTTAGTCACAATAATTCAAAGATCCAATTCACATTTTGATATTTACAGTACCATAAGTAAGGATTGAGGCAGAGGCTGCAGCAAGCAGGTCCCAAATAACAAAGACAATCAATTATAATTATCATTAGGCATGACGGATTGTAGGAGCGATGGAGGCAGCTCGATGATTAAACGTCATTATTTTTCCAATGCATAATATCCTTTCCCACCTCTCTCTCCATCTCGTTCGATAACATGCATCGATGCAAAAGGTCTCGTTCGAATTTATGGCGTCACTTGATCAGTTTGAATGGAAATATTTTCAGTTTGCCACGAGAACTCATAGATACAAGGATTTTACCCAACTGTTTCTAACGTGAGTACAGCAGCTGGTCGTTACAAAGTACTGAAATACTTCTGAAATAATTAAGTTATTTATTTTAATTATATTATTTATTATATTTTTCTTGTTAAGGCTCTTTCTACGTTCTGGTACGTTCTGGTTCAATTACTTCAAATCATTCGTTTAACGGTTATATCTAATCATATAACCGTTCTGTTACGTTACGTATTGATGGTTCTAAAGATCTTTGTTTTTTAACCATATAGATTTATGATAAAAAAGGATGCCTACATATGTATAATACAGACCTTCCTCCTGCTGAATTAATTAAAGCAATTGACCATTTCTGTAAGGCACAAATAAAAAAAATTGTATATATATGTTACATCACTGCAGATACATTCCTTCCAGATATATTCTTCCTTTAATTCAACTAAATTTTGAATGGAATTTAGAAATGGTGCAGCAATTGTCTTGAAGTGCCGGTTCATGTGTACACTTGAAGATTCCGAATGTGTATATTATACACTGTATAAGTTATCTTTTTCTGAACTTGAAGAGTTTATCGTAAATTTCCCATCATAATCGTATTTCTGTTGGTACCTGTACGAATGAAATCTATTCAGTCTTCAGTACTCTTATGCACAGTCCATCTTATTATATATATATATTTTTAATTATTCATTTATTTATGTTACAACTGTAGTAAACATCTAACTTTTCTTTAATAATTTATGAATCGTTAATATAATCTTTAATATAAAAAAAAGGTTTAATATATTCTGTTAGAATAATTCCCCCTCAAACGCTGAGGGGGGACACCACCCCAAAAAAGTAAAATAAATGTGACAACAGTACATTTGTATGGATGCAAAGAACTCAAAGACAGTCATGCAGCAGTAAATCAATTTTACTAATGATACAACTGACGGAATAAAGTGACAATCGACCCACAGAATCTATTTGATGTGAAGGCAACTTTCAACGTACACGAATAACTTACGCCCTCGTATGACGTACACCTTTGGTAAAACATTCCCGTGGAGAGGGACACGAAAAATTGGATGTGGACTCACTAAGGGAAGACAACCTCAAAAGTGGGAATCCAATAAAAAGACCCCCCTACACCCTCATCACTCCCACCACTTTCCTAAACCGATGATATCCGACCAGAATCTGATTGAGGAATTTGTTTTGTGATGGATACACGCGACGAGACCACTTTTGCCTTCTATTTTCTCCTTTTTTTTCCGCCGAGTTTTCGTCTCTTACACTTTTTTTCCTCCTTTATTCCAACTCCTTTCTCCCTTTCGTCGAAACTCTTACGGCTTCTTGACTCCATCTCCACCCTCTGAAACCATAGATCCATGACAAACAGTGCCCGGAAGCGCAGTGATTGATTTCAAATATCCTCCCTCGACGTCTGTCCTCTCCAACCCTTTTCTCGTGGAACAAATTGGATTATGCCTCATTTTCTTCCTAGTTTTCCCTTGAGGCGGAACGCGACCATTCTTTTATTCTGTGGCGTCGCGGCATCGATATTCTTCGTGATACACATAGAGCGGATTTCCGTCTAGGGCGGTCCTGAATATTATGCAGACCGTGATAACAACGTGTGTCCCGGGTCTTTTTTGTCGTTATTTCGTCTTTCGAGTATTTTCGTTAGTCACGAAAGCACGATGAGTCGACCGGTCTCACAACAAAGAACTTTCTAAACATAAAAGCTGTGTACTCCCATTATTTTTCCATCTCTAAATGTGGGCGGAACACTTTGATGCAGAACTCTTGAAACATTGAACATACGATTATAGTAGCTTTGTCCATTTGATTCAATTTTCTGCAATATTGCAACAATAGTCTTTGCAATAAGCTATTTCTAGACGTCAAAGTCATTTTTTTATATCAAACCAAAGAAACAAGTGGTTTTTAACAGCTACTGGAATGACTTTTACTCGTGTAGATGACCAGTTACATAAACTTCTTCCATCCATTTACATCTATCTCTTTCGAAGAGCAGCTTTCAATTTTACAGTGACCCTATAGATAAATGACATTACTTACAAATAATAAAATCACCTACGGAAACAGTAGAGTCAACAAAAATAATGCTGTCTAAGGGTTTATAAGCTGCAAATCGAATTTATTGGAACTTTTGCCTCTGTAAAGGTACGTCGGAATATATTTATACGAATAGAGTACGAACCATGCAGTAATTCCTTCACGTATTTCTTTAGTATGAGCCTATAAGCTGTTATGAATAAAGATATTTCCCGTTTCCTGTTTCTTGAAACTAGTTCTCAACCCTGAGCCTTATTAACACCACTTCATCGCTTCTTTGTTCAGCAGCAAGTAATTAACACTGAAAACAAGTTATATTGAATTCCTATTAGCTGTACGTATGGGACGTTGCAGTGAACCCTTCCTCGTTCGACTAGTGAAGTTCATCATCAACAGAATACGTTCATTTAAAAGAAAATTTACAAACATAAATTCGAATACCTCATCTAATACAATATGAATTACCACTTCTATTGACAAGAACTGATTCCATTATGGATTTACGAGTGGGTGCTTGAAAATAAGGGACCATCCGAAGATGTGGTATGTCTCCACGAGTTCCGCAATCCTCTGCGGTTTTTCGTTCCATCCTGTCACTCATTGCATTTTCCCGAATACCGATAATAATATTACACCACCTCCAATAATAGACGGTATATGGTATATCCGATTGCCTCGACCGTTTTGCTGTGATGCACAATTTCACGATGGCAGGAATAACTTCCACATTGCTAAGAGCTACTGCAACAAGGATATCAGGACAAGAGGAGTATCCTATCCTATTGTAAACATATTCAAATGATACTTTACTCGAGTAAAGTATCACCACATCAATCATGGAAGTTGATGCATTGTACAGGACCCCAGAACTCTATCCATCCTCTCTTCTCAGCACATGCTAAAATGAGCTTGCATCATTTCTGGCCATGGCAGGCGTTGCCTTCCACGCGATTAGCGAAGCTAAGAACCTTCCAGCTTCTTGAGTACAGCTAAGATGAGGGTCTCCCGTTCAAGTAGTTTTCACTCTACCTAACGGCAAATCCCTCTCTAATAGAAGCAATAAGTAGATGCAAAGTTATCAGAACACCTTTGATCCTCTCTTCAGAAGATAGCTTATGCCAATTGAACGAGAAACCCCAAACTAAACGGTCGTCTACTTTATCTCAATTTACTCTAGAAATCGATTTTTAAAAGTTTTGTTGAATTCTACTAGCAGGTAGTCTGCATACATATTATAAACAGTATTTGAATAACCTGCCAGCCAAATATGATGATGTAAAGGAGGAGAGATGACGACAAAATCACTACAGAAGTTCTATAACAGAAGACTGCAGTTGTCCAGGGCTTTTTGTGTTCACTATCATCGGTCGCCTCCTGTTTCCGACCCTCATCTGAGTCCCATCACCTCCAACTTCAACCCTCCCATCGTCAGAAAGCATTCCCCTATTTTCATCAATTTCGGGGCCCCAAAACGCTTGAAGAGGGTCTGTCATTCGAATGGTATTCATACATTACCTCCTTCAGCTGAAAGCCCTGTGTTTTCCTGTGGGAAGATCTTTCAGGATACTTTCGCCCGAGGGTGTTACAAATGGAGAGGAAATGTAAAGACATAAATAACTCAATACGACAAAGTGATTTAGATCTTTTTTTTTTAAAGTGTCGGGTGGAAAGAAAATGAAACCGTAATGCGGTGAGCGTATTGAGTATACGCTTTTTGCTTCTGAGTTTTCCATTACCTACCCCTCAGCCTCCCGCTCAGCTCCCCAAGAAAAATGAACGGAATGAGGAGAAATGTAACTTGAGACAATGGTTGTGTGAATTGCTCCGTTATGGTCCAGGTCCGCTTTCAACGCAGTAATGAGGGATCCCTTTTCATTTTTATACCAATTCGTTAAGCGTGATGCTGTATTGTATAAAGGTGCAATAAGATAAGTATGCGTTGATTATACGTTGATTAAAACGGGTTTAATAGGACTGCTACATTCACGTCAAAGCCATCAACCACCGTTGGACGGGCTCAATGTCAGCCGAAGTTGTCATCTGATTTTTGAACGGTTTTTGAAATTCCTTTGTTTTGATCCTACAATCCCAGAAATGCAGCTAGTGACAATTAACTACTGTTAATGTAAAATGTTCATGAATATGTGTGCATCGTATACATCATTATGAATGTCCATAAATTCATATTTTTGAGTCCTAGTCATCTACTTTCCTACGAGTTATATCTTCTGTGAATCTATTCTGTTGAATAGTTTAAATTAATCGTTCATTGAGAGAAAGATTCAATGTAAAACCTGATGAAGAAGAGGATTTGCAAACGTCTTTCAAACGTTCATAAGACTGCACTATTACAACAATATCCACAACTTTTTTGATTCCCAGGAAATCACTGCTGACAAATAACTCAGGGTATTGATCGCCCTCACGTCTTCTACAGTACTTGATTCCAAGACTGTGATGCTGATCAGTAATAGCTGATGTCTGTATGGAGTGTAAACGTTCAAGGCCAGTAAAGATCAAAATTAGGCTACGAGAGTGACAAGTGGCGTTTATCGCTTCAATGATTGAATGATCTCGGAAGCTCCTAAAACATTGGGGGATTGCCCTTCTAAACTACCAGTTTGAAAATATGGTTTGAATGCAGTCTAAATCTGAATGTAGTATGCAGGAATTTGATTATGTGTTGGTAGATTAGCCTATAGCAGTTTGTTACAATGGCATTATTTAAACGAAAGCGAAAGCTACTAAGATAGTGTAGGAATTATCATATTCATACACCGCTGCTTCAAACTTTCAAAACAATAGGCTATCATTGAATGCACTCGTAGCATCTGTAAATTGGTCAATAATACATTCTGCTTCAATATTTTATTGATATTGGGAGGTATCAAATCCATTAAATTGTGCAAACATTGCCTTTCCTAATTATAGCTTAAAAATATCCGAAAAAAGGCATTACTTAGATGTAAAAATTTGGCTGTGCTTTATGAAATGCAGGAAACAGGGTACACGAAAGAAAATGAACTGACGACGTTAGATGAGGCAGTAATAATATTATGTAATAATATATTATATTACTTCAATGTTTTAGTCATATTAGAAGGTTCCAAATTCATACAATTCTGCTAACATTGCTCTCATAAATTATACATTAAAAATGTTAGAAAAAAAAGTAATTACATATTTTTTGTTGAGTCAAGCCCATACGAAAGCACTGTATAATATCGAAATTATACCATTCATCATCATTTAAAAGTGTCCTTTCGGATGTTAAGACAATTTAATACAGGTAATCTCTTCATCTCTGGCTGTCTCAGCGAATGAAAAAGCACACACGTGTGGGGTTGGACTACCGTCGTTCTTCGGATGATACCTTCAGTCTATTTCCTTTCGGGAGGCGAGGAGGGTTAAACGGTTAGAAAGGGAGATAGGATTGTCGCAATAATCATTTGTTATGAGGAACATAAATCGTTTCGGCAGCTAATAGCCTCCCTCTAGCGGAATCATCCCCTTCTACTACCCACTCTTGCCCCGAAACCCGCAAAACCGTGTTATATTCTATCACGCCATTATACCTTGGGCAAATCTTCGGTCGTGTTTCTTGTAATGGCACCTTCGATATTCCACGCCGAGATCTTTCGACACGATACCGGTCGTTTGGTGACTATAATCGTATCGGAGCTTCCCTTGAAAAGCGAATCTCGATGATAAATGAACTGTATACAACGCCCACTTGCTTCAAGTGCGAGAACTCGCTACACAATGGAACAAAAACGATGTTAACAGGTTAATATCCACCTTTGTATGATACATGTTTGTAAAACTAAAAATTATTGCTTCACTCCAGGAAATACCATTTTATCACGCATTGCACCTTCGCTACAAAGCTCAACTTTCTATTGTTACCGTTACAACATCGCAAAAAAGTGAGTTTGAAGCATTAAGTTGACAGTATAAGTTGAAGTTCTTGTTACAATCTTCTTGATAATTCTGGGTATTTGCTCATTCGTACAACGGATCCGATTTCAGCGAAACCTGTTACAAATTTATCTCCTGAACTTTTTCATGGTTTTTAGTTATGACTTGTACTACCAATTTGGGAGATCAATTTTTATATTGATGTTGCGCATTTCGTCGTTATACGAGTAAAAGGTTTTGGTTTAGATACATCAAACAGATTGCACTCAGTGATCGCATAATAATGCGTGATCAGCCAGTAGATGTCACGAAACCCTAATTTGAAAGCCCCCTTCCTAATTACCCGGATTAAAAACCTATGTTTCAAATCTATATAACCTCAGGTATAAAAGAGCTCTTATCCACATCATTATTCGATCTCTGTACTTATTGCTAATTAATAATGTAAAATACAATCTTAACATGTGCCAACGACGTAAACATTTTCGTTCAGGCGAATCTGACGTACTTTTTTTTAACGGTTACTTTTTGAGGACACGGATTTGACGTTGGAAAAAAGATTAAAAAAAAAAAAAGATTTTAATTTTGAGCGAGTAATGAACCTAAACCAGGTTCACATAATAGGAGATCACTGAAGTGAATGTTCGTGAATAGTTGTTGATTCCCATATTTTCCTTTCACCCCAGGGGAGTGGGTTTTTTCCATGACAATGAACTTTTCTGTTATGGGGTCCTGGCTTATGAATCCTTGTTTTTTGGGTGAAATAAAATGGATTGAGTTGTTTCATAATTTTTACGATCAATTCATAACTAAATCCTTTGTGGTTGATCCCGAAAAACCCTAGTAATTGCACCAAAATTAATTTATTATAATGGCGGTGAAATTCATAAAAGATTCTGCAAATACAGCAGTCCAAAAGCCTCGATGTTTCTCCTATGCAAACCGTTGTTAGTTTGGCACGTGCAGAATAATCTTCACTCAACGAACTGCGATAACATTCACAATGTCCCCGAATTGTATGTCAAACTATTTCTTGAGATTGAATGAATTGCGCGAGCATTTTCGCAAGTTATCATTATATTGAAGCGTTTTGAAAGAAAATAGACCGACTTTCAATTTCGCGGCAGAAAATACTATAAATGAAATCGAAATACATTGTCAGCATTATTTTTTTCTCCATAAAATCTTGATTACCCAAGTTCAGAGTTGGTAAATTGTTAAGTCGTTTAACCAATCCCAATGAAATACATATGCCACTAACCTAAGTTGTACGTACACACAACTACTATCAAAATTTTGACTCGTTTGAAGTGTACTCGCGTGATTATGTGAAATTGAACATGTAAGAAATTCACGTTTGTCGCCTTTTTGTAAAAGGTCCGACGAAGAAGATTCATAAAGGACTGGCTTTGAGGTAACGGGGTGGAATCTGTGACAATTTCTTAAAAATCGAACTCAGATTTGGTAGGTAACCCACAACAACTCCTTTCGTCGATACGAGATACCGCCCCCGACCATGAACTTGAAAAATCAAGTAATATTGTTAGTTCCACTCTCAATCTATCCCCCAAAAATCTCGCATTAGGTACGTATTTGAGCGAATACAAGAATTTATCACGACCAACATTACAAAACTTACTGGGAAATTTAGAGGGGTTTACAGTTATCAACAATCTCTGTTATTTTATGGCTGCTGGACTGAAGAAGAAATTAAACGATCCGACAGAAAAAGGAGCTAATAATCCAGAGGAATCTATCAACTAAATATGCCATAGCTTGTTTATTATTATTACTATACTTACTATACTTACTACTAACTGAAAATTTAAAACCATGTTTCTGACGGGTTCACAAAGCAAAATAACAATAGTTCTTTTAAATTTATTAGCACGTAATCAAAAACAAAAGAAGTATAGGTATAAACGAATAAATACTATTTTTGTCTTGTAAGGAGCTTGGTGTATATTGGTTGTGTACGTGCTTAGTACATGTGCTCAGTGTTATGTGCTGTGTTGAATGATTCTCCTTATTGGTAATGAATAATATCGATGAAATTATAAAATTATTTGTGTATTGTTAACACTACATAAGAATTAATGAATGAAACAAGAATCGTTTTGTGAGATATTAATTATTGTTGTAAATTATTCACGTAAGGGGCAAAGTCACAATAAGGCCGGAACCATGAGTTGTGGCCAAAAAAGTGAGGCTTTTTCAGTTTTTCCCTGCTTCTTGAAACTTTTCGGAGAACCTTATGGTATAAGAAAATAAAATAGATGAAATTACGAACAAAATATGTCATCCGAATGCTTCAGTGAGCATCATCCTGAAATCGTGTACAATACAGCATACTTTCATCCGCTTGTATATTCATAAAACTTCCGATACTACATCATTCCTCAAGTTCGTGGACGGGGACGTTTTTTCCGAGAGCTATGTTTCGGAGGGTAGTTTCCAAGATACAATTTTCCGGGGGCGAACTTTCGTAAATTCTTGTCGAAACTGGCATGGAATTAAGACACTTATATACGGCAAACTGGTGGACTGACATCAAACTTGCGTTGACAGGACCGGGATTGATCAGCAAGCTTTCACACCATATCTGCGACCCCGGTGAACAAGAAGCAAGTCGACTTTTGCCCAAAATTAGTTAAATGTGCTGAGGGAAGAAAAATCGTTTTACTTCGCTTCGAAAGCTGGTCAAGTCAGGCCTTGGCTTGAAACATAAAAATTTATTACACATTTCAACCTCCTACGACAAAACATTTGTTATAGGTGACGACTCCAATCTTATTAATGATCCACAGTGCGACAAGGAAATTTGAGTCAACTACTTATTCATTTGGGTGACGGATGAAGCCGGTGAACATTTTGATTAAGTTGGGGACATTTTTTTAAATCGATTTCTTGCACGAACAAGAGGTTTACCTTATGTCGTGGGTTAGGCAAAGAACAGGGGACAAAAAAAGATTACCGTCTGAACAGGTTCAAGTAGCTGCTTCTGACAAACAAGCGGGCGTCAAGGATTTCGGAGCCGCTAAAGCTCCGGGCATCAGAAGCGCTTCTCAGTCTGTCAGAGTAGAAGGCGGTAATCGGATTGGGAGACGGCCGTCCGCCGCAGCTTTCCCGACCAATCCGATTGGAGTGTCCGACCCGGAGCGGTCACGGGTGAAAACGGGGGTCCGAGCCACCTGCTCCAACTCTTCCAGATACTTGGATAAATCACTGGGATAACTCTGTTTCAATCGAACGCCTTCGTCCCGCCTTCTTGCACCGTCTTCCTTCCCAGGTTCCTCGTCTTACTTTAGTTTTTATACGAGCGGTAAAGGGATTTTCCTTCCAAGCCAGAAGAAGCCCCCCTCCGCTCCACTGCCCGTATTATGTAATGGATGGGAAGGATTTTCTTTCCGGGAAAAACAAACAATCGTCATTGCAGTAAACTATAGTTGGACGACGGTAGATAAATAAAGTCTCTCATGGCTTTTCGGAGTAATCATTCGATTGCCCGGTTACAAAGTTCCTATTAGGTAGAATTATTAGGTTATTCAATTGTACTTGGATGAAAGTTATAGGTCACCAACTAAAGCCTTGAGCGAAATAGTGTCATGAAGTGATCATGTGATTGAACGAAGAGGATTCTTGTTGGTTAAATAGAGGATAGTTAAATTGTTGAAAACCTGGTTTGCTTGTTTTTGTTTTTGAATGTGATAACTGAAATTAAATCGGAATTATTAAATTGTTCAAAAAAGTACAAAGTCATGTAACTTTTTCTTCTATAGTACAAAATCGTTTACAGAATAAAATCGTCTATCTTGTTCTGCGTGCAGCAATACCCACTTACCTCCTCACCAATTTATATCCACACAAAATACAAATAACGACGTAAGTAAATAGTATGTTTTTTCATTGTACGTAGTCTGCTACGATGACATGATTTTTTAACATTGACAGCAATATAAATGACGTGCCTACTAAGTAAATAAATCCATGGAAGTGAAATCTAAATTCTAATTATTAACGTGGTATATCGGTTTATTATTCAATAATAAACCATTGTAATCGCTCTTGAAAAAAATAATTTCAACCCCCCTGAATATTTCATGGTTTACGTTTCAAAGGGTGTAGAATCCAAATGTGCAATACAATTTTTTCCGTCCGTCCGCCGTACGCAGTACGCACGATTTCTCCCAAACGGCTGTAGCAAAATATCTGACATTTTTAGGAAAAATCAATATTGGTCCGACAACGCCCCAATTTTTTAGCCAGCACTATCACTTAATTTAAAGTGCCGTTTAAGGGTTGTAAAAGTTTTGTAAAATCCCTATAAACCTCAGTAAAAGTCAAGGCGGCCTAGATTTGGACTTTTTTTTTTAAGAACTTTCCGTGAGGAATCGAATGAGCCCCTTCCCAGGTCCGTAGCTCAAACCATTCCCGATGTATGGCCCGATTAATGGTGTCAGCATTTGCGTTATTTTGGTTTATTATTGTTTTTTTTTATTGCAATAACCTAGTGCTGTAGTGAACGCGCTTACTAGAGTGAACTCCTAAAAGGGTTTTTAGCCGATACACGGGTTGGAGCATTCTAATATGCATGCTCCGTCTTACGAAATTTAAAATTTTCAAATAGAATATTTTTCCATTGCAATCGCTCTTGAAAAAACGCTGCGAATTCGTCCACTGGGGTTTATTATTCAATTGGCTTCGTTCATGATTTGAATTTCTACTAAACTTTGGAGTATGCGTGTTTCACAGGTGATAGAGCGATTATTGAATTTCAGGAGGCACACAAACATGATCAACTGATCAATCCAAATAGGTATTTTGATTGAGAACAGATTTAAGTGCTCTATGCATTTCTCCTGAAATTCAATAATCGCTCTATCACCTGTGAAACACGCACACTCCAAAGCTTAGTAGAGATTCAAATCATGAATCACGACTTGGGCAGTACCAGTGGGCACCCTGCTCAATCAAGCACTATACGCCCAATGTACATTACTTGCACCCATAGTCAGGAACTGCCTGGGACCGAAGCACTAACTGCTTGGTAATTACTGGCATTGACATCCCAGTCTGTTATAACGACCTAATGTCGTCGACACCAGCCAAGGATGGAAGGTCCACCCTTCTGCACCACGTTTTTGCGAATGAGAGTCTTAACTTCTCCAGTTTTAATAACCCGAGGATCAATGGAAGCCAGCCCCTAGGTTAGAAAACGCTGTCTTGCCAGCACAGGAAAATGGCAGATCACATGACACAGCGTCTCATCCTCTGCCCCACAGAACCGGCAGAGGGTGATATCAGATTTGCCCGAGGTATAAATATAGTGTTATAGGTACAACAGGTGCTTTATAAAAAGTAGAAGTAAGAACCAACTCTGGGCTGGCTCACAATAAACCAGCTCGATCACCGGTTATTTTTGAATTGGAGAATATAACATGTAAAATGATGTAAATAAACTATCCATCTATCTGCATATCTATCTATGTAGTCGGGGGTTTTTATAAGTGTTTAATTTGAAATTCATGAGCTAATGATGGATTGAAATCGACCCTCAACTTCATAGGAGTTTGATGGTTGATGGGCCACTGTTTTGATAAACATCAATTCACTCGCTAATCTTCCATTATCGATTGCTAACAATCAAATTACCTTACTATGGAAAAGCCGGGCTTTATTCTCGGAATGTCTTATTTTCTTTTAGTTAGCTTACTACGTGTAGTACATTTGGGGATGAACTGAAATATTTGTACCACGCCGCAGAAATGTGAGAGCTCTAGTGTCTGTGGTAGTAGGTATTCAGGTGGTTGATCACGAGTGTAAACAGGGGTGATCGATCGTTGATGGTTTATGAGAGTTTGTCAATGGAGAAGAACGAGAAACGCCTTGTCGTGACGCTTCAGAATCTGATATAGCTGGCCCCTGTGAATTATTAGCCTGACAAACTCGCGGGCATTAATTTACATTCAAATGAAGTGAAATTGACTTTCAGACTTGTTATGATGGGACGATTATTTTTTTTAGCACACTTTACAATTGTGTCGTAGGTCGAGGAAGCGCTTGACGGTGCACGTGATTCGGTTCGGCCATCGTGACCCCCTTGCTCAATTATCTGTGAAGTTAATTGGGAAAAACTAGACGCCCTCGACCCCTACACGAGAGAAAACTATTTGTCTCGTAGCGTGTCGGGGAAAAGCGCTACCCGAGGGGTCCCCAACTCTTCCCCCTCGGTTCCAAGTGCTGTTGGACCTTTAATGCAATTTCCGCTCAATTGTGCGCTATTGGCTCTTCCCTGGGCCTCTACGATCTCTGATTCCGTTAGGGGAATCACGTTTGGGTTATTATGAGCGAGGGAAATGCTTCCGAGCACATATGAAAGTGGGGAAGGCGGGAATAAAATTCTGATGTTCGGTTGAACTGAGAGGTTGAAACTTTTGTTCACGTACGACTGACTTCACGGAGAGCGTCACTGAGATAATTTGAACACATAATTGACTTGATTAACTTGAAAAAAAAATGGCTACAATTAGATCGGAGGTTAATTGAACGAGATTGATTGAACACCATTTTGTTAAAATTGGATACTATTATTCAGTAGTTGGACCCCAACTTTTTTTTTTCATAAGCAGGTCAGAAAATGTTTAAGATTCGGCCTGTAACTGTTTAACGCATCACTTCAGGCCAAGTCCTTGGATGTATTTAGTCCATTGGTAGCCTTCTCTGTCTCTCCCGTTCTCGGGCGATCTTTCTCTGCAACATGCCTTCGGTATAGACAACTACAGAGGTCCAATGTTCCTCTCTTTCAAGCATTTTGGCAACTATATTCTCCTGTGTCATGCCCTCGTAGCGGCTCTTGTCTCCCTTTCCGGCCTTGTCCATCCTAGATTCCATAAAAATGCTCCATTTGTATATCCACACGGTAAATCGACGAGGTACGAAATCAGCAACAAGAGTATTTAAGCGGATCATTAAGTGTCCATACCGTGTAATTGATTTCTGCATGACTATGTCTTAACCCGCCAAGTCCTATAGTCACCTCTAGGTGACACTACTTTGATAATTAATTAAAAATAAATAAGCCGCCAAATTAGACAACAACATACGAGTCATAGAAGAAGTTAATATTCATGACAGTTCAACTGATAAGCTCATATGTTTTGTTGTCTCGTGAATTTCGTGATTCCCTGCAACTTGTCAAGAGTTTTGAGAAAAATGCCGAAGATCAGGTAAAATTCTGGGACTTTTTTGTGGTAATCTGTTTTTTAGGATGTAGCATGTGTTTGTAAATAACATTTCGTCCAGAAAAATTCAAACTGAAGCCCCCTATACTCAACCAAATCAGCCATGTCACCTGTAGGTGACTCTAGGATTTCACGGAACATCAACCCCCAACTCTCACCCAAGACGTCAAAAGTGTTTTATTCGTTACTTATGTTTTATTTGAACTGTGAGCAAGGTGAAAGTATGTGTCTGGTGTTGGCTGTTCTCTGTTGACCCGATTGGAGGAGGATTTTAGATGGCACAGATCTACCATGGTAGGCATGGCAGCAAGCAGCACATAAAGAGGAAGCCAATCCGTTTTGGCTACAAACTCTGGTCCATAGCCACCAAGAATGGGTTCCTTGTGTCGATTGAACCTTACCAAGGTGCAAAAGCTGCCCCCCTTCCTCATCAAAATGAAATTGGACTTGGAGCTGCAGTCGTCCCCACACTCTTTCAAGGATGCCAACAGAGCTCTGAACATACAATTTGTACATTGAAAATTTTTTCACCTGGTTGCTGCTGCTGAATATTCTTCATAGTTGGTATTCATTCCACAAAACTAATGTTTGATTCAACGTACAAGTGATAAAGTTCACAGTGTACGATTTTGGAGGACTAATACTGTATGTAGTGTTGAGCTCAGGCCGAGAGTCACCTAGGGGTGACACCCTCATATCTTTTGAATAAATGAAATTTCTCTCGGTTTTTCGTATTGTATGCTTTTCATTACCTCTCAGTAACAACATATAAAAAGAAGGAGAGGAAATTTGCATGCGCCCTTATAGTACTTGGCGGGTTAAATGTAACTCAAAGAAGTTACGACTAGGACAATATCGGGGATTTTCCATCATTACGAAGTTGCTTACTGGGGCGGCCTCGGCAGGAAAGTAGAATCTTAAACCGACGGAATAACTCTGCGATGTACCCTAAAGCCATACCAGGAACCAACACCTCAATTTGTACCCAATCACATGAAAAAATTTTGAGTTTTGGAGCATACAAAAACCAAAATAATATTTTTTATATAGAGGATAACAATGAGGGAAAACTGGAACATTCTATCGAAAATGCAGTTAGCACCCACTTTAGAGCGTTCCGACTTGAAACAGACCATACTTAAGCTAGATCCGTCCCATCGCTATCATTTCGTTAATTCAACCATCAACACGGGATGAAAACAATTGACACTCAAACATCCCTTTTTCATTCATTCATTTTTTTTTTTTTTACTCTACTCCCTTGATTGGACATTGTAAACATTTTCTTTTTACAAGTGGTTTCTGTCACCTGATTCGCACTGCGGGGGGTGAAAAAAATCGTTTAACAATACCCCTTTTTCATTCTCGCGATCGGAGAGAAATGATTCGATTTTGTTTATATACCCGGTCTTTTTAACAATGCCCCTGCCCCCAAGGCCTCCCGTCACGTTTGACTATAGGCAATACTACCCGTTTTGACCCCTTGTTTTTTTTTTCTAAAAACAAGAACTTTTTTTTGCCCTTCCCCTCCTCATTTTTTTTTTTGCTTTTTGACGAGGCAAAAGAGAAGGATCGAAAATTGGGCTGTTGCTAACAACAAAGAGGCGCGGGAAAAGGCCGCGGGAAAGCTGGGGGGGATTGGCGGCTCCGGACTGGTGGCGCTCTCTTTTGTAAGTTCCGTCCCGATAAATGATTGGTAGTGGAATCCGGTGGAACAACTGAAGGGCGGTTGAGTGGTTGACGTTCAACGATCATTTTTTTTCTTTCGTTTTTTCCCAGGACGGCAAAAGGTGTGCGGCCGGCGATGGTGTGATGTGATGGTTGAAGTTCCTTTTTTAAGAGGGGAGGTTTTTTTTTACGCTACGCCGAAAAACGCGTCCGACACTACTATGTGTTTTTCGCCGGTTCTCCTTTTTTTTCAGAATAACAAAACCCGTGTTCGAAACCATCTGATGCTTACGGCAGTGCAACAGCTGAATCGTCGACGTACATTTGTAAAAACCTGTCGAAAGAAGAATATCAATTTTGTAGGTTAGAACGAAAAGGAGTAGGTCATGGTACTTGTTGAGCATCCCTCTACAGTTCCACAAGCAAATGCCTACATTTGTATATGGATTACGGCTATTATTTCTTTATTAATACTAGAATGAGTTGAGAGACAGGGGCAGCTGATATCAAGAGCACAGATGCATCTGCACCCCCTAGCCAAAATGAAAAAATACTTGAAAATAATAATAATAAGTATAATATTATCGTACTGTTTTCCTACTTTTCCCCATGAATAATCATTTAAGAGCAGAAAGTTTCAAATCTGCGCGCCGAACAAAGCCTCAGGATGGGTGAGAGGATGGTGGAGTTGTGAGTTTGGTGGGGGGTGGGGGTAGGAGTTCGCTGTCCTTTGAGTGAAAGGGGAACACAGCATTGATTGTATCTGGGTCCAAAAAATGAACCAATGAAAAGGCCCGAAATAAAGAGCGCAAAATTTCAGAGAGGTTACACAGGAGCACCCGTACCTGTCCACTCACCCGATAGAGTGCGCTAGAATCACCGAAACACACTGTTATCCTATTATCAGTTGATTGTCCCCAACCCTTGTGACTGAACTGTGTTAGCTGTAAATTGTCGGTGCAGCAAAGAGTGATTATTCGTGAAGCCGGGAGACACTATTGACAGGACTGCAAAAAAATCAAAGGCAAAACATCGTTCCACGATTTTCAAGTTCAACCCTCATTACTACGAAAAGGTTGTTTGGCTCTGGGGATGTGGGGTAATTAATAAACTTTTCTGCTTCCCTTGTTTTCTTTGCTGCAATAGTAGTAATGAAGCTTTTGTTAAATTTGGAATGGTTCTTGCTGGGCAAATATGAATTCCAACTGTTACAAAACACGGATTTCTAAAGTTCGTCAATCAATTCAAAATTTCATTATTTTTTCAGGTATTTACATAGCTATTAGCGAAATTCTTTTAAAAGTAGGATTGAGTCGTTTGTTTCACAATTTGAAGCCGAGAAAGCGGACAAGATTGATTCTTTGCATATTGGTAGTTGAAATTTGTATTTGGGCGAGAAAAGCTCATTTTCGTCTCACGAACCTTCGTGGTTTTCCGTTACCGTTTCGGTGCACCCCCGGGTTTCAGAGGAAGAACCGCCATTGTTGAGAAATCTATCAACACTTCCCTGTTTCTTGAACTTGTTACCCTGAGCTGGAACCTGACAATTTCCAGGCAAGCTTTTTAGTTCCAAGAATATCATTTGAGTGTTGCATTCTTGTCTCCTCAGCTCTTGGAAGGGGCAACTAGCTCATTCTACCTAGGAGTTCGAAAGTTTCTTATATATAATAAAAGAAGAAACGATGATGAGCAGTTAATCCACTTTTTTTTCTATCTGTTTATCTGAATTAACATGACCGCAACTAACTGCTTGAGCATATGTTTGTCAGGGAATACAGTTGAGCATGACTAAAGGGGAGTGTTGTTGCCTATTGGACCAGTAATAACTACTTTTTTTGTCAACGGAATTAGGAATCCAGCATTTTAAAAAGGGAAATATTTATGCTCGAATTTTTCGCTTGCTATGCAGTCTTTGCAATTTGATGTGTACTTTTGTTATATAAAATAATTACAAATTTTGCTACTACACAATCAGGATATGCTTCCTTAGATTTATCGAGTTTATTGTATGGGTGAGAAGCATAACATATGATGCATCTTCTTTTGTGACGTCCAGTTTCGGAGTGATTGTAACTGTGGCAGTTCAGGCATTACCTAGCTACGTTCTCTCCATCTGGATTTTGCACTTGCAAAGAAGCCGCAAGACCTTTCACTAAGTTGTGATAGGGGATCATTCGGATTGGCTTGCATTCCTTTTCTTACAGAGCTTTCATTATAAATTGACACATCACAGGTTGGATTCTTGCCACGTGGGAAATTTCGAAGACGTGTGTTATTTCAGCTGCATGAAAACAGCAATGATTCCTAAAATATTAAATGTTTGAATAATATGTACAGTACTGATGCCTAATGTTCTAAGAACGGACCCAATGTTGCTGTTCAACACTTCTAGGGAAGTAAAATATGAAAGAGTGACATTTTGTACAGTTAAATGTTCCTTAAGTCCATAAGTTCTGTTGAAACGAAAATGTATGTAGACAGTTAAATTAATCACGGATTTTGTTTTTATATCCGACTTTATGCGGACCCTTAGAATTTAGAAGGGATCATACTATTTTAATACTATGAACTCTTGTATATTGATAGAAATAGGTTTATTCAGAAAGGCTGTATTTATCCTTCACATTCATAGTAGAGAATTTGATGTAGTAAAAAACAGTGATCTTCTCTATCAATATAACTGTTTACGTTTGTTATCAGATTCTAAAGATAGTTGTCGTCATATTTTCAAAAATGTCTTTACAATGAATACGATAAGTATATTTGTCCATTTGTGTTTTTTCTCTCTGACTCGATATAACAGCAGTAATATTAACTGAAGGAGCCAGAATCTTTTATTATCCTCATGTTATGATGGAGCCGTTCGTAAGAAGAAACTCCGGGAACTGTAAACCTCTTTCCCGCAAAAACCGATCAACCAACCACGTGCGGCCGAACAGAAACACTTGGCAACCTCTATAAAACGCGCCTTTTTCTTCTCGAAGCCCCACCGCTCCGACTAACAACCTCGTTCACAACTCCCTGAAAACGAAAGGTTCTCTAATGATGGGAACCAGGGAGAAAACTGTTTGAAACTCCATCAGGCGTGGAATGGGAGGATTAACAAACAACAATACAGCGAACCCGCCCCCCTAGAAGGATTGTGAAACTTTTCCTTCGGGGGGTTCCCTGGTTTTTAGTCTGTTGTACCTCTGTACTACAGTTTCCTCTCTCTATAATATGCGGTCTGCGGCCTCAAGGAGGTCTCATTACGGCCCTCACAATCCCGCTCTTTTTGACGGATGATTCCGACACGTTTGGCGGATTTCAATCCTATTCATACGCAAGAATGAGGAACATCCTGGTGAAAGAGAGTGTGGCTGGTAAATTATTTCCTTTCTGTCGTACTCCGAAGTCATTTTCGGATCGTAATGATGTTCATTTCAGTGAACAGAAACGGAGTTTTGTAACTTAGGTGCCGGAATAAATGTTGCCTTCTTCCTATTCCATAAACTGCTACTTCTGAGCCGATCTCTGAAGCTTTTTTAACTAAAAGGTATCCGCTGGCAATAGTAGGTTAATCGCCTCAACCCTTAAAAAGGGATAAATACACCACTCTATTGCCTTCTTTAGCTTTCAGTATTAACCTTTCAACGTCCTAGGTGTGGCACACACTTCCTCGCAACACTATTCAAAAGATTTGTGATATGTTCCAGATTAGTAGATAAACTTGTTGATTATTCTTGACAGATATTATATTTGCGCATGGTCAGCAAAATCTACTAATTTATTTGCCGCCATTCTCTGAACATTTAACCGAAATTTTATGAAAACGAAAGAAATTACGCTTTTTACCAAGATTTGCTTTAAAATGTCCCTCTTTAATCGTGTAGCAAAACAGTTGGGGCTATTAACGGTAACACTGTGTGGAGTTTTGATTACTGACGTAATGGAGTAAATAGTATGGTACTGAATAGAGTGTGGGTCCATACCATGGGTAAAGTATCAGGTATTCAATATAAAAAATGCTGCCAAGTCGGGTGTGGAACGCAGTTTCTTTGTATCGATTACTGACACGTTCATAAAATTGATAGTTAACAATTATTTCTGACCACACAAAGTTCTTGAATCTCGATACATGAGTATGATACTAAAGTTTGCAAAAATTTGCTAATAAGGTTCTGCTGCAGAACTCGAGATTTCTTGCTATAAATTGACATTATGATGTGCAACGAGTTTTTAAAATGTTGCGAAATAGGAACAAAATCATATTTTCTCATCTAAGAGTTCTGATAATTCTAGGTTCAAATACCGGGTTAACTCAACAAACTCGATTTACTCCGACGTAATAACTTCTGAGCCTCTGCTGTCGGAGAAGGGTGAGGAATGTTTGGATGGGTGATAGCAAAGCAGCAAAGCTAAAACTCACATTCCTGAGAGACAGGTGTTCCTTTAGAAAGGGGAAAGTTCGGGATGGAATTACAGACTATGCCAGCATACCAATCTCACACCCATCACATAGACTCAACAGTACATTTGATAAGTAGCTTACCAGTTAATTCAACAGTCAAAGTTTACAGGCCCCTTCACGTCAGTCTCGATTGATAGGCCCACATTGAATGGAGATTCACATAAGAATCTGTTCGTAATAGGGTTCCCCTGGGTTCTCCCCTTGAAGGGAACACGTGCATGCCGTGTTATTAGGGCTAGAACAGAGTGTCAGGCTGTGAAGGGGTTGTCTTTCAGTTCACAAAGAACGCTCTGTTTCCCCACAGATATCCAAACCTTCACAAGGAGGCTTCCAGGGAAGAGGCGGCGGGGGAGCAATTCCGACGAAGCCTTATGCGTAGCTTTCTGATGAAGACCTCCGACTGTGGGGGCGGTATGTGTTTCCTCCCTAAATCACGGACTTGCTCTCAAAGGGGATGTCGTATCAAGGGCCGGAGAAAGGGGGGTGGAAATGTAATCCGATTTACTTCAGGAACCCACTTTACCCCCGTCGCCGGGGTCTTCAAGGGCACCGGTAAAGGTGCAGGAGCGGAACTAGAGGCCATGGCACCTGTACGTTTCACCTCTCCTCATAATATAATATCACAGTGTATCATGATACCGAATCTCCCCACAGGGGGGATTCCATAACGAGGAACCTACAGCACCACGCTCACTCAGTAAGACTCGACTCATGTTAGTCTTCATCCTCCTCATTCATTATTTGTTTGTTCAAATCATATTATGCCTATAATCCATATCGGCACCGTGATTTCAAATCAGCATAATTTCAGTATTAATATCCCTCGCAATGGGAGATTTCACAAGGTATCCGTAGTACCATGAGTATTCACAATCCATCACGAAGTATGTAGCTCTTCATAGTATATGTTTCACATTAGTTGGTTCCAGTCAGTAATGGCCGCTTGATATTAGTTTAGGACCATTATCTCACTAGCGAGCAAACTCCATATCATGGAATCTAAAGCGCCTTGCATCTCATAGCCAAACGCAATGTATATGCGTCATTATGTTATGCGTCTAATACCTACGCCCATGTTTAGATTAATCTGGGATTATCACCTGTATATAGGAGGAGATCTCTCAACAAGCAATCCGTAATATATAATGTATCATGGATGTATAACATATTTCAATCATCGTGAGATATTGATCAACTGGTGTTGGAGATTCATAATGAGCATTCAACAACTGGTTTGGAAAGTTGTTTTCGTGAAATCACAAGGTCTGGTAACTTTTCCACTTTCCATCACTAACCTTTGCCGTCCATTAAAGTTTCACTCCCTTTTCTCCCCATTAATTACTTGTCAACATTTATTAAGAGGTATTTCCTGGAACGGAGCAATTAATCCTCAATTTTTTTTCCGATTTGTGGGTGCGGTATTAATTTTTCTCAACAACGACCGGTAATACCTTACGCTCATATCATTCGCCGAATTGTTCTAGGAATAAATTACTAGGAATTGAACGAGAACTCTTAATTCTGTTTCTTCTTTGTTTCAAAGTAAGAGGGTATCTTCACAGAACAAGGACTCACATGCTTTTGTCATCTGATGAAGTGAGAATTCCATTTAAGACAGGGTAATGCCAAGAAAGGGAAGTATTTACCCAATTCAATGATGCGCTTACCTAGCGACACCCATTTTATGCTAATTGGAGCTAAAAAACTTCATTTACAAACACTCGGTTCAACTTCCATTTCAAGGCACGTCAATGGAGACTAAATGAATCCGTTGCAAGGTTGATGTAGGTAGTATCCTTGTTTCTTGAAACCTTAAAAGGTTCGACCAACCCTCAATAAACTCAACCAAAATCTACTGTTAATGTAGATCTCATGTCTGTTCCACCCCTCATCACTGCATACGTTGTTCATTAGTTTATCTCCCCGTCTCCAGTTTAAAATCTATTTTTCCTCTTTTTGATGTCCATCAGTCTACAGTCAGCTGACTGCATGCATAGCCAATTTCTCTTTGAACGAAACTATCAACCTTCCTTATCTGATGAAGTAGAAGAAATTCTTTTATTAGTAAATAAATGTACGATAAAAAACAAATTTTGAACACAATAAATTTACCAGCTTGGTTTATTGAACCATCTGCTAGGAAGTATGATACTAAAAAATAAACTGAGAACATTAACTCCAAGTTTTTGATTGATTCGTTTGGTTTTCATGGATGGGTAAATAAAACAAATTATTCTGAAAAGGCCGAAAGAATCGAGAAATAACACAACGTTGACTACCAGTTGAATTCCTGGAATAAAATTTGTCTATAACGCCACGCCCGTCTGCAGAACCCAACCAGTGACGACCAATCTGGACCATTTATCGCTTCAATGGCTTGGTCTCGGGAGAGAATCGGAGTACCTAAGTAAGGTAAGCGGAACTCGGAGAACAGGATTACTGCAGAGGAAATGCCAAAAATCTTCCATATCACGCAGATTGCACATATGGAATCTTTTCATGCTGAAAAGGGTTTTGTATTTAGATTAAGCATCTCTGTCTTCACCATAAATACCAACTCGGCAGCAGATAAAGAAGCCCCCGAATCCTTGATTAAAGTACCACATGTGCTCCAACGATTTACCTCTCTACATAACGTGAATGAATCTGATGATTCTGCCCGCTGCCAGAAACTTATCTGATGAAAGATCTTGCATTGCTCCTAACTCTCATCACTAACCCATATCGTTCTTCAGTTGCACTTATATCCATCTCCATCGGCTTGCCATATGCTGACAGCCTGTTGTTTCTGAAACGAAGGTACCAATCTCTCGGCTGTAATAACTTCATCATCAGCAATCTTCACATAACATTTACGTTACCCTTCTTTCGGTTCATCAGGTACCCAGCAATTTCTGATGGTCTGGGAATTCTTAATTCAGCCTTTGTGGACTTGCATCTCATACTCCTCTCATTATTAATCTACTTTGTTCTTTAGTTGCATCTCCATTTCTATCTTTCTAATGACGACAGCTTAGTCTGCTTTTTGTGGAACAAAGGTATTCATCTTCTATATTTATCTGATCTGAACCCAACTCAACAGCCAACCTCACATAATATTTATATTACACGATCCGAAAGTTCAGAAAGCCCTTGTTAGACTAGGCATTTTTTTCCAGTCGTTGTACACTAAGGTAATATTCACGTCAGACTACGTTCAAACACGCTTTTGTTGGCTGATGACGTGAAAGCGCTCTAGGTGATGATAGGTCTGGTAACTCTTCCACCTCCCATCAGTAACCTATGTTGTCCATTACAGTTTCATCCCCCTTTCCCGCCTCCTAATAGACTCGGTCACCCTGATTAATGTGCCTTCCCCTGACCGCCTGTCCTCGGCAAACACATTAATTAGGACCGCCACCCGTCCCTCCCCAGTCTCTGATCCTTGCCTGTTTGTCTAATCTGCTTAACTTGGGAATACTCTTACGTCAATTTCGGGGGCCCCCACGGAGCCTCTACCTACTGCTCCCGCGACCCGAATAACTTTAAATTGGCTTTATACGAGGAACTTGGGTAAAATGGACCCATTCGCTCCCCCCTTCTGTCCCGTCATTTCCTCAGTATAATAACAGAGGATCGATCAGGGGTGGCATGATTTAGTTAAATGACCAAACTGAGTATAAGTATAAATGGCGTTGAAGAGGCGGTGTTTGCCTGTCACAGGCATTTGCGGCATCGATTTGATGATTGGCTTCATTACCACTTCATTCCAACGCCGACTTCTGAACGAGCGACATCAATCGACCCAATTAATAATGTAATGTGGACCTCCGGAAGTAATCTAGAGGGTGGAAAGTTTCATCCCAAATTATACTGGAGAAACTCATCATTTGAATCAGATCAAAGCGGATGGAATTTAATTAGAAGTGGATATTTATACGCCACCCCTTTCGTTCATTATTCCCAATAATGAACCGTTGAAATCGACCTAGGAAAAAAGTCGTGCACACCGGAGCATTTATTGCTTTACTTCAAAGACCCCAGTATTTTCAGTTGTTCTTTGCGGAAATTGAATGAAACTAATCCGAAAAATAATAAGCCAAAGTTGCTTTTTTATAACATCCACCGCTCGTTTTCTGACGTATTTGACTCTAATTAAAGAAATTCAACAAATAAAGGAAAATAAGGCGTCGGAAGTTAACACTTCGGTTTTTAATAATAGGTGAGTATTAATATTTCTTAAATGAATTTAAAGTTAGCAGTCCTATATAATTAGCTATGATTTTGTCAGAAAATCCATCATGTACAGCAAACCTACTTTAAAGGTCCCGACGTCAATATAGTCAAATCCGTAAGCTATAATGTCAACCTTGATGCCACTAGCGACTAAAGTTCTTTTCTTCTTATCATATATATTGCTTAAAACCGGTATTCCTTCACGATTTTGAAATTTTGAAACGTTTGGAATTTATTCAAACGTCTATTTTTACGATTCTGCTCACATTTTATGTTTTAGGCTGTTGCGAACCACTTTCGTTCCCCCTCTGCAACTCTTCGAGCATCCGTAAATTCTTGTAATAACCTCAATTATCTACCGAAGTTCCATTTGGCAAGAACGATAAAACTCATGAAATGCTGAAAAAAGGAGTTGGTATCCCCATATTTACCACCGTGAGCTTGGCTGAACATTAAAGAAGGTGAAATAGGTTTTTTCTCACGCCTGCTTGCCGATTCTATGGTTGCCGATTATCTGGAGCTGGACAAACAAACGATACGGAGGAATGGCCCTAATGAGATTCATTAATTAAATGACGTTGACAGATATAATAAGGGGAGGTGATGAAACGGTATAGTTGCCCCTTACATGGACTGAATGCGGATAAAGCCCGCGACATTCGAGGATGTCCCAAATCCTGAAAGGCGTCTGGTATGTCTCCCATGGCGGCGGATTCAAGAATCGGGAAGGGCAAATTAACCGTATCCATCACACAATACAATCTACTTACGTACTATGCTGGGGAAGTAAAAACGGCCAAAACGTTGAAATGGATGAATTTTATATGAAGGAAGAATGATGCGCCTAATCTGTTCTAGTTTCTAAATAAGGCGCTTGAAATGAATGTTACTTTCCTCTTTGATGAGAGAGTGAAACCGGCTGAAGGGTGGAGAAATATATTCTATTGATGGGCTCAATGCACTGAATTCGTCTATACACTCACCAGAGGCGTTTCTCGAATGAACATTACTTTCAATACGTTAGGAAAGTAAAATCCTCTATTCTCTTGACATGTTTCAGAGTTTTTTTCTTACAGGTAAGTTCCATGCTAAAAAATGCGTAGGTACATTCGTTTGCCAATTAAGGAGCTCAAAGAAACTTGTGTAGAAATTACGCCTGTCTCACCGGCTCTCTTTACCTTATCAGCAAAGTCCACAAGTTTTCATAAATAATGAAAACTGTTTATCATAAATTGCTGTATTAGAATTCTCAATGGCATACAAAACACGGACTTTATTCGACCTTATGGTGCCGAGTAGCGACGTTTTTGAATGAGGTCCGTCCCGAAGTTCGCCCAATGGCTTCCTTTTCTGTTCATCATCACGTCCGTCGGTCGGAGAGAGCTTTTTGCCCCCCAGCGATAATGGCTATGCGGAAACTTCTTCCGCATTCAGCTGCTAAAACCTTCCTGCTCTGCGGCGCCGTTTACTCGTATTTGTGTCATAATGGGCCGCGAGCGATGATGAGCTCAATTCGACTCCCTCTCGACTCTAGTTGACACGCATCGTTTGTTAGCAACGTGACGACCTTCGCTTGGATCGCTCGGGAAGCTCGGGATAATATTTTTATCTCAACTCCGTCGACGGATGGGATTTTATTTTTTCCTTTGTTGAAACGGAGCGTTCAGAACGTTAACAATAAGTTCACTGTTTACGGTAGAATGAACGCTGGAATCGACAACAGAACGAAACTAAAAGCTACACCGGTTTCTGATTGTTTAGAGACCCAGTCTCTGATTCCAATTGCTCAAACTCAAGTTTCCAAGAATATCCACGTAAATTTTTGGTTGTACAACTTTCTGGATTACGTTTCCCTGCTGCTTTCAACAATCATTGGCTGGTAAAAAAAAAGTATGTCAGGTTGGTTTAGACCATATTTTCTTCATCGAACCCATCACAAGAAGGCAATATATTGTGGATCAATATACCTTATCGTTGGAAAATTTCGGATGAACGTGGTAAAATTCTGTCATCCAGAGGTTTCAATGTAGGGTTCAAGAATTAAAATAACAAGAATAAAAATAATCCTAAAGCTTCTTTGCTTTCGGTTAAGGATAAAATTAACGTCCGCGATAAAAGTGGGGTTTATAAACTACACTTTTTCATGTGGACTTGAGTACCGTGGTAAAACTGGTAGGAAATTTGGGAAAGGATGAACGAGCATAAAAAGGATTTCAGGGACAACAAAGGTGATTCTGCCTTTGCAAGTCATCTGAATGACTCCAGTAATAGCTTTATTTTTTATCTGAAAAACAGGGAACTCGTAGTAGAATGTCCTTATTTTTGCCCAAAGGGAGGTATGCTGGATGTGCTAGAAACATCCGTTACCATTAGGGGTGTTAGGTCAGGAAAATGTTTAAATGAGGTGATTCCTCAAAATATTTACCATTGTTGGGTTCATTATTGCAATAATTTCAGCAACACCTCTCCATAATGTTACTGTTTGTGCCACTTTCACTTTGTAAGCCTTGAGTGGCATTGGTTGGTCCTCCTTGTCCCCTTCACTGCTCTACGCCAATAGGATTCAATCTCCTTTCACCTAGGCCTTTGCAAGATTCGCTAAGTGCGATGCTGATGATGATCTAACCGTCGAAATCGATTTACTGTGTAACTCATTGTTTTCGTGGAAATATAGATGACGTTCTATCCTACTCCTTTTTTATGGAAATATTTTAAATAATGTATAATTAGGAGGTTTTGGTTTAAATAAATATATCAAGACGATACCTTGCTTCAACACTATCTCTATTATCTCCTGTTTCACCTAGTTATTGGCTTCTTATCTTCTATAGTAAACCTTTGCTCGATCGGTCAAGAAAAAAAAAAACTTTCGTACTCCTCTCTCCCTTCCTCCAAATCTGTTTCACGGTCTCAAGATCGGGACATCCGTAAATCGAATAAAAAAATCCTGGAGCTTCTCCCCAAAATTATGGGACCAAACCGGATGTCAAACATTTACTCACTCCAATAATATCCCAAAAATGACATTTGGTTTCTTGTTGGAACTACGTTCCAGGTATCATTTTCTCTCAATTCTAGGTCAATCAAATTATAATATCGAAAACTTTCAAAATATTCATGTTTTCTTCTTTTTTTCGTCATTGATGGACATGTCTTAAGTGAATCGAACGAGATTGTTCGGACCAATTTCAGTTCATCCGTTCGCTCTCTCCAACGGCTAGAACTTCTTGCAGTGCCTAGTTATGTTAATCGATTTTTTTTCTTCTCCCACGTACCAAAAAGCTTGCCCAGATTCGGTATTGGGAATGCAAAATAATTTTAAAAATTTAGGAGGTAATTGGTGATTCATATACAGCTATTTACTCATAACGGAATGTGGCCCGACGGGGACTTATAGTTCATGACCTCACTGTTCACTTCTTTTGTGGCTAGTTCCTATTTCATTATATTATATTAGTGTCATACGTGTTTCTTCTTCCACCACCGCAGCTCCTCATCACGCTAAAAGATTTCCCTCTATGCCTGAAGACGTTTAGAGAATCCTAGTGATTGAAGTGTGATGGTACAAGGAGCGACTTTTCATCACTTGATGTCTACACCCCCCCCCCCCTTTATTACACCGTACACATTTTATTTTCCATTACCTGAATGGGTGTGGACGACACCTACAATTCCATCACATAAACGATAGGGAAGAATTTAAAAACTTTAAGCTCACATGAAGCTGATGGTGGTGACGGTAAATTAATGAATTTCTATCAACTAATTGAACATTCGACGGTCATGACAGACCGATTGCGATTTAACGGCAATTTCAAAGTTGAGTTTCCACGTTTTTCATTTAACGGAAAGAAGGAAAACTCAAATTCAACCTCGTCCAAGTAAATCCAACCTTTTCCTAGAAGCAACAACAATTTCCTCCTATTAATTTTTTTGTTGATTTCATTTCAAATGAAACATGATTTAGTTTTATGTATAGGTATAGCGTTTGGAGTATTGTTTTCAGAACAGCCCCTAATCACTGACACGCATTTGGTACTACGTTTAGGGTATGTGCGCATTTTTCGGCATTTCTCCAATAATGCTGGAAAGGCTGAATTTGACTAGGAAGTGCTACAGCTTCCCCATTTATTGTGAAAAGGTTGATAGGATGGGTTAAAAACAAAGAACGAGTCAAAATAGTCGAAAGCGTAATAGAACAGCAATGTGTGATTGTATTTTGATTTATAGGGTTGCCCCAATGGATTCTGCCACACTTCAGGTTAGCAAAGGAAACTGAATGCCGAGTGTTCAATTGGATGCTGCAAATTATCACACAATTTATTGCACAATTATTACACAATCTAATATTACAATGGTTTATTGTTCCTTCAACCCGGATAACCGGATTACAAAAAATGTACTGCACAAACGGAGACCGAAGAAATCCGCGCTTCCCCTAGAATTTTAGGAACCAAAACTTGGTTTTCAGTGATTAAATATATTTTTTTAATTCCGTGATTATTAGTTTTTGATTGATCAATAAGAAATAATAACAATTTCATTTTCAGGGATATAAAAACAAAGCATTTAAGAGAAGAATATTTTGTATTTATTTATTTAAAATTACCTATTACATTCAAAAAAGTATGTTTGAAAAACCATTCTGATGTGATGTGAGCAATTGTTTTTTGCTTACAATATATTTCCTCGTAGGATCAAAGTTGGTTGTTCCAATCATAAGTAAATTTTTCAGGTGGTCTTCTGAAAGCACCGCTCGACATATGGATTTAACATGTGTCATTTTCTAAAAGGTTTGTTTGCACACATACGTTGAACCAAAAATTGTTATCGTTTGAATTCTCTGGAAGTCATCACTCAATGATCAGGAAATGAAAACTGTCTTCAACTTACTGGGATTTTTTTCTGTTTATTTATTTGACCCACCCTTGTATCAATAAATGAACTTATAAGTTATACATATCCCAAAATTATCTTTAACCCGTAATAGCCCAAGCAAAAAAAATTCTGACACTATAAGCAGCATAAAAAATCTGACACTGAATCTGACAACGAATTTAGAAAGACTAAGTATACTTGAAAAATACAAGCTTATTTTTCCAAAACCTATGTAAGAATTTTTATTTTCCAGGGCCTTTCATTATATATCCAGCCACTCGCAGTAAAGAAAACAAAAATATACTGCTCAAAAACATTCAAAAACATGCTGAAAATATTTTAAAAACAAATTACATTGGTTTTGTACACTTGCTACTTACCTAATTGCAAATATTAAATAATATTTATTTAACTGTAAAAAGAAGAAGACCTGTTTTTTTAACATTCGGAGAAGTAGTCTTTCAAGTTTTCACTTGAAGTTAGATCAATCAAATCGAGCTGAAGTTTCGTAGGAGCATATTGAACTTGAAATTTTGATGTGGCTGCTTCGTCAAACGGAAACGGAAACGGATTTTAAATTCTTCACGTAGTTTTGCGGTAATTCGTTCTACATAACTGAGAAAAAAATTTTTTGTACGTTTTAAAATTATATAAAACTTTTTTTTTCAAATTTGGTTTTCAAAAAGTACAAGTTTCAATGTGCAAGATTTCAATTGTTGAAACAAATCATTCATGAAAGAACTCTTACCCTGCAGTTTCAATTTTAATGTGTTTTTCCATTGGCGTCCGCAGGCGGCGGGCCGGACCAAATCCTTCCGCGGGCCGTGGTTTGGAGACCCCTGCTCCAGGTAATGACGCGTAGATAATGAACTGGAAGTTTCCTTCCCATTACGGACTGTTCCTTGGACTAACGCTGAAGTAAAACGAGGACGTCGATAAAAAATGATTCCGATGTGAAGCACAATGAGATAGAGCAAGTCCGCTTACGAAGGGGGTGCGACAAAGAGGCGAGGGATGGAAACTCAATCGAACGCCTCCACCGCTCCCCCCATCGCCCGGGGGGGCAAAGTGATAAAATCACACGTCAAATGAACCCTTCAATGGGTCGTGAGTAATTCGCTGGGAAACTAATATCGATCGAAAGGCGAGAAGTAATCACCTTCGCGGCCTCGGAGATGTCTCCTTTTGATCATCAGGCTGCGGGTAATCAGAATTTAGTTTGATGGCTCCGCGAGGCTGGGTTGTTAACGGCGCGAATCCTTCGACGGTATCGTGATAACCCCCGTGAGGTATCAGTAATGAAGTGATCCCTTCGCTTGATAGAGGTGAACCCTGGTTTCGTAATAAATTCGGAGCGTCTAACCACAACCGAATAGGGCATCGCTTCTGTGCTTAACAGATATAGAATTGGCACTACCTTGGATTATTATTTTCAATGATATGAGGGTGTTGGAATGGTATAGTTGCCCCTTCCAAGCAAGTGGATACATTATTTATGCTCCGCCACGCTCAGAGGATGATTCAGGAGCTTAATTTAACTATTGGGTTAGGGGGAATTGCGAGTAAATAGGGACAGCAGGATAATCAGGACAGTTAACAATAAAAGGGCCAGTGGACGTAACCACGCTCTGCTACCATGTGAGGGCGATAGAATGGTATAGTTGCCCCTTCCAAGCAGGTGGATACATTATTTATGCTCCGCCACGCTCAGAGGATGATTCAGAAGCCTGCAGGCGTCCGACTCATCTCCCAAGGCGACAGATTCTAAAATCGGGAAGGGGCCAACTAACCATATTCATCACAATGATAAGAAAACGACATTTATAATCCTACGTCAAACTTTGTTAGTTCACGTCTTAAAACATGTGGATTTCCAAAATCGGATGAGAAAAAAGTTAGTCCGCCCCCCCCCCCCCCTTATTGAAGTATTGAATTAATCCCCAGATGATGTAGTCCCTAGTAGTTATACGTTTAAAATAACGGCTTACCTAGAGTTTCACGGAAGGGTTCGCGGATAATTTGATAGCGCCTTTTGTTTGATTGCTTTCAATTATGACTATTTGTAATCGACCCGAAAGAAGAATTGTTTAACCCCTTTTCCAGATTTGTTGGAATACGTTTTAAGAAATGTAAATGTCAAAAATCACATTCGGGGCTTAGTTGCCACATTCAATATATTTTTCGCGTTTCCGATCTCAAATCACTAAAATGAGTACAACTCACATAAACCGCTCGATGAATCACTTTCGAAGACTTCGTAGGAAATAGCGTCAAATTTTGTTTCTCCTTAGAGCAGAATAGGTTATTCTAACATGACTTACGACGTAACAATCGTAACGTAACAATATCCGGAGTTGAATGTTTAAAATATGTTCAAAAAAATAAAAAAAAGATTAACCGCTCACGATGAACTACAAACGACTGTTGTACCTAACTATAATCTGCCCAATATGACAGTACACCTGCTCCGTCTGGTGCTTGGCGTGCATGTTACAAATTAAACGTGTTCAAACAGAGCAAAGCAGAGCACTCTATGTCACAACAAATGCTCCTCGGTACGTATGAAAAACAGATATCCACAAAGACCTTGACGCACCAGAAGTGGAGGACGTTGTACAAGCAGCAACATCAAACATGCACTCAGTAATATATACCCACGAATCGCCAGCATGTGAACAACAGCACTGTTGTCAGCGTGGGAACGGCAACAAATAAGCAGACGACTAAAAACAACAAGATTCTACCCTCCCCTGAATTTCCTTGATTCAAACTTCGTTGGAATCGGGTAAGCAGATTTCAGGGTTCTAATTTCATAAAGCCGCTTGTCTCCATTGCGTATTAGGAACAGGTTCAGCTGTTTTCCTTGCTATACGTTTATTGTGACACGTATAATTTTGAAATGACTGCTCATGTCCTTATATTCCGAAAACTGATGCAAATTATTACAGAAAGGGTCAATTATTCTTGTGCTTCATTCAACGTCAATCTCTGATATTTGTATTAGACCTGGTGTGTGGTACATTGCCGAACTCACCGACTACGGGCATTGTAATTGAATACCAAAAGCAGCAAAAAGAGCTTAATTCGTACTTCACCTCCGTACACCAATTTGGAGACGAATGAGTTACAACGGTGCACAGCTGATCAGTGTGTTCGGAGACCCTTTAATTGGCTTCCAGATTTACCAAAAACAGCAGGATGTCTTTCCGCATTTATCTCAGTCAATCCTAAAAGGTCTGACTATCTGAATATTTAGAACTTTGGAAATAACACCAATGTTTTCATGTTTTTCAATGAAAGATGTGCCTTCGAAATATCAAATGAGCTTGCTCATCTGTTTGCTCTCAATAATGGCTAGAACTTTGATAGGAAACAATCATAAACACATAAAGAGTATTTAAAACTTTTTTTAACACTACATCATTGGGGACAGTAATGTGTCTTCTTGGTGTGGCACCAACATCCTGGTAAGGTTATTAAATAACTGAAATTTCCCGAATAAGGTCTCATGACCGGTGAGTCATACCATTTCTCAGGCCCACTCTCGGCCTGAATAGTTGTCCCTCCAACTTGCAGGAAGAAGTTCAGTCCACGATGGATCAACCTCCTTTTGAGGAGGAGGATCGCTGATAAATGTCCGACTTGTCAACCTTTGGATTCGGTATGAGTTGATGATTTCGTGGAAGTAGAGTTGGACGAGTTGAAGCGTTTCTAGGGACTGAACGAAGAGTGAGTGGGGTTATTGGATCAAAGTTGCCCAATTTTTCTCAATCATTCATTGCGTGAACTAGTCTGTGTGCATTTTTGTGACATAGTGCTCGTACTAGGAGGTTGTGGACGTACTGAAGTTGGACCTCTAGTCGGAGAAGTCAGAGCATTCGTGCCGTGAGTGGGAATGCTTAATTTGCGTCGGTCAGCCGCGGTATCGAGGTGAAGTTGCTGTAAAGGGTGCTGACATAAACTAAGTACTGTAGAAGTGGAGATCTCGTCAAAAACCGAAAGGGACTGTGAAGGATCCATCGAAGGTTCTTATGAAAACCAACGAAATTTACAAGTCTACAAGCGGAGTGATGATGAATATTAATCTAAACGATCCCCGAACCACACTAATGAATGCCGTAGTTGATCTAGAGTTTCGGAATCACATCAAACTGAGGAATAGGTTTCATGACTTTTCCAATGATCTGCAGAACTCAGTCACCCTACATACGTTGTGCAGTCAATTTCCTCAGTGCATATAACGACGAATTAATTTGACGCGCTCACCCAACAACTCTGATGGCGCGAAGCAGTATTATGATCCCCCGCGCATTAACCAGGTTCTAGCACCCATGACGGCGGCCCACTCAAACTGAGGAAAACCTCATGAAACATTCATTTTCCCTTTTCAAGCCCCATTACGTGCCTTTCCCGCGTCTCTGGAAAACGCCCTTGCCTTCCTCCTCCACCCGCCCTACGACCGCATCAGCCCTTGAAGCAGAATATTTACTTCTCACGAAGACGGAAGCACGATCGGAGCATTTCAGTATTATTCCTCCCAGTTTCAGTAGTTAAATGGCGTCCTCATTTAAATCGAGTATTCACCCGCCTAAACACACGGTAAGCTATTAATCTCAAAGCACTCTGTTGACAAGGTCAATAATTGAATTATTCTATGACTAGACGAAAGGGTGCCTCAAATGAAAATTAAACATACTATTCAGTAAAATATGCAATAAATGAATTACAGGAGGGATGGATCTCTTTGGTTTTTATATGATCAGATTCTTAATCGCAATAGATTAGGTTATTAATGGATTGCCATCATATACAGGGTGTCCCATCTATGTGGGCATATTAAGGAATTACATCCATACGGTACGAGCTATCAAAAAATTGAACCGGACCTTTTCTGTAGTATTTTCGCTCTGCTTGAAAGCTGTATTTAAAAGCTGAGTAATAATTGGTAGCGCTCTCATTTTCTTGGTCAATCACAAGGGGTCGTATTGAAAATAAGTAGCCAAGAACGTTGTTGTGCACTGTAACTTGCTGTAGATATACCGATATATCGGGAAAGAAAATATCGCTCAAAAATATCGATATATCGGTATTTTCTTAACATCTCTACTTTGGTTGCAAGACGATTTTTAAAACATTCAAGGACACTGACGTTATTTTTCTTTTGTCAAAGTGATGGGTTCTCGAGGTGAACGGTTAAACGTGGGCTGAGAGTGGGCTCGTGTGATACATTGAAGATATGTCTTTAAAATACTGTTTTTCAACTTGTGTTGCTGCGGAATTTACTTTTCCTCATGTCTGAATGTCGCAGTCAGTTGATTTCCAATTTTAGGATTGAAAGGAACTGGTGACTAGCCCTAGACTACAAGGGTGGGTTGTTTCCCACAAATACATGCGTTCGGAATAATGTGATTCGAAAATGCCTGCCTCCAAACTGACCCATTTGAAGAACCAAAACAATGACCTAAAGCTCCTGTATCCCTTCAACTTCTCGGTTCTAACAGAAGATGCAACTTTTGTGTTGTACTCGTTGAAAATGACGCTAAATCAATGCTTTTAACATGGAGTGCATCCAAGAAGCTCAGGAATTCCGGTCATTTTTTTGTTTTTCCATCGGTAGATTTTCAAAAGTAATAAAACCAAATGACCGTAATGAACCAACATCACCGTCAATAGATATATTTGAAGGAGCAAGAGCTACAGTACCATCAAGACCAGGAGGTCGTGCGGGTACTGTATAACCTGGCACCGTAATTATACTGTACACTTAACAATTGTTGATTCAGTCATTCAAAAACTTGCCGTCAACAGCAATATGTCGGCTTGGAGAAACCTATCTACAGCTCTGCGGTAATGGCAACAAGATGGTGTTATGTGGGGCTGAAAAATACCGGATCCGATAGATTGCATTTAATTTCGATACATCGGAATAACATATATCGCCCAAAAATATCGATATATCGACGGAAGAATATATCTTGACATCCCTATTGTACAATACAAATACTAAGGCGTTGTGTAATAATTGGTAACGCTTTCTTGTTCTTGGTCAATAACAAGTGATCATATTGAAAATAATAAGCCAAGAACGGTGTTGAACACTGTAACTTGTGTGCATCTTTGGGCAAGTATAAATTGTTGTTTGAATTCCTTCGGAATAGTTGAGGTAGTGTGGTGTTGGTATTTCGAACGGGGGACATGATATAATTCATTCGCATGAGAATAAATTAGGGTGGGCACAGTGTTTGAACAATCAAGATATAAGATGGAATTGTAAATTATTTTCATCGCCAATCCAACAAGATGAAAGAACCGACGGGACGAACCCCATCAGAGACCCTCTGAAATCACGGGCAGCAAACAGTATTCAAACATTGGGACAAGTTGGCGGATATAACGATCTTCGTCTGGCCGGAAAGGTCTCTCCCCTCGACGCCCGGCAACGGCTCCTCTGTATTCCGGAGGCTTCCCTCTCTAGCCGAGGGGTTTCCAAGGACCTTTTGATTCGAACCTTGACCAGGGAGCCCAGACAGGCCCCGAGCCCACTTCCTTCCAAGATCCTCCATCTCAAAAGGCGACCGACACAGGGTTCCCCCTTCTCTCGGGCTTCGTCCTGAACCCATGGCCATCTATTGTTTTGCACTACCCTGAGAAGGAGTTCATGGAAGCCGTTTCCACGCAATACCGTGTTTACTTACGAAGGAATTATCGTTATGAAAGAGAAATTCTATGAAATATGCACCGGTCGTTCCTTAGTACGAGAAGCCCATTAATTATTACACTTCATTAAGAAAGGCTTTGGTTATAAAATATTTACTTCTACAGTCAATATTTTCACAAATAAAATTTGCACCTTCATTTTTCCTTCTCTTTATTAGACTGTATTTACACTGCGTGCGAAGCGATGAGAGGCGCGAATTGCAAAGCGTTGCCCTGCGATGATATGTTTATAATATTGCCAGCGATTGAGTAAACCAGTCAGGTGTTTGGTGTCCTGCTCATTTCATTTGAAATTGACCCCGCTTATTCCTTTTCTTAGAGAATAGCACGTTGAATGTAAAAAGAAAACGAAAGTGGGTGCATGAAGTCAATCATGGGAGATCTTCAAATGGAGAATATCACCATTCATAATTATTCACCACAGATCAGCGAGAGGATGACGAGCGGTTTTGGAAACGTAGATTCAGTTAAGTTTTCTTCCTAGTGAATTGTGTTCAGGGCATCAAGACATGGCGGATACCAGAAGCTCGAGTGGTGAAGTGTTAACCAACTTCCTTGAGCTTTGGATATTTCGATTTGTGAGGCAATGAAATTCAAGTGTTACCATCTACATCCCAACACGCATATTTCCTGAAAATGTAATCGAAATCTTATGGAAGCTGTAAAAATACACTTTATTACATGGATCAGTGGACGCGTTCCCTCTTGCTTATACCGAAACGTATTCAGAATGGTTTGAATCTCCGATTACGAGTGGAGATTTTGATTCCGTGCAGGAAAGTTTGTCTCCCGAATCTGGAAACAATACTTCCCCTAAAGATAGGTTCATACCTCCCACGGACTAGGTTTGGTGATTGGAGTCCACAAGGGGCAAGGCCTACCTCACCTTCAAGACCTGGCGGTCGTGCGGGTACTGTATACCCTCTTCGCCGTCTCGTACCAATTGGGTACTGGTGCTTGAAGTTCTCTCTTCGTTCACTTTCATTGATCTACTTGAGTCGTTCAATTGATGAATCAGTAATTCACGTGCAAAACAAACAGGAATGAAAACAAAAATTTAGAGAGGGATTGGAAGTTTGGGCTTACTTGCCATCGGCCAAGGAATGGACCCTGGGCAGAATAATGAAACGGTAAGGAGTAGTGTTGTATGGAATGAAGTAGATTGAAAGGAAGATCGGAAAACACATTGATTAGGCGATCAACTTTCATGTTGATGATTCTCTTGGGATAGTCGGTAGTAGAGAAAGTTCAGTGTATACTGTATCGAATTCCCGATTTTAAGTTGTAAAACTTGGAGAAATTGAAGCTCTCCTAGTTTCCGTATTCAACTGTCGGGGTTGGTATCATTCGGTTCAGAAAAGTATAACCTTTTAAAAATTCGCCTCAGAATATTTTTCCTAGATTTTGTAGAGTGAGTAGAGAAAACAATTCAAGAATAAAACTTCGACGAACGGGATGTTGCTAATTGCTGTTCAGTTGATTGAGTTTTTGGATGGTTTAACGAGGAAGCTACATGCCACATAGAACTCGGGATACGTTTGGAGGAAATTCTGTACTTCATATCCACCAGTTTCATCACAACTAAAAACATTTAAAAAAAATACAAGTTGATAGCATCCAATTTGCTACGGTGTTGAACGGATAACACGCCTAAGTTTTCAAGATTTGTAATAAAACAGTGGCCACATCACATTCCACATCACAGATATTGTTTAGATAGTACCTAATTCATATTTAGCAGTGTCTAGATATAGTGTAGTTGTTTATAGCATCAAGTTTGTGATGGTGGTCTGGAGGGGTCGGAGGTTAATATCCAGTCATGTTTCCTGGATCTCGAACATAAGAGCTACAGTTGTGCATGGTGTGTGTTGTAGATGCTATAACATATCAAGATTATTGATTTTATGGAACTCTCTCACTTCGGCTTGATTCAGTTACCCGTTCCTTCGGGTCTCCCCTCAAACTCCAACCCGCTCAACGGGGGATCGGCCGGACGGATGAGGGACTCCGCGGAAAAGAGGACACGCCTACGTGCCCAGTCGGGGGGTTGGGACCGCCTGACTAAATCAAAAGGCCCTTCGTGGCTCGCTCCCTTGAATACAAAGTGGTTATGAACGACGGGGAGAGAGGTCCCCCCGTAATCAACCAGAGGGCTTTTTCGTTAAGGGTTTTCATTCATTTGTTTCACGAAGAAAATCTCGCCGAAATATCAAGGCTTCCCTGTAGGTGGGCGGAGGTTCTTAATTAATAAAGTCCCTCGGAGTCGTGTGACGCATAAAATGAGGACGCGGCGGGAACTAGTCCAAACAACAACGGAACTTGCGAGCTTTCCTAGACCTATCAACAAGTTGGTCTCGCCGTGTATTGCATACGCTTGTATCACCTCGAGTGAGTCCGACAATACTACATGAGCCCAATTTTGTAATAACGGCAAATTTACGGTCGACAAAAACGAAAAATCAATTTTTTTCAATAATAATCCATAACTAATTGACCTCCAAAAAAATTTCAACCCCACTCAAAACTTGTTGTTTCAAGTTCCAAGATGTATAAAATACAAGAATACATATATTTACAGATTTAACTAATTTTTCCCAGTACTATTGAAATAGGGGATTTGCAACAAACCATTTTGTTGAGTTCGAAAATTTTAAGCGGTAAGCAGGGGCTGCAGACAGGAGCACCGGCGCATTTGCACCCTTGGTCAATATGGAAAATATACCAGATAATCATAATATTATAAGTATAATATTATCATACTGTTTTCTAAATCCACTTGACAATCCGCGCGAGTTTGGGGGGTGGATTAGGGGTTTGCTGTCAGGGAGCTAAACTTCGTCTGTGCTCCGAGTGGAAAGAGAACGCAGCGTTGATTGGGTCCGGGTACAAAGAACGAACCAACGAGTGTGCCTGAAATAAAGCACGCATATTTTCAGTGACACAGGAGCACAAAAGTTGTTCGCTCACCCACCAGAGTGCGCTAGAATCACCAAAACACACTCTTACCGTTGTGTAACATTGTGAAGTGTTTTCCTCTTTTCATCGCTTTAAGATGTGGTCTTTCTAACTTTGAAATCAACAAATACGTATTCCTTGGGTCCTTTATTGTGCATTGGGATGAAAGCCATTGCTAATGCAGAGAGGACCTGACAACGCCGCGCTTTCATATTGAAGTAGTACCTTGAAAGTCCCGGAGGGAAATTTTGAATAAATTACGTAAAAACTCATGAATACGAATTTAGAGTCAAGCACGACTCCCGCTCAGAGTCTTGAAGAAACCATTAAATCATTTCGAGCCACAGACAGTGGCACTGGAAGTGGGATATTCTGGAAGAGAAGGATGCCTACATTCACCTCTTGCAGCGGGAGAAGGAAAAAAAGAAGAGATACCGCACAACACATAAAGGCAAAGAAATACGTGTACCAGTGCTACGAGGGACCCGGCTACCAAAGGGAAATGAAGTAGAGTAGAGGGTATGTATGAAAAACAGCTATACCCCTCGGCAAGGTAGAAAGACAGGAGCACAAGGCAAAATGGAGGGAAAAGGCCGTTAGTATACAAATGGCCGAGCGCCTTCCGGGCATAAAGAACACCAACTAATAAAGGAGTGCTCTTAAAAAGTTTTTCTACGCTTTTGGTCCAAGACGCCATCCTCCTTTCCTCCTATGTTTTTCTTGCAATTTTGTTTTTTTGTTTTTTGTGTGGCCATAATATCGGAAGAGAGGTGACCCTAATATCTCAGCATGAGCAAACAAGAAAGCACCTGCTTCCTCTCCCTCGTGCTCATTTCGTTGGTGGCCCCTTCCGACGAAAATGTCGGTCGCTCGGCGGGAGGGATGCATTTCATCTCGCCCTCCCCTTTTGTTCTTGTACTTCTAACAATATCGATTTCCCGCGCCTTGTTTGTGTTGTTCAAACAACAACAGGAGTATAAAGTAAAAAAAACAATTGAATACACATAAAATCGAACGAAACAAATGTTTGGTTAACGGCGTTCTCAAATATCACATATCGAATATCGAATAAGTCACTGTTGAAATGGGATGCCAGATTTTCAATTTTTTTAGACTGTGTTCGTATCCAACTTGGATCCCATGATTTGTCACGAAAACGAACACCCTTCCTTCCTGTTCATTTGAAAATATGATTACGGATACTTCTATCTCGAACTACCAAGAAGATAAATGATTGTTACATGCAATTCGCTATTGAGATATTTCGGAAGTGTCACATTCCTCTACTGCTATTGATATCAAATATGATGGTAGAATATTTGGATGCCCAACATATACCATAATCTGGCTTACGGCCTCATCTCTTGGCAGGTGCTATCAGTCCAATCCGTCATCTCTTGTCATATGTTAGCATAGCCTGTTAGCATAGCCTGTTTCACTCCTCCAATATCGTCGGCCCAAAGGCCCCTATGCTTCCCACACCCGCATAGACAAAACCGACAATAAATAATTGAATCTTACCACTTAACCTTCGACTATTACTGGTGCATTTAAAAACCCCATAAAAGTTCTATAACTCTCATTCATTACTCAAAGTTTATTAAATTGAGCAAATCTTCATTTCCGGATGTTACAAAGCCCAGTTCCAAATGATCTTTCCAACTGTAGTCATTAAAAACTTATACTGATTATAGTTTTAATACTTTAATATTCCGAGTTAGGTAAGTAACAATGCTAATCTATTTATTCGCTCATCCAATGGAATTAGACATGCTACTTATGTACCTCTTGTATATTGTGTATGGTGCACAAAACGAAATCACCTTGATATTACTAATGTTTATATGAAAGAGTGTTCATATTGAAAAGTTCATTTAAAATCGAATTGCCTACTGCAGTTTCATGAAAGTGACATTCTGGAGAACAAACGTCAGGTAAATTATGGATTATTGCTAAACCTCAATAAATATGTTATTGAACTACTACGAGTGTATGATGAAAGGTTAACTTCGACAAACTGATAAACCTTTGTTTGGACGTTCCAAACGTTTTTCATGACGTGTCATATTCTTGGTCGATTCAGCCATCACCTTCGAGTTTTCTAGGGCCTTTGTTATCGATTACACTCACTTCTTGCAGTAAAGCGGTCGTGATGATTACGCAAGGGAACCCACCTCTCCTCAGTACCTTATTTACAATTTCCCCGAATCCTTCCTTCCCATTCACTTCCAACGTATTGTTGTTTTTTTATGAAACATAGTTTGAATGAGGCTTCTGATGTAATATTTCTGAAGGAGTCGTCTGAAAATTCAGGTGAAGCTATCAACCCGGACAAGTAGATTCAGATTTCTGAGTACCGATCCTTCCCGTGAAACTCAAAGTTCTGCTGATAATAATAATAAAGTCACCGAACTTTTTTCGTGGTTGAAATTTTGTTCATTAGCGTTCAACCCCTCTCAACTTATCTGTAAGGCGTCTAAAAACTTTGCTACGGTAAGAAAACGATCTGAGAGAAGCTGACATCTCAATTTCAGCTCCTGGTGTTGCGTGAAAACAAATTCATAATTTCTCGACATTATTGTGACAAACATAATGTTTTGTTATGTTATTGCATAACGATATCATACCATACAATGCTTTATCACACATTGCCTTGTAAATTACACGAGACAGTGGATTGGAGTTTAGTGACTGCTGGGAGTAGTTATCCTCGTATATACCAAATAAAAAAGAGATCTACATCATTAAAGAACCTCAAACAAGGAGATAGTTCAGAAGCTTTGCCTTCACGATTGGAAGAATATAAAAGCATTTCTATCGAAAACGTCATAGACTGAAGTGAAGTAATACGGTTGAAGGAGGTGGTTGTTTTAGTGATAGGTATGTCGACTCAAATTATTTCAAAAAGAGGATATATGTAGGAAGGCCTATTTGTTGCATCATTCTCTCACCGATTCCACACCAAATAACACATTATTATTATGTGTTACGTACTTACCAGGCTTCGAGAAAATGGTTTGCATACCATTCATTGCAGTCATTTTCTACGAACAAATGATTTAAAACTAACAAAGTTTGGGGATTCTTGAGCTGTTTTTTATATAACTACAACCAAGTGGTCTTCTAACATGATCATAACTCGTATTAGGGCTACGAAATTCGGGGAACATATTCAAATACAATCAACCTGACACAGGTGGGAATAAACGTGTCTGAGCTTGATTGTAGGAGATCCTTGGTTCGTAGTAAATTCAAGTCGATTCAGGTGTTGGGGCCATCAAAGTAGTGGAAAGCAGAAGTTGGACATTCAGACATTGAACATCCTTCATGATTGCAAGAACGTTTGTTATCCGCGTTGTTGATTGGTCAGTAGATCTTTCTCCAGGTTTGGCAGAGTGTTCCGCCAGGTCCAGGAGTTGGTACTCTCCTCATAAGTTCTTTGGACCAGGGGTAGTATCTCCATTGCACCAAAGAGCAGTCTGAATTCTTGACGAGCAGGGCTTAGCTTGCTCCGATAGTCTATAACAATAGCTGAAGCAGGCTGCACTGTACATCTACAATCCTCTTAGCATTGGTGAGTAAGGCTCAACACCATCCTTCCTTCTCAACAACTTTCAAATAATAACTTCTCCCTTCCACAAACAGACCTCGGTATCTGCCATAGGTTGGAAAATACTGGACGTATCTATGTAAATGTAACATAATAATGTATTCGCATCACGTTTCCACTTTGCTACCCCAGAATCGATTTCATAAACATCCGAAAGAGCAATAAAACACCAAAAACTGAAAAACATGTATAACCCTTTTATGCGGACTTTTGCATCGTTTTTCATCATGTGTCACTTCCAACGTCGATCTATCAATCACCTTCGAGTCTCCGAGGGATGTTGTTATTCGAATAGCACCACTTCCTCCTGTAAAGCGGCCCTGATGATTATGCAAGGGACGGCTTGGTCGGTTGTTATCAGCTTCCCCACCCCGCCATCTTCGTCATACCCCATCCACTCGCAGGAGATTGTCATCGCTCGCCTCCATCTCGTCTATATGTAAATCCTTACTAAATGCACCGAAGCTTCAATATCGAAAGAGACCCTTTTCCAAGCCGTTGGCTCGCGGTTCAGGAGGTGGTTATGGAAAAACTTGCTTCCTCGGTTGAGTGCCCTTTGTCCAAACCTGTGAATGTGGCTATAATCTGGCTTAGGACGCTTTCATCCATCCAGAAATAAAATAAGTCTTCAATCATTTTTCACTTAACGCTGATGAAATTGTACTCATGACATTGCCATACTAGATACTTGTCCACACTTTCACAACCAGTTACTTTCCACAACTCGAAAATTAGGAACTCGCCAACAAGTGGTCGAAATCCTACTCCCAGGTGATGATGCGGGCACTAGTGAAAACTCCATTCTCGGTTCATCGAGCAGTTTCCATGAGGCTAAGGGGCCCAAGGGAACAAGTACGAGGACTAGGACTGGAGGACGGAGCAGCTTGGCTACTGGAAGAATAAAACCACACACACACACACACACACACACACACACACACTACATACACTATATATAGTTAGGAAAAAAAGAAAATCAGATTAGTTTGGCAAAATCAATTTGAATTTTTGGCATATTATCAAATTGAAAATTTTGGCAAATTAATTTGAACCTTTGGCACAAATAAATTTTAATATTTTTGGCATATCAATTTAAACTTTTGGCGACTCAATTTCTACTTCTGGCATACCACTTCGAGCTTTTGGCATATCAATTTATACTTTTCACAAATCCCAACTAACCCAACATTCCGCCCCATATAATGATCAATAAATGTTTTTTCTCTCAACCAAACTAAAAATTAGATGCATATTTTGAGAGCTTTGCAAGTAGCTCACTTATAACCAAGGAATTCGTTTTTCTAAAATGCCCAGTCGAACAAATGGGGATCTTACACTATCATAAATTTTAAAAATTATCCTGCAGGAGAAAGAGGAATTGTTGAATGCTTAGTAGAAAGAGGAATGGAATGATTAGTAATATAAAAATAATTGAAAAAAATATCCCATCCACATAAAAAAACATTTATCATAATTGAACTGACAGATTCCTGGCACTAGATAACTTACTAGGGTTACATTTTTCTTGGTCAATATTGTTTAATAAATATATGTCACCTACCTCTGAAAGGTTTGAAGAAAACTAGCATGTGAAGGTGTACTTTTCCAATTACTGGGGCTTCCAAGATCAACGAACGAACTTCGAATGTTGGATGTTGAATTTTAAACCAGATTGAAAGCTGCCGAGTGGATGATCACTAGGGTTCCTCCATTTACTCGCAGTAACAACTCCCGAATTCTTTAAATAAACAATCTTCCTATCTTCCTAGTACCTCCGTGACTGGATAGACTGTATACAATGTGCTCTAGGAGAAGTGGCGCCTGAATTTGTCGAACTTTCTCTTACCTATTTATTAATTTATTCTTCTGTAATTAAATCCATCAAGGTTATCTACGTCTGGTTCGGTAATCCTTCAATACTAGTGAAATCCACTGATTCACATGAAATATTACGTATGCAGTTATTGATAAAATTATAAAGGTTGCACACAAATCTAACCTCCTGCATCCTGCACAAATTCTAACTGCAGCTCATGTTTACTGTTCCAGTATTCGTGCTGCCAATGATGAGACACTAGAGGGAGAGCTAATGATTTTGATGACAATTTCAGCCACTTTTGTTGATTATTTTGAACAATGAACCTTCGACCAAGAAAACAATGTTCCCCCTCCTCTCCCACAAATTATTGGTTCAAGTTTAAAGTAAGGCACGTAAATTTAAAGAATCGATTTAAAAAATCCATTAAAAAAAGTACACAGTCCGCTGTCTAATGGTTTTCTCCAAAGCTATTGGACCAAAGTTTACAAAATTTGGCTCGAATTCCAACATTGATCCTTAATATACATCTTGATCAATCAATGAGAAAGGATTATAATTAAGGATTACACCATTAAAAACAACACAAATTATTACACAGGTTTATTATTTCTACATTCTACAGCTCTGCACATGGCTTTTTTTTTTTTTTTTTTTTTATTCCGAGAGACCATGGGGTTCGGTGTACCAGCATCCGTTACCTCACCATTTGAAAAATCGTTCGGTAGACGGTCGGGCTGCAGAACCGTTCCGTAACAAGTGGCTGGTGAGACGCGTGGCTCGCGGTAGAACAAATTGCACGGTTGATCATATACGATTAAACTCTCCACAACGCAATCTACCAAGCTCAAATTCAATTTAGGAGACGAAGCGGCTGCCTTCTTTTTTGCCTGTATTTTTTTTTCGTTTTCTCAAATTTCTGTCGGGTTTCGAGAGTGTACTTTGATGTTGTCTGTGGTTGTACAGTACAGTTCTGGTAGTCCGGTGCAATATGCGTACCAGGACTATCTGATGCAGAAATAATAAACCTTGGTGTAATAATTTGCAGCATTTTTGGTTTATTTTAGCTCTTATAGCTGAAAGCAATCTTTGTAGAAGGTTCCAAGCATCCAAAATCTTAGGAGCATTTCCGTCTCAAGACGTAAAGCCACAAGACAAGGTTTCAATAGGTGACGAATCAGTTGTGAAAAGAGGGCGATTTAGTTGGGATTGAGTTGGATTCGCTGAGAGGTTCCCAGAATGCGATGTAGGCCTAGAAAGAGGAAGAGGGAGCTTCTCAGATTAAATTGATTGGCCTCACTCTCCTCTCTGCTCCCTCTTCTTCCCTTCTTTCCGCCCCTCCCCGGACCCGTTCGCTTCTCATTACAAAAGGCCCTTTCTGACTGGCGACGCTCTGGTGGTAATCCCTGCGGTTTGACGACATTGCAAAGCACAATGCTAATTACATTATCGGGAGGAGTCCCCCTCGGGGGCGTTGTACAGGATGGACGTTAATGTTTATTCAGCGTGAAAGTAAATCATATTTTGTGACGTCAAACTCGAGAGATTCGTCGCGGATTCCAATTACCGACTCTATTAGCGGCCCCCTATTTCGAATAGTTCATCAAATGACGCCCCTCCCTTGGAGAGTAGCGGTAATTTGTAATTCCGCAATGATAACTGAGATTTAATCTAACAGAATGAGAAAACTGCCAATTGTTTGACAATGGTTTGGTATTTCAGTAATAGGCAACCCTTGATACATACATAACAAATTGAACACCATGGATATTTCCCTTTCGGGTGGGCCATTGTGTGCTCTACACTGATATCAACTAGAGGAAACAGCTGTTTTGGGTATCACTAAACACTGGCCCCAACGAACTGATTACGTCAGTTTTCTCGCAGCTGTATTCACAGTGTCACATGGTTTGTGTTGGTACATTCTTAATGCACGTATTACGCTACGTACACGACTGAACGTTCGTTTTTGGTTATCTATTATCTTTCCAATCAGCCCCCTCCCCTTTCCCCAAAAGTTGTTGGTTTACTTTTCACGAAATATCATTCAGAAAATCTGCCGTGCAGCCTGCCAAACGTTTCGGCATAAGTTTTGTACACTTCGTGCCAGTAATCTCTTAGGATTAGTACCTATCTGAGAGTAGACGTATTAAGAAATCGAAATCCCAAACACTTTGGATATTGGAAAGTAGTTTCTGTTTTAATGGTTGATTCAGATAAAAATTAGGTCTGCGAATCGAATGTGACCATATGTGCTGTACTATCATCCGTTCGCTTACCATTTGAAACAAATCTGGAGAGTTGTCAGGTCAACTACACGGTCGAGTTGCGGAGACCTTTAAAGGGAGATTAGAGCAAGACAGCGTGGTTGGCAACAACCCTAATATACCAGTTTCTGTAACTGTACCTAGGGAAATCGTATCTGGATGTACAGCTCTGGTAGTCCCGTGATCCTCATCTATAGCCCCGTTTACACTGATCGAGCATTTGCCGCGATCTGTTTTGGATTGTATGCTGCGGTAACCGCAACTCTTGATAGTAATACGAGTTCCTTCTGATTGTATGAATGCACACGAGCGACTGATCTTCGGAAATGTTCTGGCTGTGTCAACAGTGGTGCTCATTGCAATCATGCTCGTTGAAAACCCGGAAAATGCTCGATAGGGGAGGGTGTGTGAATTCCGGTCACTTAACTTTGGAGTGCCATATGTCTGCCCTCATTGGTCCTGAACTGTTCCCAACGCGTATTGCTTCCAAAATGATCTAATTTTAATAATCAACCTTAATTTGTTTCATAGTACCCCTGATATAAGTAAGAGCTATTGGTTGCATATTTGAAAAAGTACTTTGACTGGCATTTCCCCAACCATGGGAGAATACCGGTCAGGCGTGTGGGTAACGTCAGTCAGTTAAATTCCCTCTTAATTTGGTTCTTTTTCTAATTTTGAAAGAAAATAACGAAATTAAACTCATCATTCAATGAAGTGTGTTTAATTGACAATTATAAAGTAGATAAACTTATCAAATTTTGGTAACATCAAATAAATTTGTTGGTACTAGGTAGGTACGCATTTCTCACTTCAAAAAAAAAAAAAAAAAAAAAAAATAAAAAAAAAAAAAAAAAAAAAACCATTGCTTTGTAAACTCATAACAAGGTAATCTATAGGATTGTAGAAATAGAGTGGCGACATGGCTAGATTTAGAATACCTTCACCGATTACTATTTATTAGGGATTCAAATAATGTAGGTACAACGAACTCACTAAAGAACTGACGTATAGAACAACCAATGGAAGTAGCAAATGTGGAATGGACAATATTTCCAGAATTCAAATGAAACCATTTCCTTAAAGTAAGATCAATTAAAAAAAATGCACTTAGGTATATTGGGAAAATCTCTCAGTATTTGGATGAAGCGAAGATCACACAGGTTGTTCTCAGGGCCAAGAGTTGGCATAAATTACATTGCCAAGTGAGATTGTGAGATTGTCACTGTCAAACGAGTCTGTATAAATAAAGCATTCGTCCAGATTCGAAGCATTTATGGAAATATTCAATTCGTCGTCGATCATCATAAGCGGCATCTGTGTCGTAGCTGTCTATAGATTTGTATAAGTCTGACTCATATTCGCCTGACCGGGATAGCCCCATTTCTGACCATCATTCCCCCAAGTAAGTGACTAGGGCCGCCCCATCAGCCATATTTACGGGAATTTGATAGCATTTCCACAATTACAGTCATACAATGTTGACTAATTAAAGCTAATACATAGATTTACAAAGATATACTCCAAAAACATTGAATAAATATAATGAAAATGTATTTACTGTGCCTTGAAGACGGACCATAATAATATCACCATGAATTGAAAACTTTATGAACGTCTGACGCCTATTGTAACTGCAGTTGAACCTCCAACGTCTGGAATTTAGTTAGCAGCGACATTTACACAGGCCTCTAGCAGAAATAGCGTTACTAGAAGATTTCATCCCTCTAAAACCTAGGTGACTAGCATTACCCATTAACTGGGGATGCCCCACCCTCCTCTGTTCAATGCTTTAGGATGCTCGAGCTGAGTATACTGGGATTAAAACATAAATATTAAACCATTGTTTAATTTTTTTTTTTTCAATAGAGCGTTTATTTGTTAATATATCAACTAGTTACACCTGAGGTAATGTATAGGCAACTATCTAGATATTTACTTCCCATAAAATTGTTTAATAATTGTCAGCATGTTTAATTAATGTTCGAGTGTATTTACTGTTCATTGCTCTAGTTCAATTAATAAGCTAGATAAGAACACTAGTCTGTTCTGTTCTACCTTGCAAATGCAATTTACGATATAACTCGGTAGAAGTTATTGATTTGTGTCCGGCAAGAAGAATGACTCTTCTGCGAAATGAAATGTTTATTGGCACAATAATGAATCCCTACTGACTATTGATTCTTATTGAATAGGTTATCCGTTTACTGGAAAGTTTTTGGAACACAATAAATTGAAATGTCATGATCATTGAACTGTCTATGAAAACGATCATCATTAATACTTACCTAATGTGCAAAAATTATTGTTTTGCTGTTTTAAAGTTTTTGGTTCATTTGAAAAGTGAGCATTTTTTTAAAGATCACTTTTTATGTGCCTGTGATATGGGATTCGTTCATTCCAAATACCTAGAGAGCAGAACGTGGTAGTAAATTAATATAACAGTAAATAGCGTCGTAAATCAACCACATTTTACATTACAAAGAGTGGTCATTTGTCAACACTAATTGGTAACACCCCCAAACACAATTTACGAAAAGTACCGGTAAAGCTAATTATACACTACGGAAAGTGGAACGATCAACTGAACAACCAGAAGTGTGTAATTATAATGAATTCAATTTACTTGAACGTAGAACTACAGATTCGATTTCACATTACAAATTAGTGGGAAGTCGTTCCTATCGCGGTTAGTATAATGGATCGTACTAAACCCTATTTTAGTCCAGTGCATGCACATACACAGCGATATCGTCATTCATTGTTATCAATATATGTGTTTAATCTATTGTAGTTTATCTGTTTTGGTTTCAAGGACTAATTAACTAACGGATAGACGTAATACAAACAAATCCAAAACTGTACTCATCACAGGCATTTAACATTTACCTGTAACGTCAACATTTCTAATCTACCGCTCTATACTACTTTACGAAACAGAATCAATACATACATTTAAGAAGAGGTAAGTGAAGGTTTTTCTTATGAAGGTAGAACCTCTTTTATCAAACACCTGAATATTTCAGCAGAGATACGATAAATTGACGGGTGAAATAATGTTGAAAAATCGTAAAAAAGCTTTAGGCGGCGTACGGACGAATTATTTTTTAAATTCTACTTTCGGAATTAACATATTTCAAAACGTTTTTTCTTTGGTCGATTACAAGTTTATTATTTAAAACAACCAACTCAGAATTAATGAATAAATTAATTGACAAGGGAGCTTTCCTAAAAAAATGTTGTCCAAGTCACTTAACGACCAAAAACCTAATCATAATCGTATCTACATTGAATGGCACATTTCCTGCGCATTTGAGTGAGAGCTGGAAGAAAGAGGGGTGATTTTTTCATAACAATCTACACGATCTGATATAATATATCATATTATGATTATGCGTTAGTAAGTATTTTGGATTGTTACACAGGATTTATAAAGTGATATTAACACCAGCCGTCAGAATTGATGAAGAGAAGTACTTATTGGGCGTGCTACGTTTTTTATGTTGTAATAATAATTATTTTTTCAAGGAGAATTTCATTTGTGTTGAATTCATTAATATGAACGGATTAGAATGCTTTAGCTTCTCGTAATTTCATAATCGTAGTTTTGAAAGAAGGGTGCCATTGCCATAACGACCCAAGTGTCATTTTTTTTTCGAACTTATTTTGGTGTATTATTCTCAATAAATTAATAAAGCTATAAAATAATCAACCAAGAAAAACCCTGTTCAACCACCAAAAAATTTGTTATTTATGTTTTGATCCGAAAATAAAATGTAAAAAAATGCGTACATCCTCTGTACTCCTTTTGACTATTGAAAACTGGATCGAAAATCACATTTGGGGCCTGGTTAGGAATGAATTTTCGGCATCAATTGCAGTCAATCCTCAAGAGTGGAAAATAAGAGCTGCAATTTTGAAAATCTGAGCATCACAAACTTTTGAAGTAACACCACAGTTTTTTTTAGAATTCACAGTTGTCAGATTTAGGGGTGTTTTTTTCGTGTGTTTCCGACACTAAGTGCCTCACCAGCGATGATGACCAAGTAAAAGTATCCTTTGATGTTTTTTCGTTGTTTTGATTAACTTTTTCTGAGCAATATGGACAACTTTCAAGTGGATATTTGGCAAAGAAAAGAAAAAAATGTTTTGTTCGTGATGTTTTGAAAAAGAGACATACATAAGAGCCGCCTAATACGTGAGAAGAGGGCTCTCGAGGTTATTGTTACTTGAAAATGTAGGGTCGTTGTTTCGATTTTCAAAGGGGAGATCGCTGCAGACACCTTTGGAAATCTTGATTTTCCTTTTTCCACGAAAGCTAGGGTACCCTGGAGTAAAGCCAAACTCAATGAAATTGAGGAAACGGAGCCTACGAAGTGATACATGGAATAACGGAGCAGAAGATTCTTCACTACGGTCATTGAAAAAAAGGAAAATACTTTATAATGCATGGGTTTATTATTATTCTAATAATGCTTGTTTGTTCGCGTCATTGTGAGGTTTGTAGAGTAACAATTGGATTCAGAAAGTACGATTATCTGCTAAGGATGAATGTTTATGGATTTGAAACCTATCCCAGTAGATTTTCTCTCCTAAAATACTAGAAAATGACGTCATTTAATGACCAGGACCATGTCGATATTATTCGGGTCCGATTTTCTTCTCGAAGAAAACACATGCGCCATTGTCATGAACACGAGTCATCAGTAATATATAGGAAGTTTAATCATTTGACTGTGATTTCTTCAGATGTTGTTAACATTTTCGTCCCTCCTCGTTTTGCCGCTGGTACCTGTCTAATGTTGATGGTGAATTCTTGTATTGTATTTGAAATCTTACGTAATTTATTTCTCCAGCAGCTATGGATATTATCTGTCAAGAATGGTAGGAGGGTAGGAAATGGAATTGTGCGATAGTTCATTGACTTTCAAGTGGTGAACTTGAAATTCTGACCTTGTCATCGTTGGGGAAACTCTAGAGGCAGGAGCTTGTCAGCAATGGTTTTCCCACCCCTATTACACGAGGAAAAAACCCCTTCTACGAAAAGGGTCCCGAATGTGCGGGGGTGAATAAGTCAAGGGATGAAGGGAAAAGGGCTCCTGGTGGTCAGCGTAAATCAATTACGAACACGACAGTCTGAAGGGTAAGATAATAGGGCCGGAAAGGGCAAGCGTGCGAACGTATCTCCGAGGTCTTGGAGACCCTAAGAAAACAAAATGCGGGGGCGGAATCTGGTCGAGAGACTACAAATAAAGAGGGAACCTTATCAATATTCTTTGACGTCGGAAATGGTTTCCAAGAAACGGCCTATGGTTATAAATAATGATTAGGGTGAGTCGTTATATTATTTAGCTCTCTTGTCCTATGAATATTTAAGACTATCACCACGATGGAGGACGATCACCGTAAATTACAAGTCGAACAGCGATTAATATTAGAACTCTATATATAAATGAAAGTAAACTAATTTTCCTATTTCCTGAACAAAAAGTGAAATTATCACGAAAGGTCAATGAAGAATTATTCTATTTCGGCACCATTCCTAGTTAAATCTATCAGTGGTAGAAAATAAAGTGACTGGTGGATAGTTCCAATCTTAATCATTCGTATCTGTTTACACCAAATCAATTTTTTAATATGATTTTCATTCGAAAACTTTCGTGTCTATGGCTGCTAAAATCAAATCCTTTGACCGAACCTGATTTCCACAGTTTTCATCCTATATTGATGGAGTTTGTATGCAGTGTTTTCATGGGACACCGACAAAACAATTATCGCTTAATTTTCTAACAGTACGCTCGTCTAATGTTTCATGAATTTAGAGATTATGTAGGGAGGAGCAATTAGATTACTGTATTTGAGTAAGAAATTTCGAGCTCCGCCTTATTTTATTTTTATTTTTTTTAATTGCCTTTTATTAACAGAAATAATAATTTCTATATTACAAAAAAAGTAAAGTAATTCGATACCTGGAAAAAAATTCAATAAATTGTGGCAGTCACTGGTCTTTATAGTTCAGAGGAATTGTCCGGAGATCAGGAGTTGATTGAGGAAAATAAGTTTGCTATGTTAAATTACTGCTAGGGGAAGTAACAAACTCGAGAATTCAAGCTTTCTACAAAAAATAAATAAATATTATTATAAGCAATACAAGATACATCATACATTCATTGAAGATGGAGGTTTAATAGTGAAAATAATCACCCAGACCAATGAAAATGTATGCATCAAATATTCATTAATACTAGTTTTGAATTTATGGAATTTCTCAACAATAAAAATTATATTTTTACATGAAAATGTTAGTTCTATAACAAGTCTAGGGCCTAAATACGAACATTTCTTATAGACCTAACATTAAGGGTAAGGGATTTGTACCACGATGCTAGAAAGCAGACGAGTTACACTATTTAACCTAAAGGGAAGCCGGCTAATGAAATCATATTGGAGTATTTTTTATGGATAAATTGAACTTGGAGGGAGAATATTAAGTTTTAAAAACAATGGTCTACTGTGGCTTTGATATTCAGATCTGAATTTAAAACGCAATACTGTTTTTACTGCAACCTCGACTAATTTAAAAGACGACTGATATGCCCCGCCCCAAATAGGAATACAGTAAGCCAGTATGGAGTACAAAAAAGCATGGAATGTCATTATTAAGAAGTTAGGGGACATTCTGATTTGACATAATATATGCACTTGCTTTAAAATTCAAAAGAGAATACAAATTTCAATAAAATTTGCATTCACACTCAATTCGATTTCTCGGAGGAAAATTTAGTTTCCGTCAATATTCTAGTTATTGAGTGCGTGATCCCAAATAATTTATTCATAACTTGGTTGTCCTTCAAAAAGGCAAAGTCAGGTAACTGAGGGATTCGGTTGACAATATACCGTCAAGTTTGAAAAATACGTGTTCCCACAGTGCGCACTCCGACGGACGAGTATTAGGACGAAGAAAATGTAATATAGCTGTATTGAAGGGAAGACACACAAGAAAAGAATTCAAAAAGAAAGAAGGGGAGCGAGAAAAAAAAAGATAGACGAAAAGAAAGAGAACAAAAAAAAACCACCTAAGAACAACAACATAACTGACAACGCTGGCTTCAGCGAAAGAGCGAAAAACCCGGTTTAGTGTTATTATAGAAGACGGCACATACGACCCCGCATTCTGGAAATGAGAAGTGACATGAGATTGTTTCAAGAGTCGGCGAGAGAAGGATGGAAAGCTTTTGTAAGCTCTCATGAGACTGGTGGGGAAGAAAACTGACAGGATCGTCGCCCGCGCGAAATCTAGCGGAAAACCCACCAACCGAGGGACAGTTGAAGGAATGGGGAAGTGCCGCTGGAATAAAGAATGCGAACGTGAATGGGCTGTCGAATTTTTTTCGTCCAAGAATCGATTAAATACGTTGGCGTTGTAATTTGAGAACACAAAGCAAATTATCACGCAGAGATTTGTTGGGGCTTATATTAGAATAACCCATCTGAGTAATTCTAGCATCTATGTATGTTAGACGAAGGCAGGGGTACATTATCCAAATTCGGCGCCTCAAACACTTGTTTTCAGCGTCACTCCCTCAAATCTCCCTTTTTCTACGCCAACATCGACAGTTTCAAGGTTTGTGACTTTACTAGACTTCAAGTGGGATTGAACTTTTTTTTTTAATTTATTAAATGCCGTTTATTTATATATTAACCATAAATACGAGGTAATGTATTACATACTTAATTATATTTAATGTAAGTAACAAAAACAAACAGAAATTTTTGTTTTGACAATTACTGATCTCCAAAATTTAAGGAAATTGTCCGAAGATCAGAAGTTGATCTGAATGAAGTTAATGAACAATAAACAATGAATCAAAATGAAGAAGAAAAATATTTAAAAAACGGCGCTGGGCGCCTAATTCGCCCCCTGCACCCCCGGATGATTTCCGCTTAAAGCCTAACGGCTATAATGTGATGTACCTTGAAAAGGTTTTCGCTCTCTCTCTCTCTCTCTCATCTCTCTCTCACTGTATTATATAAGATACCTTTTTGTAACTCTCACTGTATTGTATTATTAAAGATCTGACCCCAGTAACTGGCCTGGAACTTTTCCAATCTATCCTGAATCTTTGGATTTGGGGAATCCGAGAATATTCAGGATGGAATAAAATGTGTACTTTAGCAGCGATCGGTTGTAACTGAAAATCATAGGTAACTAAGCCAGAACTTCACTCCAATAAGAAGTTTTGTCAACAAAACGAACTCGTAACCAATGGTTCTCCGGGATGTAAGGAGGTGGAAATTGGCAGCGTGGGATGTGGTCTGTTGTCAAATAAATTCACAGCATTCCAAAAAGTGGTGAACAATTTTAGTGCGATATGAAAAATCGAGCAACGATCGGTTGTAAGTAAAAATCATTATAAAAATACTCGCTACTTTTGTCTGAAAATCGCAAAAACCTTTTCAAGGTTAAAAAAAAAAAAAAAGAATGAAAAAGATAAAAAGATTCAATTTGCTCAGTAACGTATTTGAACGTGGAATCATCCAAGTACTGCTGCATTAGAAATTCAAAACCATTAGTTTTGAATTTGTAGCAATTTTTTATAGCTTTAGTCTCGGAAGGTAATTCTATGAACAATCATGGACCTAAATAACATATATGGCTAACGCCACGTAATCTAGGGATTTTCGAAAGTTGATCATTGAAAAAGTATTCGAGTAGTTTAAACACATAAGTAAGTCTAGGGGGAGGGGGGGGGGGTTTCCAATTTTCTCGAACAACCGTTTAGTATGGCTTCGATAACCAGATCTAAATATAAATAAATCGCAATACTGACTTTATTGCGAGATAAACTGAACTAAAAGTGTTTGGATATGGCTCACCCTACACACGGGTACAGTAGGTTAAAATAGAGTAAACATATGCATAAAACGTCAATTTTAAGGCTCTTAGTGGAAATTTTAGTGGAACTAGATGATGATCATGAGAATCGCTTGGGAATTGCAGCCTGAGAAGCTTCAAACTGATTTGATGGGAAACAGAATCAATCAATGAACCACTTATCTTAGGCTTTACTCCTTAACATTTCTTTTTTTCTTTTTGAAAGTCAACCTTTTTAAGTTTTGTGACACAGCTAGACTTCAAATGGGGGCGAACAAGGTAAGAATCATGAGAATGGATTGAGAATTGGAGCCTGAGCAGCTCTAGACACTTCTGTTCTTGTTTTTAGCTTCAGTGTTTCATTTTTTTTGAAACGATCAACCAATAACTTCTTCATTGATGAACAATCTACATGGTGTTGATCAACAGTTAAACACTCAGTATGTTTTCTGCAGCGAAATCGTTGAGTAATAACACCGTGTCCTAATCATTGCTTTACAAAGTTTATTGGAATGATTATGTTATTACCATTATAACCCATTGTGATCGGACCGAATGTCCCCAAGTTGAACGATATTTTACTCATTTCCCAAATCCCAAAATCCAAGAGTAAAATCCTACTGGGTTGAGGCGGGTGAACACATATGATATAGATAGTGTGAAGCTGAAAAATAGAGGCTGGAGAGTAAAGAAGAAGGAAGCCTCTAACCTAATAACTGGCTAAGGATATAGATACTTACTTCGTGCACATCGGCGTATGCCCCCAAAATAGCATACAAATATGACCTTCTGGTCTATTATTTTCAATTATGGACCTTTGTCATCAACCAAGAAAAGAAATCTTTAGTCACCTCAAAACGTTTCGTATTAAGTTACAAAATTTGAAGAATCCGAAAGTTGAGTCAAAAATCCGTCCGTGTTAGTCAATTATATGTAACACCCTACGTATGTCTTGTTTACCATTGAACCTATGTTGGTCGTTCCAGACACTTTTGTTTATGTTTTTGGCTTCTATGCTTCATATTTTGGAACAGTTAATCAATAACACCTTCATTGAGGAACAGTCTAAAGAACGAAAGCATTTAGTCATTACACTGCATTGTTCCTCAAAGTTTATTGAACTGAATATGATATTACCATTATACTTAACCCATTGTGATCGGTCCCGAATGTCCCGAAGTTGGACGATATTGTACGCATTTTGGTGCTTTACAATGATTTCTTTAAAATAAACGTTGGAACCGTTGGAACCCGCCTAATAGGACCATGTCCATTAAGCGCGGTACGAAATCAGGCAACCTCCCCCTCCTTCAAAAATATGAACGAAAAAAACATTTTTTTTGGCCTTCTCTCGTTGTACTTAACATTGTTTATTAACAGCTTCCCCAGCTACTTTGGGGGTGCTCCGTGCTCCGGCCTTATCTCAGTGACACCGTTCTTTATTGCTTTTAATTTCCCTAATGGTTTTTCGGGATAAACAAAGTATCGTGTTATTCCGAGGGGTTTTATTTTTTCTACGGGAAGGTGAGCGTGGGCACGGAAGCGTTGGCAGGGAGGTTTTTTTTTAAAGGACGGAAGCGTTATTAAATTGAATCAGAGTTTATTTCACGTTGTGTCAACTTCAACGAACTTAATTCAAGTTGCAGTCACACATATATTCAAGTCTTTTTCCGCCGATGAAATATACATTTTGGGTGGATACATCTTTTTAGGGCGTGCAGAGAAAAGAGACATGCAATTATATAGAAAGATATTGAAATTGTAACGGTCAGATTACACATTTCCTAATTAAATTTTTCTCTTCACTAAATATTCAAAGACAGTGAAACAAAGAACTTCTCCTGACAATTCAATGTATAAATAATATTTTATATTATCATCCTCCGAGTCGAACTATGGTTGGCGGAAGTTTTGCTTTAACTTTCGGAAGATGCACATTTTTCTCTCCAAAATCAAAATTTCCTCTCTGATTTTGTGTTTTAAATCATCCTGAATAACTTTTGTTTCGTGTGTATGGGTGTTTGTCCGTGTGCCTGCAGATTGTTGAAACTAGCTTTTCTGTTTTGATCAGAATTTCCAAAGTTTTGAACTGTGGAGGGTCTCCTATGACTTTCATCGTTTACGGATCAATACATCAATCTGTACAATACATGTGCACAAGTAAAGTTCACTCAGCATAATTTTCTCAGATCCTGTGGATCCGTTCTCGCTCACATTTGGCTGGTAGCCAAAACTCTTCAAGGTCTTTATTTTGTTGAAACAACATCAAAACCGTTGAAATTCCTCAATGACTGTTCATCCCTTTGGTTCAACAACCACATAAACTCTTTATTTTGGATCTATCTTGCTACCAAACGTTCCTTTGTAGGATCATTGTTGAAAGAATATCGGCCCTCGCTTTATCGAAGTATAAACTTTCCGATTCTCCGATGTTCCGCACCTCAATTGGACGTGATTTGTGAACGTACGCGTTATTTACCGAACTTGAAGGTAACAACCTTATTAGCCTCCCTTTCAGAGCCGAGCACAGAAACGGGGAAACGGAACAAGTTCGGACAAAGTTGTTCCCCAGGCAGTTTAGGTATAAGGTAAGGGGCGAAATAAAATGCCAGCAAATTGGGTTTTCCATCAACAAAGAAAATAAACTTTAAACTTTTCCCACTTTCCGTGCGGCTGACATAAGTCAAGTCTACTGCTCGTTTCGCCCTCTGCAAGTTGGCCTCCTTAGTCTCACCTGTTGAACCTCAAAAAGTTTATGTCAAAGCTGAACAAAATTTGTTGTTGTAAGACCATCACATAAGGGCGTACATGACTTTTTATATAATTAATTTGTGTCATTAGCTCATATCACCATATTGTTGAAGTCATTCACCGTTTTTAAAGGTAGAAGATAAATCGAAGACAGAACACTACCAACCTGTCAGTTCACAGAGTGATATTATGTTATTACGTTATCTTCATATCGCTGCTGAGATATTTAAGACACAAATAGGAGTTGCTGTTGGGAGTTCATCCCAATTCTCAATTCTTGCCATCACGCGGTGTCTGATATCAAGATTTTCTTGGATTGTTATTAGTTGAAGTTATAACGTTCCAGTAGATAGATAGGTAGATAGTTTATTTACATCATTTTACATGTTACGTTCTTCAATTGAATAATAACTGATGACCGAGCTGGTTCTCATTTCTAACATTCATTAAGTACCTGCTTATAACATTATATTTACATCGCATTAATTACATATTCAACGTGTACAATTGGTGGACAGTTAACAAATTCAAATCATGAGTTTGTGAGTTGAGCTCACACATCACCGGGAAATGGTCGGTTATTGATGTATTCAACAAAGTCTCATTTACATTGGTAGATCCCCCGCGAAGACAGAGGTCTAAACAAGAAACAGAGAATCCAGAGATGGTGGGGATCTGACGTGTTGTTCATGTTCATCGTTTTTTCAATGAAGACGGCGTCTGAATACAAATATGAAGGAATCATGTCAGGGGAATCTGTTGGAGTAGCATTTATAGTTCCACCATAGATTGGGACTTGTTTATTATAATTTATAGATTAACAGGAGTACGATCCAGTTCTTAGCGACCGACCCGACAGCCTCCCCCCCCCCCCCCGCTCAACACTTCTTCAACTAACCTTCGGGTGGGCTCCTTCCGCCCTATGTTATCCCGGCATCACCACTTTTCCGTCCGCCCGAGGGGGTCATTCGCGTACCTGCCACCTTGGTAAGCACTAGCCTCTCTGGTGCTCTGGTTGAATCTACAGATTTTTCCAGGGAGTTGGTTAGGCTTAGTAAGTACCGTTTATGAACACAGAATGCGCTTGTTAGCCTCCCCCCAGTCGTAGCTTTCATCTCTGTTTACTAGCTCCCCTCCTCTGAGCTAGAATCCCAAATTTGTAGGTTCCATAGGCAATTTTTCATCTTCGGTACTTAAATGTGTAAAATTAATCATTTAAATGATCTGGCTATAGAACCATAGAGGTCTACTGTCCCGTTTTTTTAAATCGAGAGTTGTCTGTTAAAGTACTCATACTTCGTTAATCAGTTTTTTCTCGTTTCTTGAAAAGTGGTACTACTTTTGCCATTTTGAATTTCTGAGGGAACACACCTTTGGGTATACTCAAGTTGTATAATTGGGTTAGTGGTTCGGCTATGAGCGGAGTTCCCTTTCCATGTTCCTAGGATACGACTACTAAAGGATCAGGTTTAATAGTAACGATTGCTTGTTCGTGGGAATCGTTAGAGAGTATCATACATACGAAATTGTTGTTTCGTAGATCATTAGGTAAACCTACCCTCAGCTTCATCTGTAGTCAGTTCTATTTCATGTCAAATACTACGATGACAACAATTTTCCTTTAACAAGTACCCTTTAACTCTTGCTTTCAATGAAGATAAAAGATCGATTACTGTGCAACGTAAGATATGATGTAGTGCAGTATAAAACCATAGCTTCCTAATAGTGAAATATTTTATTTGGGCTGAAAACTTTGCAAGTTTAATACCGGTATGGTTGATCGAGAAAAGCCAATGCCTACCGAAAAATGTATTTTTCATCCTTACATTTTCTTAAGATCTCAACAAAATGGTAATTTTCCACCAATTCTCTCTTTAAATGAACAAATTTTAAAATATAAATGAATGTAAACACCTACCGGGTGAATGTTTCTACAAGTGGATGAGGAGTCCTGAGGCGTTAGTTGTTAGGATATCACCATTTGTCAAAATTTCACCAGCGGCCAAGCAGAACTCCAGTCCCTCAATTTCTCAGGTATCGTCGCTTATATTCATCTCTTTTTTATGATACAGTCAATAATTAGTATCCAACGGATACTAATTATTGACTGTACATAAAAAAAGAGAAATTCCGTAATTAATTACAGTGTTATAACGGACTCAAAAAGTGATATTTCTGCCAATATCATCCACATCAACTGTCGCCATTCTCTTCACTTTGCACGGTCAAATATCCCTTTAGACCGACCCAGGTGAACTATTGTGCCGTCGAAATGGAAGGAGAATCTTCCGATAACCCGATTGAAAAAAGGAGCAACAGGTTTTATTCTTTCTACTGGTCGGTCCATGCAATAACTCGACTTACTTCATACACTCAAGCCAGCCACCTCTCATCTATTCTTAGCAAACAGCAAAGGTATGGAAGCGACATTGGGGTCAACCTCCAATTCTTCCGCACGATAGGTATTCAAGGGTTAAGTGAAATTCCTTTCGCCTCCAGGTTAGAGTTCATATTGTCTTTGTGTTTCGTAGGGTCTTTTAATATCCTCGGAAGTTACGGTCGACCCAACAACCTATTGCCACATACAAACGTTCTTCTTGATCTTATAAGAAATATGTCAACGCTCCAAATAAAAATAACAACATCGTTTCTGAAGAATATTGATTTGCGTAGCTTTTCGTGGATGTATGAATATGGATATCCATTATTTACAGTCAGGTGCAATTATTAAACTTGTAATATACTTTATTTGTGAATGTTGAAGGGGTTTCCAAATGCGTGATTCAAATATGTTGGCTGTATCATGTTAGGTAGGAATTTCAAGCTGTAAGATTTGTTTGATATAAAATAACCGTGAAAAGTAGCAACAAATATCAAATAAAATACAGATTGCTTGTCGGTCCGCTTGGCGAGATCTATAAATTAATAAATATACTTACAAAGTCTTCCAAGTGGGGTGTGACATAGTCCTTAACGTAAATTGTACATCTTAATATTTACGAACATTTGAACATGTCAGTGGGGTTGGTTGTGAATCTCACAAGTTATGCTTGTTTTGAAGGCTTGAGGTTGGTTCCTTGCGCTTCATGGTACATGTAAGGTATAATTAATTTCTAATTAGACATCAGAATTGAACCAAGGTTGTTTAAAGAAAATTACGTTTAAGGGATTTCACGTTTGAGCATACAGAGTGCAAACTATCAACTATTGACTGCTGAACATTTTTAACTGAATGTGAACCTGTACGTGCCCATAAATGTTCATGGTAACAGGGGAAACCTAATAAAAAAGTAGTCAATGAAACTATTTACCTGGTTCAAGATGATATCCTTCAAACAGGAGCTACTAATATTACATTACAATCGTGTTGAAATGGATGTGAGTTGATTAAAATGTTCTTTTCCTGCAATTCTCTAAATTCGAGTGAGATCGGACAAGTAGATGGTGGGAAAATTATGATTGATTGATCCGTTTGCGAGATATGTCGATTGTGAAGGACGAGAAGGAAGCGGAAAGTAGCTGATCGCCAATGTCTTTTTCTTGACATAGAATCATAATGCTGCTATTACCTGGTGACAATCTTGAATGAATTGATGTCAATATGATGGAAATTCACAAGAAACTTCCTAGTGCCTTTGGAATTCCTGTGTAACAGCCTGCACTTTCTGTTGGAACATTGTTCTCAAAATACCTAGGTTAGTGAGTGACGGATTTGAAATGAGATCATCGTTAGACAAACCTACCTCTGTATTAAATTCATCAAAACCCATGGAAATTATACGGAAAGATTGTTACGACAATTTAGGGACACACGGAAAGGAGATAGACCAAAGATTCAGATACGATACCAGAATTGATCACAATGACCAAGAACGTGAACTAGATATGATTATTTTGGTAGACTAAAATAGTTTTATGTCTCAAACTCTCTTGAACTGAATTATGGAAAATGAGCTGATCAGTTGTTGAACACGCAAGTAGAGGGATACTACTGGAAGGGAATCAGATTCCAAAACACTCGGACGTTAACCTCAACTAGAGTTAAATATTACATCAGGTTCAGAAATGGGAAGACGAGATATGAACAATTCAGTGGGACAATACTACTGAATAGAGACAAGACAAGTTGCCTTTAACCATCTGAAAAACGCAAGAATGTCGTATTTTCACTTACAAACACTTTTGCAAACTTGTAGGTCTCCTCATTGGCCACTATCTAAAAATCTAGACCTTAACAAGATATCAAGGGCCAGGACATAGATTGTCAGGCTCTGTTGCGAATAGGCCGAAACAGCGGAACACTTTTATGCCTGTCTTGTTGCGGCATTAATCACACTCCGCAATTTTGAAAAGAGTGCCTTAACCCTCCGATATATTCAAGGAAACGCAAGAAAACCTCTTCTCTTTTTCAATGGAATGTTATATAAAGGTCATGTACAAAAATGGCAAAGTGTCACATCGCATTGTAGGTTGTTTGTTCTAGCGTTCTCAGTGTCGGAGGCTTCCACAACCTTTATTGGATGAAAAAAGGGGGCGCTACAAGGTCTTAGCTGAAACCAACATTACGAACGATTCGCTGCGGAACGAAGGCAAGAAGTATGACGCAGAGGTCGAGCATTACAGAAGGGGCCGGGAGAAAATGCTGGCGCATCACGACCCTTTGGCGGTTAGCAAAGGGATGAAGGAAGTGGCAGAGGAAGAAAGTGATGAACAGAGAGACGGTGATAAATAGGAGAGTTGCTCGTGATAAATGGATAACATAATAGAGATAAAGCAGATAACGGACCATTTAATTCCATCTCTCCCTCCTTCCTCTTCTCTTCTACTATTCTCATTTCGCACTACCGCAGTTTCGCCTTTCTCGAGAGTCTCCCATCAGTTTCGCTTCTTTGCCGAGCGCGATACTTCACGTTGATGTTCACCTAGTGATCATCGTGCTACACCAGAAAGAAACGTTGCAGGTGATTACCACAGGAGCTCATTACTTCGGTATTGTACAACCTTAATGCTGGCATGCATCATACATCCTTACAGTTTTGCCATGGCATAGATTTACCTTAATAAAAAAAGAGTATAACTTACTAAGATGCAAAAAAAATACAAATGTTCATTATTTTCGTCTTTCTTTATTTATAAAAACAAAACCTTATGAGCCCAATTGCAAAGAACAATATAGATAAATACAATTAACAGTTTAACCAAGTGGTTACAGGGGGTGAGGGGGTTGGAGTGAAACTAAGTTATCATCGGAAAATAAGAAAATTGACTCTAGTGTACGGAAAATAATTGAATAGGTGGCTGAAGCGAAGTTCAATGTTAACTAACACTGCGATTAAAGAAAATTTCCTTTTAATTTCAGATTCTCTCATCGCGCATACATTGAACGTTGTTCCACAAGATGTATGAAACAGTGTAGTTTTCTTTACTTTTACTTTCAGAATGCAATATAACCTTTCCATTGTAATTCATTTATTCATTGTTAATTTGTAGGTAACTGAATACAAACATTTCTGAATGAAACTGAACACAAACCTAGGAAAACATTTCATGTATATTCACTAAAAAAAAAGCGGGACAGTAGACCTCTATGGTTCTACAGCCAGATCATTTAAATGATTAATTTTACACATTTAAGTACAAGATGAAGCAAAATAATTTTAGGCACTTGGAATGTCTGAAACAAGTGTTTACGTGAGCGCATTCTGTGTTCATAAACTGTACTTACTAAGCCTAACCAACTCCCTGGAAAAATCTGTAGATTCAACCAGAGCACCAGAGAGGCTAGTGCTTACCAAGGTGGCAGGTACACGAATGACCCCCTCGGGCGGACGGAAAAGTGGTGATGCCGGGATAACAAAGGGCGGAAGGAGCCCACCCCAAGGTTAGTTGAAGGAGTGTTGAGCGGTGGGGGGGGGGGGGGGAACTGTCGGGTCGGTCGCTAAGAACTGGATTGTACTCCTGTAAATCATTTAAATGATAAAAGTATAACAATTTCTGTTGGTAGAGAAAGCAAAATAATTATGATGTACTTTTTAGGCAGTTGGAATGTCGGAGTGAAACGTGCAATGTTCAGGGTTTGTCAGGTATTCCGCCATGTCCATAAGATCCTTTCTCTTTTCCCTAAAGATGGGTAAAGGAGCAGCAGAGTAGGTTTTTGGGAGATTTGTATGTGCAGTCACATTGTTGTTAGCCAAAAATACAGGAACTGAATGACATGGTCTCAGTGTATTATGGGATTCCCTCGAATAAAGTGAAACAGGGTCATCTTCAGTCACTTTCATCCAAGTTTTTATCTTCAGGCTTCACGCCAAGAAACCAGCTGTCTGCGCAGTGTATCGGACATTGTCGGAGCAAATATCCTTACATATTCTTATCCTCCTTTTCACAACAAAAGTTGTTCAACCGAAAACCGATTTCGCCCGTAACATTGAATGTTGCTCCAGCCACTTATTCAATAAATCATGAAAACACCGCTTTATTGGAGATGAAGGAGAGGAGGAAATGTCAATATCGGGATTGGTTTGAGGTAATAAGTTGGTACTGCGCAACGGTGGTATATGTAATTAGGAGGTGTAAAGTCAATTGAGAAAAGAGCCGTATTTCTATTGCACACCTGTGGAACTAGGTGATTGCTCCTGGAAAGAAGGCAGCGGCAATGTTGCTGGTCGCGAATCAATTTACATAGAAAAGACACACTCATAGAAGGACGCGATCGAAGTAGCATCAAATCTCACCAGCAGTGACGGGTCATCAAAATCAGTTTTGTTGATGCCCAACTTTTAACCAACATACCTCAAAGAAAACTCGTTGGACTCTTTCGAGTTGGTCAATATGAGTTTCGTAGTAAGGAGACCAAACTACTGCAGCGTATTCGAAAATAGGTAAACTCAATGTTTTGTAGTTTTGTTGTTCACGTGTTGGTGAATAAACGCCGTTAGCTTAGCAGAAACAACTTTTAGAATAAAGATGGAAGAATTTTAGAATGAAACTTTTAAAACAAAGCAGTCAATGAGTTACAACTCATATAGAAGGAAGTTACAGAGCGAAGCACAGTGTAGAGAATTGCCAAAGAATAGTTAAAAACAAGGATGCCTATCCATGTCTTGACTTGCGAAAGTCGAATTTTAGTGATTATTTTTCACTAGGTGAACCAGGGCAATTAATTCGGCCTACATCACTGGGAACTTTGTTTACAGAGTACATTTTGTTAAAATGCCACAAGAATCGGTCAGCTCTGGGAGGCCCTTCATTTTATTCTTCCCTTGATGTCTAAGAGATGCTTCTCATCAAATATGTGCTTCTAGGACATTTAGCTGATTTAGCCAGGATAGTCATACGTCTCTTGTTATCCAAGGGAGGCTCCTCATCAATTTTCATCGTCGTACGTCGAACAGGAGAGCCTTTAGCATCTCAACTGGTCAAAATGACGACTACCTAACACTTTCCTCGTATCTTATTGTCCCAGAGACGAGAAACAGTCTAAATATAAAGATCGTAAGTATCATCCGATTCAGATATTTTGAAAATTTTCTGCCCAAATGTTCACTCTAGCCTCACATGCGACGGCGTTGATACTTTCTTTTCTATAGCAAGTTTTTTTAAACAGTTTTTTGTTTAAAGTTGGCACGTAAGTAACTTAAGAACTTGGGAAGAAATATGCGTTCAGCAGTTTAATTGGGTAATTGGCAAAACGTAACTATGACGACGAATTCCGAGTAAATCCGCATGTTTAATATAAATTGTAAATGTTACCTTCACATGAGAATGTTGGTGAGAATTTGTTATGGTGTTCAAAGAGAGTGTCATGAATGTAGCCACTTTAATCTTTCACACAATGCCAAGGGGCGGATGAAAGTTTCAATTTCGTCTGGTACAAACGCAACCGGCTGCGACGTGCGCTCTGAATGTGTCGGCGGATGAGGATAAATTTCACAATAGGGAGCCGGTGGAGAGAGTGCGTTTTCAACTTTACAGCGAGGCAAGGGGGGAAAAAAACATTGCCTTACTTACATGAAACTCGATAGAAATATAGGGTGCGGCGTGTGGAGTAAAAAAAAAAGGGGGTTGGTAGAACGTGAAACTGGAGGGAAAAAAAGAACTACCTAGTACAAAGAAAAATAATAGGGCAGACATGCTCCTTTATATAAGGGAGAGAATGCGGACCTGCTAATGAGAGCTCGGTCGGTGGACGGGTCTGAGGGGTTTTGTACTGGTACCCCCATTTGTTGTTAACTCTTTTCACGCAATTCATGGTGGCAGGCAGGATGACGAAGAAAAAGGTCTTCTACCCTCCCGCCAGCTGATTCCTTTTTTTTGTAGTTGGGAGGAGACGGCGCTAAAAGGTGGGTTCGCGGAGAGGGGTTGAAGCTATCCGTAACAACCGGAGCGTGAAGCGAGAACGGGGCGGAATGGGAGATGCGTAATCTTGAAGGATATTCGGTATCCTAGAGGTGTCGAGTCAGTAGTTGAATTCTATCTTCTTGCGTATCACGGTTTCTTATTCCTTGCTTTGCTCATCACCTCTGGTTTCGTTTTCGCAGTATGAAGATGTCGAATGCATACGAAATTCAGCACCACCTGATAGAAGCTAGTCGTTGAATGACACAACTGTTGTTTATTTGACAAGCTGCTAAAGCTAAAAACTTTTGATAATGTCTATTGACGTTGACACCATCCCACCCTCTCATTCCTAAAATAATACGAAGATGCTGGACAGCAATGGGTGATTCACCAATTTATCCTAAACTTATCTACCGTTTATAATCAATAACGTTATTTTCATCTGGATTGTTGGCGAAATTTTTCCAACAAACTGATCAGTGGCGGCTCCTGCCAAGAAACCCAGGAGGTGCACGAGACCATAGCGGACAACCACGAAGGGAGCGTGAGACAAGAATGATCTCTTCTCGCCCAATACAAATTTCAACTACTAATATGCAAAGGAGATCAGACCGCTTTTCTCGGCTTCAAATCGTGAAACTAACGACACAACCCTACCTTTAAAAGAAGTCCAGTAACAGATATGTAAATACCTAAGAAAAACTATTGTCGAACTTTATAAAACCGTGTTCTGCAACCGTGAAATTCGTATCTACCCAGCAAGAACCTTCATGAAAGTGAAAGCCCAATTCCATCTTTAACCCAAGCTTCATTCCTATTATCGCAGCAAAGACGACAAGGGAAGCAGAAAAGTTTACTACTTACTCCACCTCCGCAGAGCCAATCAACGTTTTTATAGTATTGAGGGTTGAACTTGAGAATCGTGGAAAGATTTATGCTTGCCTTAGAGGTTTGTTTCAGTCCTGTCAATAGTGGCATGGGCCGCCCTGCGTCGCAAATAATCACTCATTGCTCCACCGCCAATTTCGCGAACTCGACTTTTTGTAGCACTCACTGTATCCAGCGCGTATTTACAACTAACACAGCTCAGTCACAAGAGTTGAGGATGGCCAGCTGATAATATGATAAGAGTGTGTTTTGGTGATTCTATCACTCTATCTATCACTCTATCAGGTGAGCAACCAACTTTTGTGCACATGTGTAAGGTTTGAGAAATTGCACGCGCTTTATTTCGTGCATCTCAATGGTTCATTCTTCGGACCCAGATCCAAGCAACGCTGTGTTCCCCTTCCATTCAGAGCACAGACGGGGTTTCGCTCCTGGATCCTCAACTCCTCTCACCAAACTCACGACTCCACCATCCTCTTACCCATCCTGAGGCTCTGTTTGGCGCGAGGATCTACTCTTCGATGAGGATTCATGTGAAAAAGTTGGAAAACATTACAATAGTATTATACTCATAATATTATTATCATCAGGTACATATATTTTTCACTTTGACCTGGAGTAGAGATGCGCCTGTTCTTCTGCCGGCAGCTTCTGATACTGATATAAACTTTAAGAATTACATAAAATTCCTTGAACACCAATCTTTACTAGTCCCTTTCACGAAACAAATAGCTGATATCAAATCTGATAACTCATGTGCCTCTGCACGCAATAGTGGGTCATCCCTTCTCTTCCAAAATGTTACGTTGGAAAGTACTCGATTTACCTGAAATCATCATGCTATTATTCAAATTTTACCTTTATGGGTTGACTAGGACCGAAAATAGCCGTTACAGTTCTTCTTGATGCATTTATTTGGTATTTCTTTAATCATAGAGTGTGTTTTATGTGAACTTATTGGGTTCATTAATGGAAATATTAAGCCAAAAGTCCGGTTTACTTGTAACTACCTGGTTAAGTGACGCTATTTTTATATTATTTTATTTATTTATTTTTTTGAGATGAACAGCGATATGTGAATTGATCCGAAATCAATGCGGTCGTAGTCGATAACTCATATAATCATGAGTAAGGTGTGATTCTAGTCTGGGAATTAATTCGGTCCCGAGCATGAGCATTTTCTGTTATCAGCCTTTATCTATTGTTGAAGAAATTGGGAATATTTTCCTCGTACCTGCAACCTAAAACTGTCGGCCAAATTTAAAGGAAATCATGTAGTGACATGTTCATTATCTTTAAGAGAAGTGAAAATAACAGTCAGCTGTTAAACACGTATTTAAGTTGATGCGATCTTACAAAAGTATTCTACTTGTATAAATTCTGAAGCGTGTTTCCACTATTCAAACGTCAAGATGACTTCCCATAGAAAAGGTGTACATATCACATTATGTGGGGATTCATTTCAGATAAAGTTGTTTTTCCTGGTGAAGATTTTTCTCGGCCCCCAACTTCAGGTTTGTTTCTTCAAGCTTCCTTGTTGGCATTGTACTCCTTGATGAAATCCTCAACTATTCCAAGAATGCAATCAAAGCTTGGTAAACTTCTAAGGGAGTTGGAAGATAAATTGAAAAGGAGTCTTAGTTTCTCAGAGTCCTAGATAAGTGGAGGAGAAACTTTACCAGTGAGTTTTCGGGTTGATCTAATATCCTAGTTGATCTGGTTCGTTAGGTTGCAGGGACCTTCCATAAAATCTTACCTTGAACCTACAATATTAAACTTATTATTTAAATCAGTTATTCCGCGTTGGTGAATTCATCTTTCGACCCTCATAAACCCTTTTTCAATGAAGATATACATCGTTAGCTCATTTTTATCTTCTGAATACATGTTCTCCTGTGAAGGTATGTCCTGAATACAATTTAATCCAAATGCGTCATTCGTTATGAACAGCGTTGGTCCTGTATTGAGAATTTCTATTTAACCAACGCTCCATTTCTGGCGTTGGAGATTATTATCATATGACAATATATGCACTTGCTAAATGTAATATACACAATGACTCCCTAAAGAAGGGAATTCCTGATTTTTCTAGGGTGATTCATAATTGATGACTGGTCTTTGAGAAAGGGTGAATACCCCATTTGCTTATAGTTACGATATTTTGTCTGGGAAACTCTATATTACAAAGAAAAGTTGTTAATTATTTTTGTTGAACGCTCATGTGCTGAACATTTTATTCCCACCTGTGCTGTTTCTAGGCGACGCTTCGGGAACGATTTATGATACATTGTAAACAACTAAAATCTATCCAGATATAGAGTTCATCGTGAGTTCAATAATGTACTGTATCTATAAAGCTAAAACCCGTGACACTGTTGTTCAACTCAAGTTGACACTTTTCCATGTCAGGTTGTTATGAAAATGAGACCAGAAACACGCGAAATGTTCACACGCCCGCAACGATTGCCCCCTGTTTTAACATTTTTGTTAAATCGATTATATCTATCCATTAATCTCCGCTTCAAAAAATACTTTAAACACCTTATTTCAATTCCAGAAAATGAAGTTTTGTATTACATTCTATGAATTTTGACGTTAAATTTGCCCTTTCAGGATTCGTAGTTTCATTTTTGTTATTTTCACAGAACCTACAACAAGCTATTTTATTGCAACAGTTTTACATGAGCATTTCCCATTTCTATTTAATATTTTCTGATCTCTTCAGGACAGCGATGGTAGAGTGGGTTAATAATCAGTAATTCCAATAGTTTAGACTGATATCTGCAGCACATTTAAGAAAAACAACCTGAAAGGTAAGAGGCTCTCAACATAGATTCGGAGGCATCAATTTTAATGAAACAGGAAGCCTTCCATCACATACTTGATAAAACTACGAAAAATCAATGACAAACCTTTTGTCGTGTATGGTTCATATAAGAAATCTTGGAATGGAATGCATCACATCTGCTCAACAAATGAGAATGGACTGCTTAATCTCAGGTAACAGAAAGCAGCATCTCTGGCTGTTACGTCAATTCGCGATGGAAAAACAGGACTTTGGATTCGACGGTCCTCTACTTCAATGGTTTAGGTGGTGGTGGTTGGTTCCACAAATCCTTTTTTGGTTGTTAGGATCAAGTCTATTTTGCACAGTTCCTTTCCAAATGGTTCACGAGTGCCTCATGATTCTCATACTGGCCCGTGTGTTTCTTGATTTTCGTTAGTGCCAGCAGTCTTTTCGGGCGATGTACGCTTTTTACTCATTGCTGATTATCTGAAAATACTTCATTCCATTTGACCTCTGAGGCGTTTGCATCGCAAGCCATCTTCGACTCACTGATCCATATGTGTGTGACTTATAACCTCCCATTAAACTTTGACAAGTGTCAATGTTCTCAGCTCCACACTTGCACCCATTCAACTTGAATGGTCAGATTGCTACAGGAAACTCATCTTCGGTTCTCTCGTTTCATCATTGCTGCATATTGACAGTTTACGCTCACGAGCTATGGGATATATCGTATTCCTGAGAATTCATACGACAGGATTCACGGTGCTCTAATTGTTTTCAACGCTCTATTGCATCCGACCCTTGAGTATGGATCCATCCATTGGTCTCCATTCTATCAGAACGCTTTTAATACAGTCGAGCAGGTCCAGCGTGAATATCTTCGTTTCGTGATTTGTGGACAGGGTGTGATCTGGTCCGATTTGACTCCATAATTCATTGATTCTTTGTGAATTGGGATCCATCGGCTTTCTTAAGTCGTTAATGGACTGTCCTGCCCTTCTATACAGTTGATTGACATACATGCACCTCAACATAGAACTCGTTCCTCTAACATTTCTTACATCCAAACAATCGGTACCTACCGATTATTTGTTCAACAATCCCCTTCTTCGTGCACTTGTAGCTTTGAATGTAGTTGCATTCAGCAAAGATATTTATTCATTTTTTAGTTGCTTTAGGCAGTTGAAATTGTTATCAAAAAGCTATTTACAATCATTGTTTCCACTTACTCAAATTTATACATTGAAATCATATTCTTGTTTGCCATATTCTCCTCCTCAGATGTATTGTATTCTGTTCTTTTTCATTTCCGCCTTTTTCATTAATAATTGTTTATTAATTTCAGCAATTGAACGTAATGTAATTCACGTAATTGGATTCTAATTGCCCTTATCATAAATTAATTAAAATAAATTAAACGCATGATCGTGTGTAGTGAAATGGTATACCTATGTAGGGACCATCTCCACTAGCCGCGTCAGCTGGTAATGGTTGCTAATGTGGAGTTTTCTAATTGGACTGACACGGGCTTCGAAATCAATTTATTCAGTTTTCTTTTTGTGTCACTTTGGTTTCCTGTTCTCGCCTAGAGCTGTCTTCCGCGTATTAATTGTTACTATTCCTTGTTTTCCAGTAAAAATACTAAAACGGAATCACGGTCGTTCTTTCCTTCAATACCTAAGAGGGTTTTGCAGGATGTCCTACAGGTATTCAAGAGACCTGGAAATGTATGAGTTACTATACACACTGAGAATTCGGGAAACATAACAGTCCAGTATGTAAAGAAGTTATCAATTTGGGGAATAATGATAGTAGGACATTTTGGTTATAGGAATACGGGAGTAATATAGTAGAACTAAACTGAAACTTCAAAAACTAGCAATCACAATACATAAAATCCACCAGTTGATTACTGTGAATTCATGCTAGAAAAAAGGTCAGGTAAAGCGGAAAAAATAATTAGTTGAACGGGCACGAATAAAAGAAATCTCTTATGTCGACAACAACAGATTTGAAACTCGTGCCGGGAAGTGGAGCAAAGCACGGCGGGAACTTTGGCTGATAAGGAAACACATTCAAACGCAAGATATAATCTCAGTTCTCTTACGTGCCCTTTAAACCTTAGGGAGTCGACACGCGGCAATTTTCCTCAACTCAACCGGATGGCGTTTGAGATGACTGTGGGGAAATGTCCTACATCCAATTAGGCTGCATCAGTTTCATGTACGTTTTTATTTCTAAATAGGACAATATTAAATTATAATAATGAATACAATTTCCTCAACCGTTGAGTTATGAGAAAACGAATCAATCGCTCCTTGTAATATTAACTATGGAATAAAATTCGAAATGTTAATAAACTAATAACGGAATAACACTATAATAACCTAATTGTGATTTTCGATGAACAGTTCACTCACATACATGTATTAAATTATATATATACAGACTCCAGATATCTAAAATGAACTCATTTAATTTTTTCTGATCCATCGAAGTTCTAAAAGTGAAAAACATGATTTCTAGTCTATTTTAAAAGCCAAAAAAGTGTTTGTTTGTTAATTAGACAAGTACGAAGTTGTGAATTTTAATCAACTTCCCTCTTGAAAAACCTTTACCTACCTGCTAACCAACTGGTAATCATTTGGTAGACGGGCAACAAAACCACAATTAACTACATAATTAGTGTTCATGGGAAAGTCTGTAATCTGCTATATTTGGTGCTATATTTCATCCTCGCTAAAAACACGTTTTGCGCACCGACGCTAAATTTTGTTCCTGAAATGTAAAAGCATAAAACATCGGTATATTCTTCGGAGAAAATGGAGGGTTTTGTTCGCCTCCTTACCCTTCCAAACCAAAAGCTAGAGAGCGGAAAAGCATAAATGTTCCGAAAATCCCAAAGACTGTGCAGCAACATATGAAAAAATACATAAAACTACTGATAATTCCAAAAATTCAGAACTCGGCCAAAAATGGGTTGGTTATTTACATGAAAATTTATACCCCCACCACAGAAGAACCTTCTGTTATAGTGGTAGTAAATGCCAAAATGAAGAAAAAATGAGTTTATTTTTTGAACTATAACAAACAATCTCCAGTATACCAACAACATAACAAACAACAAAACCAACCACCGAAAAGATGGACCATTGGAAAGAATGGATTCCGATGTTTGAAGGTTTGAAAAGTCGTCGACAGATTTCGATACCGCAGCAACGCAATCTCTCTCTGGATTCTTTCCCTTTGATTTCTTCTATCTACTGTTTTCAGTTGCCGTTCATTCTCCTTCCTCTGACCACCCAGTTATAATTTATTTAGTATTCTGAAGCTTATCCTTTTTAATTCTTTCTGTTTCATTCCGGGCCATTCCGTTGTCACTTTTGAAAACCCCAAGTGGCTCCTAGCAACAACTAAAGGTAAATGAACTTAAACCCTCTTCCTAAGATAAAAGAAGAACTTCAGATGTTCAAAGTAATATTTTAATTTGAACCCAACTTATTTTAGGTGATGATCTTACAAGCTTATAAACTTTGAGAATGAAACGGAAAATTGGATGTACCTAAGCATGCTAGGGAATACTAATTTTTGGCTGGTTTAGACACCAACTTGAAAGTGGTTTTTGCTCTTAACTTTTTTCGCTAAATTTGCCACTTACCACCTTCGTAATGGAATGTCCTCAATTGCAGTGTGGCTTTACGGACGGTGGTATGTAAACAGCCGTGTCTCATTAATTGAGGATCGTAAGCAGCAGGTTTCTGGCCTGCGAGGCATCAAAACACTAACCCGAAGATGAGGCGGTGTGGATCGAGATAGACTCCTACCCGCCCCTTCCGCAGCTTGCCGGGCCTCCCCAGTTAATTTATGCCCCATGATGGGCTCCAGCAGAGGAAGTTCCGCCGTTGGCGACAATTACCACCAGAATTAATTAGGCAGATTTCATTTGTCATTCTCTTGGGTCGGGGGGAGGATAAGCGAAGGTCGGAAGGAGATGGAGGCTCCAGGCAGGAGGGGGCTCCGCTCTCTCCTTCATTCTCACAGCGAACCGGAATGGTTGGGGGTTTTAGAAGGAAGGGGCGCATAACAATCAACCGCCCGCTACGGGTTATTAATCGGACGTGGTTTGCCAGACGCCAGGACGCGGGTGCTATGAGAACGAGCTTGAGTAACAACTGCCTGTTCAGGTAAGTATAATTATTAAACGATGCAATAACCCCTTCGAATAGCACATCTCAACAGTTGCTATCATTCATTGCGTGGATACCAACCCCAAATTTTACATGAGTTGCTAAGACTGAGTGTTCTTTGCCCGCAATTTCACTGAGAGTTACGATTCACTGATACTCATGGGGCGTTCTGTTTAGTTGAGAGACTAGGACTGACCTGGTTCATTCTCTAATAAGAACTGCTCCTAAGCTGCAGTTCTTTTCTCTGCACAACTCCTACTGTTGACTGATGATGAGTTTAACCGGATCGAAGGAACGAATCGTTTAGAGGAGCGAGTCCAGGAATGGACCCGAAAAAAAGAATCGTTACACAGCGTAGCAAGACCAACTTGATATTGCTACTGTTTTCTGCCTCTTGTTTGTCTAACTATTCACTTCAGCGTCCAATGTCTGGGACGGTGCTGAGAATATTACTTATATTATGATTAAAAAGCACAAAATCTTGATTGAACTAGTGAAGGAGGGATCGGAAATCCCAAGCCAAACGAGACTTAATCGGTTCTATGGGTTCCCTCAGCTGCAGAGGTAGTGCAGTCACAGTTATTGTTATTGTCGATTTTTTTTTCTTACATTACGGGTACAGAGGAAGGTGAGCAATATTCATTTTCCCTTACCTTAGTTAAGAATAAATAAATAAAAACTAAGTTAAAACACATTTTGTAAGTTTATCTCTGGATACGCTTTCTTTTCCATTTCGATTCAGGACATTCGGGGCTACCAATACATCTTGCTTGCACAACTATTATACTTTACAAACTTGCTGCTTTGAACAGTAATGTATAGTTTTCTCCTTTGGAAAACACTAACATCAAAAATAGAGATATGGTGGAAATTTGAATCCGAGCAACATTTACCAAAAGAATCGCTACTCTTCGCTTCAATTCTTCGGAGCATTGGACACTCAAAATAAAGTCATTTCTTTTGTTTGGTGGATTACTCATTCATCTAGTTCTAGATCACTATCAGAATTATTGCGTTTCTGACGTTATGAGATGTGACCATTTATTGTTTATTTCCAATTCCTGTAACTGTAAAGCTTTGTCGATATCGATTTCTACTCATCCGAAAAGCTCCATGTCCTTTCACTTGACGCGTTATTTATTTTATAAGTGTCTATCAAAAGGAATCCCAAGTATCACAAACCCAACTCACCAGTCAACAAATACTCGAAAAAAAAGTTCTATGGGAACCCGTCAAAAACAGAATACAGTATGCCAGAATTTATCATATCACTGTGCGTCGTTCTGTGATATGATTAGTATAGTGGTATTGATTCTCATTCCAAACGTAGGAAACGATTATGCATTCTTGGTTTACACCGGAGCATGTTTAAAAATTTTCAAAACCCCGATCTTGTAGGTTTGATGAATTTTATTATCCCCCACCCCCTTCATCACTTGATTGTGTTAATTTTCTGGCTGGATCCCAAGTGGTGGGCTCCCATCCCAAAAAGTAACAACATATCATCCTAAGCAACTAACTAAATCAATCCTTTCAGTAAAATAGAGATTACAGTAGATAGAGAAATATATCAGTATCCGTGAATGGAATAAGTGGTTGATAGCATATTGAGTTGAAGAATTGAATAGCATAGACTACAAAAGGTTTCTTTCCAGCCTTTTCTTGTAAAATGTGTCTTTAGTCTCCCAAATTGTGATGTATTCGTCCAACTAGTCTGTTTTACTGAAAAGATTGACTCCGGATATTTTCATTTTTGAGAAACGAACACGGCGAGTCCTTGCAAGAGGAACCGAGGGTCCAAAATGTTTTCAAATTTAATTCAACCCCCCCCCCCCCCCCAATCATCAAAATAAGGTTCAGGGTCGCCTATTATTACCGGATCTTATCGGCGTCGTCTCTTTCACGTAACCCCACTTCACCCCACATCAAAAACCCGTCGCGTGACGAAAGTTCAAGCTTTCGGATTTCCAACCCAAACCCTCTCCCCTAGTTTTCTCTCTTCCCCTTCGCCGTACCCGTTCACATACACATACCTTTTACACGGTGAGGCCGAGGTAAGCCTGGGTCTGTCTAATAATGTTGAGCACACAACCGTCCTCATGCGACGTCGCAAGGTGTGGGGAGGTCGCAACTCGGCATAATTGGCGGCGTATCGTGACCTATCGCCGGGGCGAGGGGCGGGAGCAATTTATTATCACGGCATCACTTAAGACTCAATTAGCTTTTCCTTACCTTACGCTCCCCTTTATGAGACACTCGACCTTATTGACTCCTTCAGAGTGCCTTCTCCCTTTCGCATTACAACCATTATACACTTCGTCTGTAACGACGAAGCAATAAAAACCAGATGATTGCGCGAGGGTAATTTTTCCTCTCCCTCCGATGTTTTCAAGAACTTGAAATCATTTGTGTAAACGCAACGTGATTTCAGGTTGAAGGGGCGGCATTTCATCGTGGGAAATCACGCGATCATAACTTGAATGTTCTTACCTCATGTAAACAGGAAACGACGGGTATGTTGCTACACCACAAACGAAGTCTATAATATAGATGACTAAAACTGTTTCGAGTTGTTGAAGTAAAGGATGGAAATCAAAATCATGGCTCACCACTAGCTCAGGAAATTTGAATAAGCGACTTAAGGTTGGAAGAGAACTATAACCTGCCAGGGACCTAAATCGGGAGAAATCATTTGCGAGCTGGAAGGAGGGAGATTAGTAACAGGGAAATCTTTCCATTCCGAATGACCATTCGATCTACTACGTGAATTTTGGTTTATTATTTTGAATGATAACCCTTTGTAATTGTGTAGCAAAAATGTTTTATTACTTCCCCTCCTAAAACATTCTCAACTTACATTTTAAAATGCATAGTTTCAAAATCTGTTATGCCCGTCAAAATCGTTATGGCCATCACAGGCCTTGAATTTCATGTGAAAAATTTGTTTTTTCGCATTTACTTCACTTGAGCTGGTCCCAAATTCTAGTCAAGTTTGCCAAAACTAGCCTAACGCGTGACAAAAACGACGTTTTTCAAGGTTTTTATCGACCTATTCAAGTGGGGTGTCATTTTTAAATAATTTAGGACGCCGAAATGGGTCCTAGGCCAGTCCGAGCTCATCCAACTTGAAAAAAATTCACCCTAATGGTGAAAATGTTGAAAATGAATGTAAATTTGATTTTTTTTTTAATTCATTTTTTCTCATGTTGTTTTGACTACTCAGCAGTCGAAGAAGGTTAAGGAATGTTAGCAAATAACAAAATTTTAAATAAGACAATGCTGAAGTTAAATTTAATAGACTCGTAAGAGATATCTAGAAGGAATTTGAAACGATTTGATCACCTTTAATATCCTAAAAATCGTATTACGCATTATTACTGCGTATGTATGAATAGTATTTTACGTATACTTTGAACTCGTGAATGATTAACTAATATGCTCTAGACTTACGAGCGATGGAATCAATGAATTTTAATTTATTTTAATGTTTTGGAGTTTTTAACCATATATAATGCATGACGGCTGTGGATGATGATTCCGTCCTCGCAACTGAAAATTACTAGCTATTCAGGGGTGCCATCAGGGTGTTGCATGCTATCCGCCTCAGAAATTTGAAGGGGCAACTGCTCATTCCATTCTTCCATTACAAATTCTATTTAGTAGGCTTGACGTCATCATGCTAATGGTGTTTTTCTTTTCTGGTTACAGGTGAGTTGAGCACAGATCTCAAGGATAAGTATCAATCAAAGCTTTGAGGCATATGGGATCCCTGATGGAAACTAATACCAGTGTAACGACGGTACGAATTTCAAATGGCTGTCGGTAAGTGTAGAACTAATATGTATCGAAGGAATATGGAAAACCGTTCTTCCTTAAAATCAAAACTTCCAATAGCATTTCATGTCTAGGACCATTCTGAACCAGTGCCGTTTTGTATTTTTGTGTATTTGCACGTGTCTGTGAATCATTTCTGTAACAAGCTTAATTGCTGCAGATTTCATCTGATTTTGGTGACATTTTCAAGGAATATGAGGGTTAGGCTGAATATGGTGCCATTTGAGCTCCAACACTAAAAAGACAACGCTCCACTCCTCGCATTTGCAAATGTAAAATTGACCAATCATCATTTTATCAGGATCTTGTAGTCATATACCGCTCAAATTCAGAGGGCAGTCTGAGAAGAACGGGTAGATAATCTCGAACCAACTCCAACGTGTATGACATACATTGTATCATTATTAGCTGCTGTGCATGCTTTGAGAAGCCTGAATTCTACAGTTTTCAACCAAAAAATGGCATAAAAATATCAAAAACTAACCTATTTTTAGTCAGAACTGATTACCTAACGGTCGAAACCGATCAACGCAGTAAGTTTTCATTTCGTGAAAATTAACAACGTTCTTCATCAACGCCCGTTCTCTTTATTAAAATAGTTACAGGATTTGACTCCCGACCGAAGGGTGGATAACTTCAAAACAACAAAAGACGGATCGATACCACAGAAATTCCAAATATCATAAATACGTTATGTCGGATTGGGTATGCCTACCGAATATGAAAATTCATTACGAGCATCCGTTGTCATTCGATTGGGAAAATTCCGAGATTCAAGTGTGGGTGCGAATGATATCATCTATGTTCCACATTATTTGCTAATGTGTTGGAGATCTTGACTCCTACGGTATATTCATTAGCGAGAGGGAAACAGGAAATATTCAAAACGAGAAGGAGAACTTTATTACTTTGAAAGACAAGTGGGAGCATCTGGATCGTCTCCCCTCAACAATTGGATACAAGACTTTAATCATTTGCTTTCACATCTCCCTGAAGGAAAGTCGAGCGGGAACACGGTTTTATCTGAATTCAAGGTGCCTTCATTCTTTGCCTCGAGTGTCATTGTTGCATTCACAGGGATCGGTACAAACCGGCAGCTGCTGTACTCTGAGATTATCAGTCTCGTTTGAAAGAAATGCTGTCCTGTGTATGGGAAAGCGTTATCAACAAATTGTGTTCATCACCAAGATCATATAACGTATAATAATTATACAAATTGCATGTTGTAATTTTACATGTAACGTATAATTATTATGTGTCACATAACTCCTGGTTTGGTTAATCACGAAGAAAAAAAAAATTGTGTGACTTTATTTGGTTCTCGAACCTGAGTGTACAAATTTCACTAACATTACTGGGTGCTCCAACAAAAAAAGTCGAATTCATCATTTCTGAAGTGAAATTCTTCATTTTTCAAGTCAAGGCTAAAATTTTCCATGTCTAATAGAACAATTCCCGAGTAAATATTATCATATTTTAAGATAAAATATGATCAAGTTTACTAAAGCCTAATTCATCATCTTAAAAAAAAATCCATGATTTCTCAAGTCAAACTTTACATTACGGGTATTGAATGTCTCAATTTCCCAACTCAATCCCAACATGTTTTAACTCAAACTAAACATTTCCCGAGTCAAACGCAACACTTTCAATAACGACTCATCATACTCGTATTTCAAGTCAAAACAATCATTTTCCGAGTCGGACTCGAAATTTTCCAAATCAACCAAACTTTTCCGGTGCTCTACATTTTGTACCTCAAACTCAACATTTTTCCATTAAAATTAGCCACGCCGCATATCTGATACCTTTTCCAACTCAAACTCAAAATTCAATGACTAACTCAATCTCAACAATTTTCCAACTCGAGTGGACCATTTTCCCTACGTTAACTCAACATTTTCCATGTCTAATTCAACAGTTATTAAATCTAACTTAAATAATTTTCCTATCTGAACCCAGTAATCTCAAGTAAAATTAAATTTTGGAAAAAAGGTAAGACATTTCTCATTAGAAACTCAATATTGTTTCAATATTACCTGAATGAATCCAAATTCTACATCTTTCAAGGTCAAACTCAATATAAATCCAACCGAACTCATAAATTCTGAAACCAAATTCATCGTATCTCAAGCCACATTCAACATTTCTCAAATGAGTCTTTGAGAAATTCGACATGAGAAATTAGTTAGAAACTGGATTATGGGCCATGTTGGGCTTTGATTTTTACCTGGAAAATGTGAAGTTTGATTGGAATAGTTTGACATGAAATGTTGAATTTAACTAGAGAATTGTTTAATTAGACTTGGAAAATGGTGAATGTGACTTGAGAAAGTATAAAGTTGATTCGATAAATGATGAATTTGGTTTGAGAAACGTTGGCATTGACAAGGAAAAAGTAAGATATCCGTATTGCATGCGTTACTTACTGTGGGAAACCGTATCCGATATGTATAATTAAAGCCAATAAACTCGCCCTGGCAAATTTAGCACACCTAGGACATTAACGACGCGTTTCTCTCGACATAAAGGGTTGTTACCCCTTCAAGGGAGCTGCGCTCTTCCAGGGAGATACCTATTCCTTTCCATGGAGATACCTATTCTGTAAGACAGTAGCCACAGCCACGGTTATCTCAGTGCTGGTGGATACTCGAGCCAGTTACATACTCAGAACCAACTCATTTTTCTTACTTGACGACAGATAGCTAAATACTTAGGGTATTGAACTAACTATCTGGTCGGTACCAATTTCTCACCTTACCCTACAAAATCTATCAAATTCACCTACTGGGGTGAATGCACGCGTCTGGGACCAACGGTAAATTACCTTTACTTCCTACCGCGATCAGATTTTCCTGCTGGGGCAGATGCATACATCTGGATCCATTTGAACCCTAACACAGCCTCCTCATCTCCAAATAGTAGGGGCAGAAGAATTCAATACCTCCACATGACGAATCATGCGTCGTGTTTGGGAGTCCCTTGGCAACAAAACCCATTTCCAACCTGGGTAAATACTCCGAATAGGAGACTGGTAACCCCCAGTCATGAGTAAATTCCTGTTTTGTCTCACATGTTGTAGTAGTAGTAGTAGTACTAGCGAGTGTCTCGCCACACTACGGGGTAAGCAGGTTGGTACCCGAGTTTTTGTCACAGTCGCATAACTCCCAATGCCAGAGTAAGCAACCACACTCACCTCCTCGCGCATGGTCTGCAACACTCCTCCCTCAGTTAGCAAATTAGATTCCATGCTGAGGTTTTCAAACCACTGTCCCCGCGAATCCAACCTCTACTGGGGGCAGACTATTGGTGCTTGGACAAAGTCGGCGCACTAGTAGCCCCCCCCCCTCCCCTACAGTACCATGTATGGGAGAAAACTCAAATACACTAGCCCTTTAAATCCAAAATGGTCACAGGCCCGTCGCAGAGTAGATGTCTCTGTTTCAACAGCTTTGTCCTTACCTGAGGCAAGCCAACAGCTCAAACATGATGAGAGTGTGACGACGGGAGAATATCCAAAAAATCGTTGGAGCACTTGTATAATTGGGACCATCAATTTGAACTAATTCAATTGGTGTGGCAGGCTCACGCAACTGGTATCACCTCTTGTCTACATCTAATACAACCTACATAGTCTGCTTGGGTAGCAGTACTTCTTCCTGAACCAACGACTAGACCTGTCTCACTCAACAACCTGCCTTAGACCAGAACTAGCAAGTACCTCGCATCCGTCAAAACGAGGGACAGTTAAACAGTAGAACCAATAAAATATTGGCTCTTATACCTACCTATACATTAAAACTGAATATTGTTACGTCTTAATTAAAAATGTTCCAGTAAATAAAAACCCGACCCAGTAATTTAAGTCGTTTGTTGGAAAAACAATGAAAGTTTATTAAGTGCGGAAATTTTCAACTGTTCCCTCTCGGTTTATGCAGTAGCTGAGTGCTTTGTTTTCAAGAGAGATACGATGCTCGAGTGGAGTAAAAAAAAGAAAAAAAAACAACTGAACTCAAATGGTAACTTTATTTAAACGAAATGGCAAACCTCGTTCGAAATGAAGAGTCGAGAACGGTTACTCTTTGAAATCCTACGGAATCAATCAACTACAAGTCTCTTCTCAAACATTGGGTTTCGGAGTTGGGCGAAACGGGAATGGTAGATTGAGTAATTACATCTGATACGCCGTCACTTCAACTACTGTTTTAACTCATGTTCGGGGGAACTCGAGTTTGAGTGGGCGACCGGGTTTCGGGACTCGAGTGGATGTTGTCAAAGACCAGGGGAGCCCGACCGACAACTTGGGATAAATTAGGATTTAGCGGGAAACTTGGGGGTTGCTTTCCTTCCGCCGAAGTAGCTGCTTGTATCACTCTAGTTATAAATTCAAATCACATATAATGAACTTCCCAGCTCAACGTATGCCGAAAAGGGATCAGGTATTGTGGTTCAAGGTGGACGGTGATAACTCGGAAACTAGGCAAAATCTCGAGTGAGGAGGGGCTCTCGTTAAAATTTGTGGAGGGTTATCGATTTTATATATACTCTGGTTTACAGTGGTAGCCGGTTCGTCGAATTGCTTCATACCGCTGCCTCATACAGGCAACTATCCAGTTTGTACTCTCCTCATTAACCCTAGATTACCGCCCTTAAGTCGATTCAACGTGCATCATGTAAAAAAACATCCAGGGTTACCGCTAGGAGCAACTCAGCTGCTTGGGCTCCTAGATATGCACTCCCCCATCAGTTGTGTGTATGCTACGGTAATGACAGGTTGCAGGGTGACACCCACAGTAAACGCTGTTTTTTCTGAAACCTAGGGAGTCGAATCGACGTGTTGGTGGTAATAAACGCTTTTCCCCCTCACGTCGTTTTGACGTGTAAGTGGGTGCATGCACCTATCTCATGTATTTAGATTACTTAAATCCTCACTACTTAAAAGAAGTGATATAGGTTCTAAATTTACCAAATACGTTATGTATCCATATACTTTTCAAAATATATCACATTTTTTATAGCTAATTCAGCCTGAGTTTATAGGCTGTCTAGTAAAGGAAACCAAAATACTTAATTTCAAGTGTCTTAAAGATCGAAATGAATGAAGAAAATGAACTAATCTGGAATAACTAACAGATTGTATACATAAAAATCAAGACTGGATTAGGAAAGCATGAAGTTTTGCCAATTGTGAACCAATATTGATTATTCCCGATGTACGTCAGTTATTTGTGATTCGTATCTGAGGTGGTAAAATCCTCTGTTTTCCTATATCCTATATTGTACTGACATAAAATCTGCCCGATCTTTCATTTCTGAAACCTGCTCAGTGATTAAGTGTGAACTGAACGATTGAACTTCATTGGAAACAATCAATACACATAGTCGCGCGCTCATTGGAATATTAATTTAAGTGACATAGGATGGTGAGTAATGTAATACATTTTCACCACACTGGTTGAGGAAGCGATGCCATCCAACGAAAGGTAATCAAATGAAATACCTCAAACGAAATTGAGAGTTATAGGTGAAAACCTTGAAGAAGGGCGAGTATTAGAAAAAGGCACCGAATAGGGTGGAAACAATCATTTTCCTGGAAGGGTACAGCTTGCGTCGGGGAGCATAAAACCGGGTCAGGGGTGTAAAAGAAAGGAAGGTCACTTCCCAATAGACCTTCCTGAGCCCAGGGAAATTGTGAAATGAAAGTTGCAAGACACCAATCAGGACTCTAATAAAATTCTGCTATTTTTCTCATCGGAGTGTCCTCGTTTTCGTGTATGGAAATTAGAGTCTGTCGACTCGAAATTTAAACACAGATTAATAAAAACTCAATAAACTGCAAACGTTTGAATTAGAATGGCATGTCGCTTGGAATCTTCAAAATTCTTGGTATCAATACATTTCAGCTTTCGTTTTGTCAGTCAGCATCTTTGCCTCGATCAAAATTTTCACCAGTTTTTTGAAAGTAAGTGTACCCCTACGGAGTTTCGGTGGATTCATATTTCTTAATAGTATAATTACTGAAACTACTTTCAAATTCAATAAAAGCGGTTGCATAACAAGTGGATCCAATGAATTTAAATATTGTCTTTTCTTGATTCATAGCGGTGTCAACAGAATTATAAGTGGTGAGCGCAACAGACAATTTCCTTTATATTTGACGTTTGATTGCGTTAACCTGTACATTCTTAACACCAATCATGAAATCGGTTTTTGGTGAATAAATCGGTGAACTACAATCTATCAGAAAGGAACTCACTCCGTGCCAGTAACAATAAGGTTACGTTGGTGTGGTGCCCTGGTCACCAAGGGGTTAAGGGGAACGAAAAAGCTGACACCCTAGCTAGGAAGGATGCTGAATCTCTCCCGGTGGACCCAGAACCCTTCCTGGGCACAACTGAGAGCTTTCTAAATGGGAGAGTAACAACAGTACAGCCTGCTGGCACCGAGTTAGGGGGCAGAGGCGGGCCAAGCAATTTATTGACTGCTCCAGGAAGAGAGCTATCGAGCTGCTTGTCCTAAGAAGAAGGGAGATATGTATAGTAACGGGGTTCTTAACGGGGCACTGTCCCGTAAATACCATCTCCACAAAATGGGAAAATCTGACACCACCTTCTGCCGGTTCTGTGGGACAGAGGATGAGCCTCTGTTTCATGTGATCTGCCATTGCCCTGTGCCGACAAAACAGCGTTTTCTAACCTGGGGGAAGAACTTCCTATTGATTCTCAGTTTATTAAAACGGGAGAGGTTAATACTCTCCCCTCATTCGCCAAAATGTGTTGGGGTTCACCTTCCAACTTTGACAGAGGTCGATGACATCAGGTCTTCACAACAGACTGGGATGTCGATGCCTAACCAGTAATTACCAAGCAGTTAGTTCTTGGGTCCCAGACAATTCCTGACGATGAGTGCAAGCTGGTGCTTGGTTTAGCAGGGTGCCCAGGTCGGGCAGTCAAATGTGCTTGGAAAGGAGTTGGAGGTAACGACCTCCTTCTCCCACAATAGGCCCACCAGGTCCTCACTGGTAAAAAAAAACTCACTGGTGATCAGCCTATTCCTTTTCGGTTCCGGCTACAATACATCGCGTTTGCACAAAAAGCATATCTCATGAAGATCTGGACTGATTCCGTACAAACATTTTAAAAACCATATGCAATGCATTCCAAACATTGTGATTCTTAAGTAGTGAGCTGGTTTTATTAGTTTCAAAAAACGGGAAGGAGGAACTAACTACCCATATACATTACAAGTGCTTGTTCAAAGTTCTTCATGATTTCTGTAGAAGTTGTTCAAAATCATTGTATTCAGAGATGGAAATCATCAAGCTCCATCATTGATTGTTCGGCTGTGTATTTAGTGATTGTTCCAAAACGTACAATGAAATGTTATGTTGTAGTTGAACATAACGCATTTGCCATTTTAGCGTTATAGACACCGATCTTCCAGCCCTTATCCGGTCCATATTCTATATCTTCAACGGAAAGACGAACCCCTCCTACTTTGTTTCCGTTCTGTGACTCCCAGACCTAGGCCTCGCTCCACCTTAACGCTACGATGGAAGTGTTTGCTCAAGGAATCGCTGAATAAAAAGGCGGCGCAAGTAGAAGAGTTTCAAGGGAAGAGGAATAAGGATGTAAATATTGCAGATGAAGGGGCTTTATTCTCTCTCCCCCTACCGACGGGAACGGAGCGGGACATCTTTACGTTCCTCTATCTCGGCAGGAACTGTGGCGGTGGGCCATCGGCTGCGAAACTTTCAGATGAACTTGCACGAAGGTAAACCTTCGGTAGTTTTCCCCCATGAACTAAGCACGAAGTTGCGCCAACTTATCATTTTTTATTAGCTAACCAGATAGACTTCATTTGCCGTAAATTTCTTTCACTTTGTTCTCGAACGAGAAAAGCAGGTTGCTTAGGGAGTGATTATGCACGGGGAAATAAAGAGTAGTTGGTAAGTCGTATCGTTTTGAGAGATAGCGAGAGAATAATACTTTCCGCTTTTGAATGTTTCCAAAGCGCTTCGTGTTTGAGTTCTTGTAACCGTTCATAAGCTCTTCAGTGTGGGAACTCTGGAATGAAACGAGAATTTACGAAAAATTAACTGATAAATGATACTACCACTAAATCGATCAAATCCTTAGTTGCAGATTTTGTCTTCCGCGTTTACGTAGAGGTAAGTGTATAGGAAGCGGGAGCTTGGTTTTCATTGACGGGAGATGAACAACTTTTTTCCTCCAGAATCAAATTTTCTACTCTATTTTAGAGTTATGGACCGTTCCGAACAGTATTTGTGTCTGTCTGTTCCCAGATACTTATAACAAGGCTAATTCATGATATTTTCAATCGATTTTGATGACATTTTCAGAGATTGTTGGTGTTAGGACGCGAATGATTCTTCATGGATTTCATTGCTCTCGATACATTGCATACATTGCAGTACATTGATACATTGCAAGCCGATACATCAGTCTCCACATGCGGAAACGTAGAATCCACCCAGCACAATATTTCCAGGTTCTAGTGACTCTCTGCTTGTTGTCTTCAGATCCTTGAAACAATCCTACTTTTTGCAATGTTCAGCAAGTTTCGATGAAACTTTCTAGGAATGTGTGGGTTATGATGTAGATGGATGATCCCCTCCTAGTTTTATCGCTCAGAAGTCAATATTTCAGTCTGCGCTACGCACAAACGAAGAATCTATCAAACATTATTTTTTCAAGTTCTTGTGAATCAATCAAACTCAATTTTTTAACGATGAGGAACAACATTGTTCCTAAAGAGGAGATCGTTGCTACAAGCTCATAAATATTCGCGTTTTGTCTCTCTACGAAGTTAATGAGTTGTGTATGTATGTTTGTTGGTCTGGGTCACGGCCCTGAGGGAGCTACGGCAACTTCGTTTCAAATTTGACGTATTATTTTCTAAGTGATGTCCACATCGTCAATACTCATCCAGTCACCGTACTCCGAGAAGAAATCCCTATAGGGTTAGTCCAGAATTTTCACAAATTTACAATGGAAATCAGGAAAAAAAAACGAATTAAAATCCAGTCTAGCAGATACGGAGTGCAAGTGAGAACACTAGTTGTTAAGCTAAACTTGAAACGGTAGACGAAGAGACGACAGGGTAAACCTCATTGCGGCAGAATTATTATAAACTATCAGAAACTCAGGAATTGCATTGAAATGTATTCATTTGGTGATATGAGTTCATGGTAAACACCAAGAAACCGAAAATTACCTGGTAACTAGTTAGAACCTGAGAATGTTTGTATTCGTGTTTATATATTTCTGTATTACGGGCTAAACAGTCAAACATTTAACAGACTGATAATGGTATCAATGTTTCCATCAATCGCTTTCTCACTCAATCTCTCCTCTTCTAGCTCACCATCTGCATCTCTCGATCTCGCTCTCCTGAAATCACCATTTGGGAAGGAAGAATCTCCCGGACGGTTTCATAAAGAACTCATTTAAGTCTCCAGAGAACCCAAAGAGGAGAAAAAAGAAATACAGCTCCGGGAATAGGTAAATTTTAAATGAAAGACCTCCCCAAAGGGCGCTTAATGAACGCCTTCCTTTCAGATAACTCTGACGCAAGGCTCTCCCTCCCTCTAGTCTCCAAGCGCCATACAGCTCGGCAAGACGTTCAATCCGGGTAATCAACCGGACACATTACTTTTGTTTAATGCCGGGTTTTCTTCGTTTTTTTTTCCACTTTTATTTTTTCACCTCTCGAGTGAAAATATTTCGAGTTGAACTCCATTTTATCTTTCCATGTTTCATTCATGGACATGAATAAGAAGGGACGGTTGAAATTATACGGCAGTTTTAGCAGAATCCGCGCCGCTTTTTTTTTTTTTTTTTTATTGAATCAGCTTTGAGAAATGGAGTTTTTTCCAGGGCGTTTTGAATGGCTTAGTACGTTCTTGATTCGCGTTTTCTTCATCTTGCTTTTCCCTTTCTTCCTATTTTTTAAGGGAAATAATATGACAGTTTCGAGTCTAAGCATTGCTTCACCATAGAAAGTATGAAATGACTATGAGAGTAATGGAACAGGTTGGTAGGTTTATCCTATTATCAAAACCATTTATCAACCAAGTGTAACAGTCTCACTTGAATATGATAGAGACAGTAAAACCCCGAAGTGGTTTGAAGTTTACCAGAAAACCCTAGAATTTCCCGAACTTGTTGGTAGAAGCCCAAACTTTGTATGAAAGACTGGGAATTTCCCGCTTGACTGTTGGTTTATATTTTGATAGACTAAACGGATTTGGTAAAAACCGTAAAACCCTTGGGAAAATGAGGAACCTATTACCAATGTATTTCGGTTAATGAGCGGATTTCCACACGGGGGAATGTTTAGAATTTCCGAAACCAGTAGGTAAAATTCCAAAACACGTTCTCCGATTGAAATAATACTAGCTTTTACCAAGGCTCTTCGGAAAATCTCAATATTTATTGGAAAAATATCGATTTGAAAGCCCACGCTGGCCTTTTACCATTGCAATTGGAAAATTATGGAGTTTTTCATGTAAATTTCAACACTTACCGCTCTGTAAGTGCTCTGTGTAAGCGAACATTTTCTACCAGGGTTCAAATCTCTATTGCATTGGTTGATCACGGAGATTTGGTATTGTGGTACTCCTCAACTCAAAAAACACAGAGAGTTTCTGTTTATCGTCAACCTGAACAAGAATTTTTGTAGTTCCTGGATTGTGTTGTTTAGGGGTAGTTTTTTCATTCCGTCACTTGAAACTGCTAAGCCTCAGCATAAACCTGAAGCTTATTTTGGGAATCTTCCCCATACTACGAACTTACTTGTCCTTTCTATCTCGGAGTGTGCGTGTTTCATAGGATAGGGCGACTATCCCAAGCTTAGTAGAAATTCAAATCATGAACGCAAGCCAATTGGATAATAAACCCCAGTGAGAGAATACTTATTTACCCCAGTAATAATATTGAATAATAAACCCCAGTAATAATATTGAATAATATTTACCTATATATTATCAGCGTTTCATGCATATCAGAATGCTTAAACCCGTGTATCGGCTACTAACTACACTACAAGTATTCACATCGACTATCACTCCAGTACCCACATTCACTACAACTCGACGCTATCGGCCGGACATCACTAGGTTACAAACAAACAATAATAAACGAAAAAACGCAAATGTTGGCACCATAAATCGGGCCATACATCGTAAATGGTTTAACCTACGGACCTGGGGAGGGGCTCATTCGATTCCTGACGGTATGTTCTTAAAATAAGTTTACATTCATGCCGCTTGGACTTGTTTTGAGGTTTCTAAGGATTTTACAAAACTTTGACAGCCTTAAAGGGCACTTTAAATTGAGTGAGAGAGCTGGCTCAAGAATTGGGGCGTCGTCGGACCAAGATGGATTTTTCCTGAAAATTTCAGATTTTTTGCTCCAGCCGTTTCGGAGATATCGTGCGTACGGCGTACGGCGGACGGACGGAAAATTTTTTATTGCAGATTCGGATTCTACACCCTTTGAAACGTAAACCATGAAATTTTCAGGGGGGTTAGAATTTTTTTTCCAGAGCGATTACAATGGTTTATTATTGAATAATAAACCAACAGGAATCATTTCAGAATGCTCCAAAATGGATTTCGGTGAAGAAATTTCGGCAAAACTGTTGCTAAAACATTTTTAGAGCCACTGCATTAAACCCTAGGCAATAATTCTGTTTTGGCTTGTTAGTGTTTTCCGTTTATGGCATTGCTCACCCATATCAATTAAATTTATTTTAATATACTAACCATGGGTCTCCATAATAATGAAGATGAGAAGAACTACACCTTTTTCAAAGGGAGGCACCAGACAAATGCAAACTAATTTCACTTCCCTCGTACGGGAGACAGCCGTTGATGAAACATTACCTTATGGTTTGTGGAGTTTCGATCTGATTGTTTCCTTCAAATGCAAATAGTTTTGAGATAACATCAATTAGATAATAGATAAAAGCAATTACTTTCGACCACGTAATCACAGCTGGGTCGACCTATTCCGAAGTGGTGTAATTATTCCGTCTAGATTCGCATTTCGGCCACTAAGTGACGTATTATCGTATAGATTAGAGGGAACCGATGACGAAGTAAATGGGAATTAATCATTTTACTACTCTGAACATACTACCAGTAATTGACATCTCGAAATAATTATTGACAAATCGACTGTATGATTTGACTCTATACTATTTCCATGTTTCGATTTTGAAACATGTTTTCGTTTATGAAACATGACTCAAATTCATTATTCAAATCAATATTGATAATAATCGAAAATGATACACCAAAATGGGATGATGAACTGCTTTTATAGGTAGTATTTTAGTTGACGTGAAAGCATGGATTTTAAGAAAATGAACTCCTTTTGAATTATGATAATTTATGTTCGAAGTTGACGAACCGTCAACGGCTTTGCGACGATTTTCCCTCAGTGAATAAATAATTGTATTCCCGACCCTTCAGCAACTTGCGTCTCTTGATCAACGATCTTGAAGAAGGCTACGAACTTTATCCCCGTACTGGGAACAGAAACCCTAAATTGCGGGGGAGAGTTTGAGTCCCAAGAGATTCACTGGAGCACGATTTTTGTCTCAGTCTCCCCCAAGTCTCCATTAATATTAGTTTTTTCCCCCTCATCGCTTGTACACAGAGCATCAACCGTAGAACAATATTGAAGGTCACGGGGAAGAGAAAATGGAAAAGGAAACGTGAGAGAAGGGAGGTAGAATGCAGATGTTGTTGTTTCTACTTAGAAAAGTATTAATCCACGAAAGAGGGTAGGCACGGAGGTACATTATATTATGTAACTAACTTATAAAAAGGGAATTGTCCCTTCTAGAAGATGAATTGAAGCTAAATGTTTCAGAAGTTATCAAGAAATGGAAAGGTAAACTATCAATATCCGTCGAACTTCCTGGGCTCAAGATAGCACTCGGCAGGGAAGATGTATATTTTAAATTTTGAATAATAATGTTTAAAATGTGTTCCCCACAAGGGCAATGACAGGTAAAGGATTCACGAAACCCGATGTTGGAGGGTTAGTGGTTCGTATGCACGTTCTGCAACCATCAAATAGGTGATAAAGAGGACTAGTGGTTCGATGGAAGGCTTAGAAGTGTTGACGTCAACGTCCAGAGCTAGAAACTAAACTGAAGTTAAGAAGCATCAGATCTATTCTTAGGCGTAGGTAGTTTCAAGGAACGGAAAGTCTGAATTATCCATATCTATCGTACTCTATCTACAGCGACAAGAATGATTCGAGTCCTGCTAGCTCTTCCTGGACCATGTTCAGTGAAAGCATTTGCAGCGTTTTTTGCCTAGGGTTTAATGCAGTGGCTCTAAAAATGTTTTAGCAAAAATACAGAAGCAATAAGAAACAGCACAGGTTGATATGGCAAACTGCCTTTTTCCAAAATTAGAGAAAATGCAGGAATTGATACAACCGTTTGTTGTTGTGGGATAGCTCTCTTGATTTCGTTGACCCTTTCTATAATAAACCGACTCAGCATCGACAATTATTGTTCTTGGGGTGGTATCCATATTTGCTTCTTGCCTGGTTTTCCAGCACGTTTTCATTCATTTAGATTGAGTCCAAGTGGTCTGTTGGCATCCAAAATCCGTATTAGTGCCCTTGCCGACCATTAAAGAAGCAGACCATTTCTCTTCTGAATACATCTCAACATCTGGTTCTCCCGATCTTCTCATACTTGGACAAACCTAAAGATGCTGATCAAATGTATTTTCCAACTACTCTTAGAAAATTTTTGTCTAATGTCACGGTCTATGAACTGGAGAAGTCTATCGCGTTCACACTTTCATTCTGTGAAGCTCAGAAGATGGTGTGTATCTGCCAATGAATATACGACGGTTAGCATCTTAAGTTCCTCAAAAATTGTCGGAGATCTTTCGTACATTCTTCGTCGCGAGTGACTTAGTCCGTAGATGGTATGTATCTGCCAATGAATATACGAAGCATCTTAGCCTCAAAGGTCGGAGATCTTTCGTACATTCGTATAGAAGAACGTCATCAAATTATTACAAGGATTGAGTAACACCGAAAGGTGTTGATCTATCAACTGGATGTTACAAAGTATGTTCTTACTACCGTTTTTTCGGTACAAAATAAGGTTATTGCCTGCTTCCAACTGACATTAATAAAATTCCATTATAAAATGAAGGACGGATAAATAAGAAATGATCGTTCACGCTATATAAAATGTTAAAAAATGTGATCCACGGTCCCTGTACGCAATCACCCTCTACTGCCATCTTTTGAAAATGTGTCCAACTTTAATAGCGTAGTGTCCTCACCTACAGTAGGTTTACGGCAAGTAATCTTCGGAAATGGAAGCAATTTAAATGTCAGCCGTGTTCGTATGTTTTTAATTCAAGCTGCCCCTTAGAAATTCGCCGTAAAAAAAAGAATTGGCAAAGAGAGAGAGAGAAAGGGGAGCGTTTGTAAAATACAAACTCACTCCAGCTCTGGAGGATCACAGAATAACGCCATCACTAGAGTTTAGTGTTCCCGGGAGGGTGCTTGAGCCCACCTTAAAGATCGTGGGGGTGTTTTTATCCTTTCTTTTATTGTGCTATTACAGACTGAGGTGCCCGCCGCAGAGCGTAAACGTGGGTACTCTCGGGTTTTTTCTAGTTTCTCGAAGATTTGTTTCATCCTGTTTGAAATTCGAGATCAGATAACCTCTCAATCTTTATTTCCCTATTAAAAACTATGTTCAATTATTGAATAAATGTTTATTGTTTCTATACTAGATTGCAACCCTGCCTAGATCTCGCTTAGATGAAGTTGTACTGGTCTTAGAGACTAAAGTTTAATGCAATGCAGTACAATGGAAGTCCACTAGAGAACAAAAGGTTTCCATGTCTCGAAATATGAACAAATTAATCTTCCTTATTGATCTTGTCTTTGATTAGGGGTTAATTGCTCAATGATTGTTTTATACAGGGTGTCCCAGGAGTTATGCACAATCCGACTCATACGTATTTTACAATTCATTTCCGACTAAAAGTGCCTCCTAGCAATTTTTTTTAGAGGTTTCGTTTTTGAGTTATTGGCGATTTAAATTTTTTTTCGTGTTTTCGATATTATGTCACTAGAATTGTTATAATTCCTTCAATTTCGGAGATAGATCATATTCAAAGACACCGCTGGAAAGAGCGTTAAATTCTCTATCTATTTGGTGTCAAATAACAGTTTTCTAATCACATTAAAGATTTGCAATTGCCGCGCGAAATGGCAGTTTTGTCAGAATCTTGAAATCGCCTGTTTTTCATCTCGCCCAGCAACCCCATTGATACTTGAGACACAACTGTGCAGAGCTGGTAAAACGTGCGCAAAAATGTCAGCTTTCTAACGGTGTAGTCCTTTTGGTTTTAAAATTGTTTCCGTTAAGAAAATGGTGTTTAACTGCAGAAAAACGTGCGTTTTCTGTTGAAATTGAGGTTGAGGTGTTTTCGACCTTACGTCGCTAAAACGGACGTAACTCCGGCGTTTTCGAAGTATTTGCAAATCTAAGGCATCTAAAGCATTGAATTTACCATCGTCTCAGTCTTCAACAGTGATTTTTCAAAGGGAACTAAAAGGTTAAAAGCTAGCGTGAAAAGTGAATTTTGTCAAATTTTGAAAAAACACTTTTTTAATGGCTCATTAGTCTCTCTCGATTTCGATGATACGTTTGAGCCTGTAAGCCTAAAAAATGCGCAAAAGTCTCAGCTTTCCAATGGTATAATTATTTTCATTTTTTAGAGGTAACTTTTTTGAGAAAATTGAGATTTTATGCAAAAAAAATGTGTGTTTTCAGGCACATTTGAAGTTAGAAAAAAACCTGCATAGCGAAAACTTCATTTCATCATTTCAACGGCATTACTTGAAAAATTCATGATTGATTAAGGGCATCCGCGGAATGAATTGATGGAAATCAATTCAGTCATTCAGTCTGTTCAGTACAGATTTCCCATAATCCTTAATCAAACATAAATTTCTCAAGTAAATGACATTCTTCTCCCAGAAGTAGAAGAAAAAGTTTTAGATATGCAGGTTCTTTTTTTTAACTTCGAATGTGCTTGGAAACACAAATTTTTTTGCATAAAATCTCAATTTTCTCAAAAAAGTACCCTTCAAAAAATAAAGTCAGATGGCCTATTCCGGCGTTCCATTAGGCGTTTCCTTTAGATGTCATTTTGTGAAGTTTGAGGGTGAGGGTGACATGATACCAGCTGGCATCCCCTGAGGTTGCCGAATGCATTTCTTGAGTTGGAAATCAGTCTAGTTTTCCTAAAGTTTCAGATGGAATTTTCCGCACTGGGCGTCAAATGGCTCTCCTTAACATGCCCTCAGATAGAATTTCCTTAAGTTGGACTTCGATGGGATTTACTCCAATTTTAGATAATATTTCCTGAACTTGGTCTCAGATGGCATTTACTGAAGTTCCAGATGCCGTTTCCTGAAGTTGAAAAACCAAATTTAGCTAATGACACTTAATCAACTTACTAGATTAATAATTCGTCCCTTCTCACCTATTTTTGGAAGACCACACAAAAAACTGTGTACTCACAATATCTGAATTTCCACAGTTTTCCGGTTTTTCTTTTGATTTTTAGCTTATGTTAGGTAATGATCTTTAAGTACATTTTTCACGAAAATTTTGAACGCAAATTTAAATTTCCTACTTCATATTTCATTAACTTCATCGAAATACTATTCTGCAAAGAGAAAATAATTAATAGATACAGTTTTTAAATTTTTATCCGTTTTTTTGCCATTTTTAGTTATTTTTTTAAAGCAATAAGTTCATCTCGACAATGCTGAAACTGAAATTCATTATCCTGAATTTGATTTGGAAATTTCTGAGTGTCGTTTCAAAAACCCTGAACGCTGTTTTGAAAAATCTAGATCTGGTTTGGGCTTTTGGTCTTCCTGGGATGTCGTAGAACCAAGCATAAGAGCATTGGGGATCGACCTGATAGTTTCTAATTCTGTTTGATCTGGGAGCTAGATTTTAACAGGTGTTAAGCTGCCAAGTTATTCTTTGGAGTTATAAAAGGAAATATTTCGTTCGTGTTCTGGTTAGATACACTTTATTATTCGTCGTTAAGATTTTTTTAACATAATTCCGATACATGCTGAATGTTCTAAGGCCGGACTTGATGTGCTATCGTTATTTTTCTTGTATATATGTCTGCAAGTCGGGAAGAAGAAGGTACATTTGGGGTCTATAAAAGATGGCGATTTCACGGCGTATTAGACGGAGAAATCGGCTTGGAAAATCTCGTATTTAGGTAGAATGAGATGCTTCGTCAAGGATGAAGAAACACAACGGCGTCCCACTATAACGGACTGACGGTTGCGAGGGCAGGAGGAAGGGGAGAAGTTATAACGTTGAAAAATGCCATGGAGAATTTTCTCTCTCGTCATGTCGCTGGAGGGGTTTTCTTGTATCTTCAACCATGTCGTTCGTTCAGGAAGGATAATGAGGCGCACATGAATTGTTCACATTTCTTATACACATTTATTTAGATGGGAAATAAAGTTACCTAAATGTCATTGGAGGAACGATCATTTACTTGATGTAATACGTCGATTCGTCTTCAATATTCTTATCATGATAATTCCCGTTACAACCGTGTAAAGCCCTGAGAGTCTTTCACTCCATTCATATCTTCAGCTAACGACAATCTTTGTTTCCCATCCAATATATTGTTTTCCAAAATCGTTTCACCTTCCAAATCATAAACTGACTGAATGATCTAGTATTCCCAATAAAATATGAGTATGTTGGTGCGTATGTATTATTTATGTAAACTGTGAGCAGTAGTAAATGTTTGGAATGGCTAGAAAATCCCAGTATTTTCGAATCGCATTGGTAAAAGACTGGCATCTGTGTAAAAGAGGGGCATTTCCACCTAGATGGTCGGTTTATTCCCTGATCAACTGACCGATCAGGCGAGAGCTTGAAGAACCGTTAGTAATTTTAGTACCACGAACTTTCAGCAATCCCTCTCAGCGGATGCATGGGTTTCCCATGGTTCACGGTGAAATGCAGAGGTATTTCCAGACATCCTGATAACCCTGGCCCGTCATTAGTTGACAATTGACTTGTCATGTGATCAATGTGTTCTCTCGTCATTAAGCTTATTTATCTTGCCGTAATGGGTTTATTAACTTAAGCGTTATAATTTTCCTCAAAATAAGATTTTTTCATAACCAATTTTGTATCGCCGTTCACCCTTATTCGACTTCTCAACAACTTTGTTCAACATTACTGTCTCACACTTGAGAATGTCTGGATTTACCAAAATCTTATAGGAGGCGTCTGATTAACATAATAATGTATTTTATCTAGCGCCTGATAAGTCATAATATTTACTCCTACTTCCAAGGTTTACAGTAACAATTATAGGGAAATCGTCATGGGGGATTGAAGTTTCCTAACGAATTGAGAAAATTCCGCGTTTAGTCAGGAGTTTTTCAAATCGAATTTAGATCTTTACTGAATTCATCAAGAATTTTCCGCACTAAAACGATAGTTAATTCTTGTTGCTGTTTATACGTATAGAACTTCTACTACCTCATATATAGGATTGAGAAATATTCTAATCAAATTAAAGATAATCACAACCTAAATCAGTGTTCACTTTCAATCTGTACAAAATGAATAAAGAATTTTACAAAACAATTGAGACTCGATTTTCGTTGTCAGACATACTTATCTATGGAACTTCCAATTCAAATGGAGAATGTCACCAACAATTCAGAAATATTCAAACAAAATGATTCTCAATTACTGAGGTTTTAAAGAACCGAACTAAATTGTTTCATAAACCGTAAAAAATGAGTGAAAATTTTTCCCAACCAAATTGAGAATACATTTTTTCTTGCTGCATATACATCAAGTATGTGTATGGGACTTCTAAGATAAATACATGATGTCGCAACCTCCTCCAAGGTAATTAATGAACTTGTTTTGGTTTATTATTCAATAATAAACCATTGTAATCGCTCTTAAAAAAAAAAAAAATTCTAACCCCCCTGAAAATTCCATGGTTTACGTTTCAAAGGGTGTAGAATCCAAATCTACGATAAACAATTTTCCGTCCGTTCGCCGTACGCATATGCACGATTTCTCCCAAACGGCTACAGCAAAAAATCTGAAATTTTCAGAAAAAATCCATGTTGGTCCGACAACGCCCCAATTCGTTAGCCAGGTTTCTCACTTAATTTAAAGTGCCCTTTAAGGGTTGTCAAAATTTTGTAAAATCGCTAAAAACCTAAAAAAAAGTAAAGGTGGCCTAGATGTGGACTTTGAAGAACTTTCCATGACGAATCGAATGAGACCCTCCCCAGGTCCGTAGCTCAAACCATTCCCTATATATGGCCCGATTTATACTGCCAACATTTGCATCCACATTCACTACATCTCTAGGTTACTGCGATCAAAACAACATCGGTTTTTTTTTTTATCGCAGTAACCTAGTGATGTAGTGAATGTGGATACTGGAGTGAACTCCTAAAAGGTTTTATAGCCGATACGCGGGTTGAAGCATTCTGATATTCATGAAACGCTGCTAATATATAGGTAAATATTATTATAATAAAATAATGATATTAACTACAAAACGCTGTAAATTGTTTCACTGGGGTTTATTATTCAATTCGCTTGCGTTCATGATTTGAATTTCTACTAAGCTTTGGAGTGTGCGTGTTTCACAGGTGATAGAGGATCATTGAATTTCAGGAGAAATGCATAGAACACGTAAATCTGTTCTCAACCATAATATCTATTTGGATTGATCAGTTGATCATTTTTGTGTGCCTCCTGAAATTCAATAATCGCTCTATCCTGTGAAACACGCACACTCCAAAGCTTGGTGGAAATTCAAATCATGAACGCAAGCCAATTGAATGATAAACCCCAGTGAAAGAATTTGCAGTGTTTTTTTCATTCATTCATTCATCCAACTGAAAAATATTCTAATCAAATTGAGGGTTGTCCGATCCTAATCGAATATTTTCCTAACTGAATTCAGATTTTTTTTCAACCGGAGTCAGAATTACTCTAACCAAATAGACGAATCCCACATCGATTCGATGAATTTTTGCATTTCAATTTTATTATTTCAATATTACTCTAAGAAGTTGTTATATATAAATATGTAGTAAGAAAAGGAAGCTGCAGCATTTTACGGGTGATTTATTTTCGTGACCTCTAAAGTAATTTTATTATCTTCTTAGTAATTATGACTGTTGTGCGAATAGATACGGTATATCCCACTTGAACTTTCGAAGTTTCGTGCTTCGATATCTGTCGACCTAGTTCTCGCTTTCAACAGGATGGGATTAATTAATTGACAATGCTTTGAGAGACCATTCAGTCACTACATCATTTCCCAAATTGCATGTTCCCCCAATCAGTCCCGGCATTTGTAATCATCTCCGGTAATTGCAATGGATTATTTCAACAAAAGAAACACGGACCGCTGATTAGGTGCGTAATGAGTTGAAATAAACATGGATCGGTATTATTCCGGGAGTTGTGACAGCGCTGTTTTGCAGCTCTGTGAAGTTGCGTATGCACAAATTTCACAATCGAGGTTTGCAAGCTACGAGGCGATTCTCAATATGAATTCAGGGTTCTGTTTGGTTTGATGGTCTCAATATCTACTGATATCTCAAAAGTTGAAAAAAAAATCTCAAATCAATCATTCTAGTAACCTATACATTCTATGGACACAGATGGGAATTCGAAATAAAACTAGTGGCCTCTGTACAGTACTCCGTCAACGTCTTATGGAAATGTTGATAAATAATACTAAGGATATTGACTGTCTTTTTTAATTTTCAATAATAAACCTTCAAAAATAACCAAGTTTTAAGTTAAAATAGGATTTCAGATTTAAATTAATACGCTGCCAACTATGACACGTGGTTTCATTTTGGTTTATTATTCAATAATAAACCATTGTAATCGCTCTGGAAAAAAAAATTCTAACCCCCCTGAAAATTTCATGGTTTACGTTTCAAAGGGTGTAGAATCCGAATCTGCAATAAACATTTTTCCGTCCGTCCGCCGTACGCCGTACGCACGATTTCTCCCAAACGGCTGGAGCAGAAGATCTGAAATTTTCAGGAAAAATCCATTTTGTCCCGACGACGCCCCAATTCTTGAGCCAGCTCTCTCACTCAATTTAAAATGCCCTTTAAGGGCTGTCAAGGTTTTGTAAAATCCCTAAAAACCTCAAAACAAGTCAAGGTGGCCTAAATGTAAACTTATTTTTAAGAAAATACCTCGAGGAATCGAATGAGCCCCTCCCCAGGCCCGTAAATTTATAATGCCCGATCCCCTTAGAACCAAAGATGCTGGGGGCCAAAAATTGGAAGAAAAAGTGCCCCGAACCTGGTTTTTCGAGGTTCTTACTTACATGGGCAAGTAGGGTGTCGTTTTTTAGAGATTTCAGCCTTGAAGGAGATTGGGACAGGGGTCAGATCCGTAGAAATTCCCCCGTAGCAAACAATCGAAATTGCTGAACCTGTAAGTGACTCCACACTCTTCATAATGACTGGGGATCTTGTCTGGACGATCGGAGATCCTCTACTGGGTTCTACTGGGTATGCCAAATTAATGGCAGAGTACAAGGCAGTTATCATTCTGAATTTATTTTGAGAGGAAAGTTACGTCATTTTTCGTTCAATTTGAAATATTCGAGGATGAGAGAATTGTCTCTCTTATCTTAGAAGCCTAAAAAAGTTACAGATCGTTATGGCTGCAGGTTTGAGGGAACCTTACTGAGCTGTCAGATTCATATCGTGAACGCAAGCCAATTGAATAATAAAAATCAGTGAAAGAATACGTATTTACCCCGGTAATAATATTGAATAATAAACAACAAACAATCTGTTTCCTTTCAGTAATATCCAGGATGAATCACAGTATGTAACTTCTATAATCACACTATATAAAGACGAGCTTATCAGAGTATATCGACGTTTCAGGGGGTGGTAACGCCGGGCGGGTGGAATTCTCGCCCCCGTCTCCCAGGGCAACCGACCTGATCCCCCCGACCCCGCCAGAGAAGGGGAGAGGGCCCCAGCGGGGGGAAGCGTCTCCCAGGGCAAGCGACGTGGTCCTCTCCTCGGGGATTTGGGATATACGATTTTTTGACTTTGCATATTGTTATTATACTCCCTCATTGTGTTATTCACCTATTTCTTTTTAACCTGCGTAGCAGGGCCATTAAAGTAGTATGTTTATACAATTAATATACCTACACTAAAAATAAACTTCAACTAAGATGATAAACTACCAATATTTTTTCTGCCAATCATTTGTATAATAAAATAATATAGACATGTATTATTCGTTGGATTTCAAGCTTTGCGTTGTTCTATTTCCTTAATTTTTTTAAGATCAATTTGGTTAGTTAGCATTTGATATATAGGAGGTTAATATTTTTTTAAATATTAATTTGGTTGCTAAAGTATTAATTTGGATGGGAAAATTATTAATTTGGTAGGGAAAAGCATTGATTTGGATGGGAAAAGCATTAATTTGGATGGGAAAAGTATTAATTTGACTGGGAAAAGTATTAATTTGAATGGAAAAAGTATTAAGTTTATTGGGAAAAGTATCAATTGGGGAAAGTATTAATTTGACTGGGAAAAGCTATAATGAGCGGATTATCATCAATCATCTTATAGACTTGCTGACAATTCAGTAGGCGAATAAAATCACCACAAAGGTAACATCAACGAAGAACGGTAAATCTCGACAGAAGCAGGTTATCCTACAAAGTGCGATAGCGCGGCGAGAAAGCGATTCTAAAGTCAAACCACGCGGCACGAGGGTTTGCCGCGACAAACGTGCTGACTAGCGCGGTGGCGCGCTTTTACGTATGACAATTCCATAGAACAGCACAGTTTGATCGCTTATAGAACAGATCGCGTTGGTGGCCCGCGCGCTCGGGTTCGTTTCACACGTATGACCCTGACGCGTCCGCGGCTGGCGACTTCTTCATGTAGGTACACACACAGGACTGTGTGTGTGGACTGTGTGATTTCGCGCCGCGCTGTGGGAGAGTGCTCTCTCAAGAGGCGCGGCGCGGCAGGCGGCCAGCGGCCCTGTACCTAGGACTCAGCTTCAGTTTCCATCATCATCATCAAACTATCTAAAGACGAAAATATCAGGGTGGGTAAGTAGGTAGGTATATCCCCTTTTCAGGGGGTGGTAACGCTGGGCGGGTGGTGTTCTCTCCTTACCCCCACCCAACCCGGCAGAGCGTCTCCCAGGACTTGGGACGTACGATTTTTTGACTTAGCATATTGTTATTATATTGCTATTATATTGTTATTATATTGCATATTGTTGTGTTATTCACCTATTTCGTTTTAACCTGCGTAGCAGGGCCATTAAACTAGTATAGAATAATAGTGTAATATCATTATTCGATAGTATGATATTATTATAGACTGCGTTTTGATAAATTGTTTTAACAACGTCTATTCACCAGTATAGAAGGCATCAGCAGCATCTGCTTTCTGCTATAACGTAACACTTACCTGCAACAAAACAAAATTGTGATTAAGATGACTGGAAAAATCGCACACAGAAATGATTGTATCTAGGAGTCATGAAATCAGTTGAACAATAACTTAGTCAGATAACAACTTAGATTCGATTTGGAATAATCGAAGAGGCAAATTGAGAAAAAGGGAAGATGGAGGGTAGTGAAGAAATGGGTGAACAGAAATGTAAGAGAGGAACATCTGCCTAGTTGGGGTTACATTAAGTTGACCATCCGTCCCATTTTTGGTTTATTATTCAATGATAAACCATTGTAGTCGCTCTAAAAAAAAATTTTAACCCCCCGTGAAAATTTCATGGTTAGCGTTCCAAAGGGTGTAGAATCCGAATCTGCAATAAAAATTTTTCCGTCCGTCCGCCGTACACCGTACGCACGATTTCTCCCAAACGGCTGGAGCAACAGATCTGAAATTTTCAGGAAAAATCCATCTTGGTGCGACGACGCCCCAATTCTTGAGCCAGCTCTCTCACTCAATTTAAAGTGCCCTTTAAAGGCTGTCAAAGTTTTGTGAAATCCCTAAAACCTCAAAACAAGTCAAGGCGGCCTAATTGTAAACTTATTTTTAAGAAAATACCTCGAGGAATCGAATGAGCCCCTCCCCAGGTCCGTAGGTCAAACCATTCCCGATCTATGGCCCGATTTATGGTGCCAACATTTGCGTATTTTGGTTTATTATTGTTTGTTTGTAACCTAGTGATGCCGATAGCGTCGAGTTGTAGTGAATGAGGATGCTGGAGTGATAGCCGATGTGAATACTTGTAGTGTAGTTAGTAGCCGATACACGGGTTGATGTATTCTGATATGCATGAAACGCTGATAATATATAGGTAACTATTATTCAATATTATTACTGGGGTTTATTATTCAATATTATTACTGGGGTAAATACGTATTCTTTCACTGAGGTTTACTATTCAATTGGCTTGCGTTCACGATTTGAATCTGACAGCTCCGTAAGGTTCCCTCAAACCTGCAGGCATAACGATCTGCAACTTTTTTAGACTTCTACGATAAGAGAGACAATTCTCTGAACATCCTCGAATATTTCAAATTGAACGAAAAATAACGTAACTTTCTTTTCAAAATAAATTGAAAGTAAGTAGCTAGCGGTATTGAATACTGAAAATTCAGAATGATAACTGCCTTGTACTCTACCATTAATTTGGGATACCCAGTAGAACCCAGTAGAGGATCTCCGATCGTCGAGACAAGATCCCCAGTCATTATGAAGTGTGGAGTCACTTACAGGTTCAGCAATTTCGATTGTTTGCTACGGGGGAATTTCTACGGATCTGACGCCTGTCCCAATCTCCTTTAAGGCTGAAATCTCTAAAAAACGACACCCTACCTGCCCATGTAAGTAAGAACCTCGAAAAACCAGGTTCGGGGCACTTTTTCTTCCAATTTTTGGCCCCCAGCATCTTTGGTTCTAAGGGGATCGGGCATTATAAATTTTGAAGCTATGCAGCTTGAAAATTAAATTTTTAAAGTTTGAGAGGGGGTCGGAGGTTTTAAAATTGTTTAGTTACACGATAACAAATTCTTATTATTAAAAGAATTAATAAAATAAAGTGAAGAACTGACGGAAATTACACTTTATAATTTTGATTATATCTAGTCGCTCAACTCACAACTTGCTAATAGCTCACCTTCTAATTCTCCTCTTATCACTTCTAATTTTCGTATTGGCAACATGTTCAAAATCCTCGAAATTTAGCAGTTGGAATTTTTGGTCTTATCGTTCCAAAGGCTCAATATAACCAAAGGTGACCATATTTGTAATGACCTCAAAGCGGGACACACATTATGGTGGTCAGCCCCCCCCCCCCCCCCCAGATATCACGTGAAAGATATTTTCTACATTGACACAACTAAACGTGCTAAACTCATTATTTTATCTATTTGAGCACTTAAACTGACAGAAATAAGAATAGGAAAAACTTTACTGTCCTGGTATTAATAGTAGCACAATTACACTAATTGGACCATCAGTTAAATTAATTTATCAATAATGAAATAAACAAAAAAACACATTTAACAATTGAAAATATTGTAAGTTACACAGTAAAATCAACTGAATGTACTGTCCGAACGGGAGGAGAAAAGTTTTGGAAAACTATGTAGACAAATTTGTGAAACATCTTACTTTACCAGACTTGTAAAAAGGTTAATTGGCAAATTGGTAAAGTATAAATTGTCAATGCAATCTAACACATTTCAATATAAAAATAAAAACAAGAGTACAGTATGTTCACTGGCCTACACGTTCACTCATTGGCATACTTTTTTGATGAATGTATGACTATAAGGAGAGCTGGTTCTCCTTTCATTTTGTCATGAAACTTTAATATACAAGGAACCAAATAAACAATACGTTCAAGTCGTGCAAGTGTGTGCAATTTCCTTGTTGCTTTTATATTTATCCTGTGAAGGAGTCAGTCAAGAACATTTTATTTCAGTTTATAATATTAGATAATATTTAAAGCGGGACGTTTATTTGTTTATCCGGCCAAAGAGGGACATAATAGCGTCCCCCGAGTAAATCTGGGGACAGCGGGACACTAACCTAAAAAGCGGGACTGTCTCGCCGAAATAGAAATATATATTAGATATATTGCTATTTCACTGCTTAATTATTTACATTTTGACTCACCTCATTAAGGGAAATGATGAATTTGTCCTGCGGTACCAGCTTTCGTAATCCTACGCACATCCTCACACAATTCATAAATACGATTTTACCGTCTTGAATAAGGTTTCTCTTATCACTCCGATGATAGCAAAACGTTGGGTTGAAGACAGAACATTACTTCTCCGTGGTCCAATGCCGCGACTATATCCGTCTACCACACATGTTGCGGCTGTTGCGTATTATTTTATACTTTCTATTATTTCTCCCTTACTTATAAGTAACATTTTATTAAAATATTTGTTTTCATATTTCGATTTGTTTATTCAAAAACCAACTAAAATGAATTTTGAATATTTTTTGGAAATTACGTTGGAATTTCGGAAATTGCGTTGGAGATTTAGAAGGCTTGTGCAGCCTGCCTTTCCGCTTCCGCAGTTGCTTGCAGCTCAATTTGTTTCCTCGCTTTTCGTGTTTCGGTTTCGGTTTGCATTTAATTATTGATACGTCTATCTCAAAAAATGTGCGGTAATACCTTTTAACGTTCATACGCGTCGTTTTTCGATTAGGATTGATTGCGTTTACCTCTATAATCAGCAACAAATTAGAAAGCTTTTGTCCCACCTGTAAACCCTGGAATGAATCAGCATATTTGATACATCATCTACAATGTAAGTCACTACATTTATTTACCATCTATTCTTACTCCTGCGATTACTAGTGGAATCAGTGTTATACCATAATACATATCTACTTTAAGTACTTCTAACTATGTACTTCTCTATAAGAGCATAATCGGCACATTTCGACATCATAATATATACACAATCTACGATCTACTTATTCATACTTTTACTACTACATACTGTACATTTATACTACACTCAAAACTACTACATTCAAACAACTTTGAAGTAGCTAGGCGGGCATACGTTTATACTTGGACTTCCACTATACATCAGTTGTGAGCGAGCCTACAATACAAGTGAATACATTGACTTACGTAAAAATTTAGTCGTATATTTTAATTATTTAAAGCAATACATGTTCATTCAACATCTGGTTTAAAGTAACATCTAACTATTTACCACACTGCGATGAATTTGAGAAGTTGGTGATAAACGTAGGGCTTAGAACACCAAACTAAAGCCCCCTGGTTTAAAAACAGGAAAACACACGTTCACTCATTGGAATATTTGTTTGATGAATGTATGTCATTAGGAGAGCTGGTTCTCCTTTTATTTTGTCATGAAACTTTAATTTACTAGGAACCAAATAAACAATACGTTTAAGTTGAGTATTAACTATATGCAATTTCTTTGTTGCTTTTATATTTACATTGTGAAGGAGTCAGTCAAGAACATTTTATTTCAGCATACAATATTAAATAATATTTAAAGCGGGACGTTTATTTGTTTGTCCTGCCAAAGCGGGACATAATAGCGTCCCCCGACTAAATCTGGGGACAGTGGGCCACTAACCTAAAACGCTGCAAATTCTTTCACTGGGGTTTATTATTCAATTGGCTTGCGTTCATGATTTGAATTTCCACTAAGCTTTGGAGTGCGTGTTTCACAGGATAGTGCGATTATTGAATTTCAGGAGGCACACAAATATGATCAACTGATCAATCCAAATAGGTATTTTTGTTGAGAACAGATTTACGTGCACCATGCATATCCCCTGAAATTCAATAATCGCTCTATCCTGTGAAACACGCACTCCAAAGCTTAGTAGAAATTCAAATCATGAACGCAAGCCAATTGAATAATAAACCCCAGTGAAAGAATACTTATTTACTCCAGTAATAATATTGAATAATATTTACCTATATATCATCAGCGTTTCATGCACATCAGGATGCTTCAACCCGTGTATCGGCTACACACTACAAGTATCAACATCGGCTATCACTCAAGTATCCTCATTCACTAGAACTCGACGCTATCGGCATCACTATGTTACAAACAAACAATAATAAACCAAAATACGCAAATGTTGGCACCATAAATCAAGCCATACATCGGGAATGGTTTGACCTACGGACCTGTGGAAGGGCTCATTCGATTCCTCATGGTATGTTCTTCAAATGGGTAAATATTTAGGCCGATTCGATTTGTTTTGAGGTTTTTAGGGATTTTACAAAACTTTGACAGCCCTTAAAGGGTACTTTAAATTGAGTGAGAGAGCTGGTTCAAGAATTGGGGCGTCGTCGGACCAAGATGGATTTTTCCTGAAAATTTCAGATCTTTTGTTCCAGCCGTTCGGGAGAAATCGTGCGTACGGCGGACGGACGGAAAATTTTTTATTGCAGATTCGGATTCTACACCCTTTGAAACGTAAACCATGAAATTTTCAGGGGGGTTAGAATTTTTTTTTCCAGAGCGACTACAATTGTTTATTATTGAATAATAAACCAAAAACGGGACGGATGGTCACCTTAATGTAACCCCAACTAGGCAGATGTTCCTCTCTTACATTTCTGTTCACCCATTTCTTCACTACCCTCCATCGTCCCTATTTCTCAATTTGCCTCTTCGATTTTCCAAATCGAATCTAAGTTGTTATCTGACTAAGTTATTGTTCAACTGATTTCATGACTCCTAGATACAATAATTTCTGTGTGCGATTTTTCCAGTCATCTTAATCACAATTTTGTTTTGTTGCAGGTAAGTGTTACGTTATGGCAGGAAGCAGATGCTGCTGATGCCTTCTATACTGGTGAATAGACGTTGTTAAAACAATTTACCAAATCCCCAGCAGAGCTTCGTGAGTTACAGGTTTTGTAATCAGCTTCTGTTTCGTTTCACGGAGTTGATTTTAATAATAAATTACAAATATCTTTGGATATCTAGAAGGTAATTACAAGGGATGGAGATTAGTGATCGGATTAAACAATTGATGCTTATTTTGTTCCTAATCGATTTAAATTGCTAAAATACTAGTAGGGATCTCTTTATAGCATCTTGAGTTGAGAAGGGAATATATCGTGGGGTTCCGAGTAAAAGTGACCAAGTAACATTTGCAAAATTTTATAGGGGAGCGATCTGAAGTTTCACCTATTTTCTTCTTACGAACACTGGTTGTCTGATGTCTCATCCGACTATGTTTCGATTTTTCTTTATCCTGTAGGTAGTTAGCTAGTGCCCGCCTATGATATCGTGCTTCAAAATTCACTTCAGATTAAATTAGAGCTGTTTTCCGGAAAACTTTATTTGATCATTTTTACCTGCCTGGATTTCAAGCTTTACTCATTTGGTCAATTCAATTCTTCGAAAATCTGGCTAGTTTCATGAAAGTGAGGGATTGAATAGTTTTTTCGTTAATTTATCGTGTTGCCAAGATGGAGATATACCTATTTCTGTTAGAAAAGGTTATCCATCACCTATCACTGTAACTTGGTCATTTTCATGCCCACTATGCAGTCTTGAAATCTTACACAGTAAAAGTGATCAAATGGCAATTGATAACATTTACATGCACCAGCGAGAGTACATGTATAATCCATCTCGTGTTTTGTGGTTGAGTTCAAATGCCATTTGGTCACATAAAACTCTTTGGGTCAGGCAGGTAAAATTGATTTTCAAGTACTTCTTGCACATCAGTTTGAAGATAACGTTCTTAGCAACAACACACAGTAGACAACGTTCCTTAGTACCGGAATGACAAAAAAAACTCATTTTGAAAAAAATGTTACTTGGTCACTTTTACCCGGAACCCGACGATATTATGTGACTAACGTGGGCGTGTTTAGATAATGTACTGGTGACTACATGTAATATTCACATAACAATGATTTAAGTAGAAGGGAATAAAAAAATAATAAACCTCCCTGTGATAATTTGGTGTTCTCTGGTTCTCTCTGAACTTATAAGAAAATCTTAATCAGCGCGAAGGGAGAGCGAAGGGAAGAGAAAAGCGCCCGAGTAACAAGAGCCAATTAGTTGCTTTGATCTTATCGGTAGGATTTCTGAGGGTGAACCTATTGGGGTGTGGAATAGAAAGGGTTTTCCAAGAAGCTCAGCGTCAAGAGCTCGAGATGCTACCGAATTAATGCTTAGGGTTTTACCTGGAACAATCACTTCCATCAGGTTTGGTAGATGGTAGATGGACTTTGTGGAATTAAACAATAATAACGCTATTAATGATTTATTAAAACCACGTCAGTAGCTGTTTAATGGAAATTTATGGACTTCTTTCATCATCCTCTGCATACAATTCCTGCTTACCTGTATTCTGAATCCCAGAATAATTTGCATAGATGTTTCCTCCAGTCATCGATACTTCCATATGCCGAATCCTATCTAAAGTGCAATCAAAAAGTTCATTAGAACCTGTTACAGCCAGTGAATGTGGGAGCCATAATCCTCAATTTCGCAACAACTGGTCGCTTTATTTACACATGAAACGATTTCTGCATTGAATTCTGTCAACTGCCCTCAACTATTTGTATCATCAATAAGTCGCTTTAAAAACTATTTTTCATTATTTAGAAAGTAAAAGTAAAAGTAAAGTAAACAAGGAGTTTCACCTTGGATTTTCGTCAGACTACCCGGAGGTGTCGCGGACGTCGCCAGTCGTCCTCCAGAGAGGATCGGAACTAGGTCTGACGATTTCGCTCGTGGGTTCCCATTGCCTCACGCCCCTGGGTTGGGAGCGTTTTGGGTTCACGTGATATCGAGATCAGAGGTGAACTGTCAAACGACAGGACAGGTATACAACACTTGATTGGATTTTGGCCCTAATCATTGGTGCCAGCCGGATTCGAACCAGGGCAATCAGTACTCCCACTGAAAGTAAACAGCTTGAGGACTGACGCCCCAACTCGCTCGGACAACCTGTCCCCTTCATTATTTAGAATACTAAATCTTTGAGAAACAAGTTGCCAGCTTAAATTTAGATAATAATTGAACGATTTCTCATTTTCCTGTTCGTTCAAGTGAAACCGAAATCGATGAATAAGAAAAGCTCAATTTTATGTTTACAAATCAATGTGCATTTTGAATTATCATTTCCTTAACAACTCAAATGCAATATTTCATATGCTTCAACAGTCTGATCTGCGAATTCTCCACCATGGAGCCAAACTTAAAAGTACTTTTTCAATAGCAGAGGGACCGGAGGGGGGGGGGGGGGGCCAGTTACCGTAAGACTTTTTTTAGATCGGCCAATCTGAAAATATCACGCAAATCACGATTAATACCAATTATTATGAGAGTGGTATCATTTCAGTAGATGCGTACAAGGCTCATTATTTCTATATGAGATACGTGACGCTTTTCGTGGAGCAATCGACAATTACATCAAGCTAATTGTTAGTGACATCCTGCAAATCCTCATTATATAGAGGTTTTTTTAAAGTAAAATTTGACAAACTTTGGTCGGATTTTTAAATACGTTCCTCTGAAGCAAGGCTTTGTTATTACATACATATAGGGACAGGACGATACTTGAAAGTATCGATACTTCTTTCGATACGATATTTAAAATAACGTATCGATACTCGATACTCTCCAATATTGATATTTCAAAAGTATCGATACTCCGATATATATCGCTGAAAAATATCGATACCTGCAATACCACCGATATTTAAAAAAACACATTTTCTTGCTATTGCAGATGGAAATGCTCAAGTAATAAACCAGTTACTGAAAAACAATATTTTTTACTTGAATGAAAATTGAATTTTTACAAAACGAACTTTTTAAACGTTGGTTGCGATTGGCTTCCTTTTGGTCGTTTTTGCGGAAATATTTCCAAACACAACCCTTTGGAGGCATTGTGTGAAGTGATGTAAAGAATAAGGGTGGAACGTGAAAATTAAATCGTCTTGAGGAAAGATTCCGATAAACAAAGTGACGAAAGAAGAAAGGTATCCAGGCAGCAGGTTATAGAAGCTATAGGATGATCGATATAGGAGGTATCGATGAAGACGAGGAGCGATGTGTATTTTGTTTCAATCGACCACATAACGTGGGTGATCACAAGAAGGGAGTGAGATGAATGTCATTGTTGTTTTTGTTGTCATTTTTGTTCTTGATGTGTACAGTACCTAACTGGTACTTTACTTCGTTGAAAAAGTTCCGATACCGACAGAAAAGTATGAATACCTCCGATATTTCCGAGGAAAAGTATCGATATCCAAATATCGGTATCGATATATCATATATCGGTGGTATCGTCACGTCCCTACAGACAGATCACAGGGGGAATAATATTTGGCGTTTTTACGACTGTGGATAAAAGACCAACAACCAAATTGGAAGGTAACGACATAAGAGGTTACGTACAGGCGGATTTCTCTCTTACGTGAAACCTCACTTTACCTATGCAACTTCTTCCTGCAAAAATACTCCTTCCCTGTCAGAAAGGCACGCTTTCATTACGGAGAAAATATACGAGTTTTTGGAAGATTTAGAGTAAAAACTCGAGACAGCCTCCTAGAGTGGGGACCCCCGAAGGGAGGACTCCCACCTAATGAAGACTTGTCTTTTGTTCGCTGCTAAGTTTCGCTTTACCTACTTATCACTCCAAGAAAGTGCCTGAAAAGGTGTCCAGGGGGCGGTAAGCTGTTGGATAGAGGGGTGTTCTTTATTAAAACACCTTTGGTACAGACAACTACCCTTTTGTCTGCCTTTCTCTCCATTTTTCATTCCCCTTTTTTCCCTGTCTCTTCGCCTCTTTTGAGATCAACCCCCGTTTTCTTAAATCTCTCGTCCCGGTTTTTTCTAACAACGAAAATTTCAAGGCTTCCCTCTGGGAAGCAGAACTGCCCTCCCTCCTTCTTTTTTTATAAAAACAGCGCAAAGGATTAAAAAAAAATCCATGGTTTATGAAAGCGCATTTTTCAATGACTCTTTTCACCATCTCCTTGAGACTGTGATTTTTCACTTGCCTTTTACCTTTGCCACGTTTTTTCGGTGCCATTCTCTATTCAGCAGAGCAGGAAAATATTTTACTGCTTGATTTCATTTAAAATAGTATGGAGAGACTCAGGTTGACCAATCCCAAGAAGGATGGTCATGAGGCGGTTGATTTTTAAGAACATTAAATTCCGTATGTATTAGAGCAGGTAGTTGTAATCTATATCTGAACATCCCCCCAAAGGAACATGGATACATGTCAACGTTTATACTGATACTCAGGTAAATGTCGTTAGATTTTCAAATTATATGGGAAACCCAGAGATAAGAGAAGAGGGGGTGGGAACTGTCGGGTCGGTCGTTAAGAACTGGATTGTACTCCTGTTATTCATTTAAATAATCAAAATGTTTGAACAGCGAAGTCCTCTAGTGCAGGCCCCAGTGATTAAAATTAAAAAATCCAGGGGTAGGTACTTCTTGTACCATCAGCAGATTCAACATTTCTAATATTTGGTGGTTCAACATCAGGTGTTGCTGCACGGGATCTCTTTGAAAGAGGGACATTTTTCCTTTCCTTGAAAAGTCGCTTTGATTTAGTCATTTCAAACACAGAAGTTTGAAAAAAATTGCCTCGCAAAGAATCAAGAAGTAAACAAAACTGATGAGTTTTCCTCTTCTTCTTTCTAATATTTTCAGGTCATGGATACTATAATCTAGAAACAGACATTTAAAAAATACCTAATAGATGTAAAAAATATGAAACGTCTTTGAATCGTGAAACAACAAATTTTAAGAAGAGTTGAAATTGTTTGGTGATTGGTCGTTTAAAAATACGTCTACGACCTGAAAATAATAAACAAAAAAGTGAAATAAGTTTGGGGTAATCATGCGAAGTGGCCCAATTAGGGAAAATTAAAAGTTAGTCATCATTTTGGTTTATTATTCAATAATAAACCATTGTAATCGCTCTTGAAAAAAAAAACGATACCCCCCCCCCCCCCCTGAAAATTTCATGGTTTACGTTTCAAAGGGTGTAGAATCCGAATCGGCAATAAAAATGTTTCCGTCCGTCCGTCGTACGCCGTACACCGTACGCACGATTTCTCCCAAACGGCTGGAGCAAAAAATCTGAAATTTTCAGGAAAAATCAATATTGGTCCGACAAACCCCCAATTCTTTAGCCAGCACTGTCACTTAATTTAAAGTGCTCTTTAAGGATTGTCAAAGTTTTGTAAAATCCCTAAAAACCTCAAAACAAGTCAAGGCGGCCTAAATGTGTACTTATTTTTAAGAACATACCTCGAGGAATCGTATGAGCCCCTCCCCAGGTCCGTAGGTCAAACCATTCCCGATTTATGACCCGATTTATGGTGCCAATATTTGCGTCCACATTCACTACATCACTCGGTTACTGCGATCAAAACAAACGTCTTAAAGGGTTTACAACCGATACACGGGTTGAAGCATTGTGGTATGTATGCTCCGTCTTACGAAATTTACAATTTTCAAAAAGAATATTTTTCCATTGTAATCGCTCTTGAAAAAAAAAAAAACGCTGCAAATTCTTTCACTGGGGTTTATTATTCAATTGGCTTGCGTTCATGATTTGAATTTCTACTAAGCTTGGGAGTGTGCGTGTTTCACAGGTGATAGAGATTATTGAATTTCAGGAGATATGCATAGAGCACAATCGGTTCTCAACCAAAATACCTATTTTGATTGATCAGTTGATCATATTTGTGTGCTCGATCAATGACCGCTTCAGTTGAGGAAATAAAATATTGAACACCCGATTCACTCTGAATATTTAATTATTGGTTATTCTCGTAGAATGGATCATTTTCAGGAATTATTAAAGTTTTAATTAGATACACTCTTGCTATAACTTTTGTGGAATCATCAACTGGGGGTTCGAGGAGGATGCTCAATGTACCAAACAAAACGCGCGTGGGAGTCCGAGTTCCACTGAAATCAGTTTCATAAATAAATAGCAAGACAATCATATTCCTCGTGTTATCAATCAATGGCAAATGAGCCTACATAATGAGTTCGGACTCGGAGGCGTTCCCGGTCACCGGGGACAGCATGAATTTCTCATTTTACCGACCCTCGGTCCACGCATGTGGAGAATTGCTAATTAGTGGAATTCCCAGTGGTCGACCTATGGAGATTCAGTTGCGTTGGTCGTGTGATTATTCGAATGGGGATAAGCAGGGTTGGTACAACAGAATCAGATGTTGAACAGCCGAATCACCTATAAATAAAACAGACAGCAATAGATAGATAGATAGATAGGTAAAACATGCTTTATTACAAAATGGATGAAAAATTACAAAAATGCGTATAACAACTGCATGCAATAATCGTGGTCCAGGTAGACCGTCCTATGAGTTCGCCTTTCGTAGGTAGATATTTAATTTTACACAAGATTTCCGATACAATCTCCCAAACAGCCGCTAACACAGTCAAAATTATTCTTAATAAATTATAATAACCTTCTCAAAATATAACAATTAATAACAAATTAACGAAGTGTCACATGCATAGAACAATTATAATTTTTTCCCAATACTCACAAACTAAATTTATTCTACATTAACCAAACTAACTTAGAACTAGGTATCACAGAGTCTTTTTTATCAGTTACTTGAAATATAACAATTTAATAACAATCTCAACTACAAGGCAAATATCACAGTTATCTTGTCCTTCTCATCTAAATTAACTTCTCGATTTATAATTAACAGTATTGTGCTACATATTAAAGCCATACTCGATTATTGTTTTGTATCTCAGGCTCCATGCTATCTTAAATATTTGATCAAATTCACATTTCCAGTTTTTAGTAACGCTAAATATTCATTCCAGTTCAATTCTTACTCCCCCAAATACCTTCTTCTAACCATACAAATGCTTTACACTTACAAATGAAATGAAAACAATTCTCGATTTTTCCAGAGTTACACGTAATATGTGATATTATCACATATCTGATCGTTGGAATCTTAGGGCCTATAATTTAAAGACAGAAGATCTCTTCTAACTTTGAAGAGCCACTTACAAAACTGAAAATCTTTGAACTGGCTTAAATCAACCACACCATTTTAGAGCATAATGGCTAAATATTGAGGATGATTCAGGGAACACAGTGCTTTCTCTTCATATCGTGCATTTAGTAAGCCGTCTATAATTTTCAAACTTTCATACGCGCTTAGATTATTGAATTCCAGCGGCGGTATAGCATACTTATCTCTCAAGCACTGCCATTCTTTTACCCAATAAACCTCAAGCTCCACGCACTTCTTGGCTAAATAGTTGGGTAAGCGATTACTAGACATCTTCATCACATTTAACACGTAGTTAAAGTGCATTCTTAGAGTGTACAGATAGAGAGGTTTCAATTTAGTTTCGAGGTACAAAACATAGTTTTCATCAATAAACTTGATGAAAAAGCGTAACACAGATTCCGCCTGATCATCAAGAACAAAGCCCCATACTTGCGACGAATAGCACAAAATTGAGCGAACAACGGCATCGAAAACCTTAATTTTATCAGCGAGTGAAACCTTAGGGTGAGATAAAAACCGCTTGTGCATGCTCGTGATTTCCAGTAACAGACAGTAATCATGAAACTACATAGGGTGTGTATTACGTTATGAATAACCACTTCTAAAATCGTTATTTTTAAACAAAAAATAATAATTTTGTTTATCTACGTGTTCTTTGCCAATGATTCCGAACATGAGCACCTTTCGGCACATTTCGGCCGTGTGCAAAAGTACGGAACGTACTCCAATTTTGTTTTTTTTTTTTCAAATACTAATCACCATTACTTTATTGCAGATTTGGATTTTGTTTCCAAGTCATGAAAATTGTGCAGACATAAATGTTAGCAAACGCTTAGTGTGACCCATCATTTTTCATTGTTTTCCTAGCGTAAAAGCCATAAAACGCATTCAAATGAGAAAAGGAAGTACCTCGTGAATCATCGTTGAATGACAATGAAAATTGATTTGTCATACTTTGGGTTCATTCCTAACAAAATTTCGATGACTGAGCAACGCTGCGCGCTCGCTGAACGCGGTTGCCCACATTTCTGACAGGGACCGTGCGGAACGTGGTCACAATCAAAATCATTCACAAAAAAAAAAAAAAAACTTGTAAATTAAAAGAAAATATATACAAGGTGTCCCACGAGTTGTTCCCGCTCCCCCTCCTAAAATCTTCCAAATAGGAGCAAATAGAAAAAACTTTTTTTTGAGTCCTCACATTTTTTCGCAAGGATCTCAAATATCATATTTGCTCCCCCAGCGCAACTTTGCTTATTTTAAATGGGAACTCTAATTTTTTATTGTAGACCCTGACTCTATCCGAAATTTTATGAAAATGTGATCCCTCAACCAATTTTTTTCATTGCACACAACCGGTTCAGCGAGCACGCAAAGTTGAGTGACCCCAAAATTGTTAAGAAGTGGATGATGGTGAACTCTTAAGTGAGACACGTGAATTTTCATCTTTTCAACGTTGATTCACGTGGTGCTATTCTTTTCTTGATTCGACTCAATTTTTGCGGAATAATGACCGAAACTGCTAACATTTGATGTGAAAGTACCTTAAGCTATGTAAGAAGAAGTGGTTGTGTCAATTGGAACCAAACGCGCAAGATTGTATTCGTTAAATACAACAGTTTGTTATTTTCGTTGTTTTCCCGCTGGTTAAATATTGTTTATCTCAACCCTCAGATTTCAGACCGGATTTTATTTCCGTAATTCACACCTACCAACCTCCCTCTCAAAACTGTTTTGAGATTCACCCTCGCTGATTATCCCTACTCCCTTCGACCCCCCGTCGGAACCTTCTGGCTCGGAAAAACTATGTAAATTTCCGGTATGTCGTCATCTCCCTCTGCCAAGACAAGTTAGCCTAATGACTTTGTTCGGCAGTACCCTCCCCTGGGGAACAACTTTCTAGGTGCCCCTTCCCGGTAATGTTCATTGTCCCATAAACATGAATATTCAGCGTTCGACCTCCGAACCGAGGTCGACCATCTTCGCTATGCGGTACCTTATTTTATCGCCCTTTCGAAAGTTTAATTTCATGGTGGATTAATATATCTATCTAACCGAATGTATAAGAAAGGATCACCGTGTTGCTTGTAACAATAATAATACTTAAGTCTACAATACCACTGTTGAATTAACGAAATTTGAATGCTTCAATACATTCCTCGACCTCTAGCTTGAAAGCAAAAGCGAGTTGGTTACGGATCTATATCATAAGCTCCAGAACGTTTCCTAGTTTTTCCCAGTATCAGTAATTTGCCGGAACTCAGTTTCATATTGATACTGGACAGTATCAACATTTTGATATGAATACGACAAGATTTATTCAAAACCTGGATGTTTCCAAAAATTGATTATTACTTGAAGGAATTTATTCAAAACTTAGTAATTATCTTTAAATACGTTAATACAAAGCTATGTCTACAAGATACCGAATTGGGTGTCATGCGATTTTAATGTTGGAGAGTAGGTTCTGGTGACCTCTTACCCATCCAAGTTACACAATGGGGCTGAAGATGAGGCTCAAACTGCTTCTAATCATACTAGCGGGAAACCCGTGCTTTGGAATATATGGAATATAGGGAAATATCACGTGAACAGTCATTAAAGAAAAAAAAGAAAAACCATAATGGCTCCTCAATCAATACATTCATAGATATACACATACATACGAACAAACTTTGGTTCTAGACATAGGCATCTTCGAATATCAGTTCCACATTTTAGCTTCATTCGATTAGTGTCGCACAAATTTGCTTCTGGAGCCACTCTGCCGACTTAGGACCTAAGAATACTAGCGGGAAACCCGTGCTTTGGAATAAATGGAATATAGGGAAATATCACGTAAACAGTTATTAAAGATAAAAGAAAAACCGTAATGCCTCCTCAATCAATACATGCATGCAAACAATACTTTGATTCAATGGACATCTCAGTTGTTTCAGGAGGTGGATAAAAAAAATGTTCTATACATTTGAGAGGCAAATTCGTCAAACCAAAAGAACAGAGCTAATAATAGGAACACTGGTTACTGTTAGGTATCTATTCAAAAAATAAAATTGTTGCACAAAACATATCCATATCCTGGGAAACCATTGAAGCGCTCAACTGACATTTTGGAAACAATGGTTCCATCCAATAAACAACCGTGTCGTACAGGGTAAACGTTGAAATGAACCGTTATGGTTAGATTACCTTGGTGACTTATGTTAATCTAAGTTCACTTAGACCTTTGTTTTCAATGGCTGAATTTGTATGGAGGTATCACGTCACAGCCAAGACAAAAGATATCGGGCTGCGAAAGTGCTAATCAAGTTTTCTGATGAAGACATTTGGTTCTGGAATTCTAAAAAGCATCTTCGCATATCAGCCCAAGTAGTTTTTACGTTTCTATACGGAAAACCCCCTGCACTCAACGGGCCGAGCAGAACGATGAGAAATCAACTGAACGAATAATGATCCTCCTTCAGGATAACTGATAACGTTTGCGACGCCAAGGTTGTCAAATGAAAAGCCCCAACCTGTAGTAATGTCCACATTATTATACTGTTTTCTTCTCTTCAATAAACAACCACCAGACACACAACTAGTACAATTATCCTAGAAAACCATCAAAGGCACATCAATTCCACAGTAGAAACAATGGGCACAGTATTCTTTGTGAGCTTGATGTACGTGAATTGCTAGTTCAACAAATACCAACCTAAATTAATGCGAGTTGGACTCCTACACTGATGCCACACAATCACTTTTTACCGACTCTCACGTTTTAATGGTCATCGTCAAACAGATACGTAACTCGTAGAAACAAGGATCAAACTAATGTCAAAGGCGATTCAGTAGATGATCCAAAACCCTGCCAATTTCACATTTCTAGTGCACCCAGCTCAGAGGAAATTACATGTAAATTAGGAGATCAGATCGTCGGGTATTTCATGGCTTGGTTATTAGGGCAATGAAAACCCAGTAGAGAGCGATAGGTGTTCGCACGCATTTGCGACTCAATAGAAACCCCGTCACCATTAGCGATACCCTGCTAACGAGCTTGCATCTGTATACATTTCGAAAATAAATGCTCGTGGCAATTAGTCACTAGTTTGCCAGACGGAGCCGGGGTTCGCGAGCCCTACATTGGAATGAATATTACTTGAACCGCTTGCGGTTCTAGAGCCATTCTAGGGGTCTGGACCCATCCGCTGCTAAGTAGTCCGCTACTTCGTTACCCCTTTCTTCCCACAACTCCATCAAATGTGGCGGTAACGAATAGTAGTGAGTTAGGTCGGGACGAGAATATGTATAAGAATAGCCGGATCTATATAACATTGCGTCGACCATTTCTATAGGTACATCGTTTACATAGCGAAAGGGTTTGTGAAATGCATTCCACAAGTTGTAACTTTTTCATTAAGTACTGAATCAAATTAAGATTTATTTAATATAAAAACGAGTGGAAAATACTCTCCTAGACATAACTGTGGTGCGTTGAACAGTAGTCAAGTACCATGGGTTTTTACTGCACATAGTACTGGAGGTACCGAGGTTGATTCCTTCGTCGATTCATGTCCTGGAGATGGAGTCATCAAACATTAATTTTGATTTGAAGATACTTTCTGCAGTTCAAGTTGCGCTGATGGTCGTGTACCAATTTTTCGGAATATCAAATACGACAGATCTAGTGTTGTAGTTGTATTTTCTTGGAAAACCTTTCATCAGTTCACTTGAGGTCTTCGGAATTGGCATTTTCGTGTGAGGTTCAAGTGAATGTTCAGAATTCAGCTCGGTACAATCCAGACGTGAGCGACGGGACTCAGTAAAAATCCAAAAGTGATCTATTTCAAAATTTTTTTGGTGGCAGAATGTTACATTGAACATGCTTTTCGGTCATGTTGACAGTTAACAATTTATTTGCTGTATATGTATAGTACAACTTCCTTTTTCTGGGAAATTGAGAAGCCTGAGTGTAAACCTGAAGCTTCCATGCTTGGGGAGTATCTTTTGGATGTTGCAGGTATATAGCCTCAGCATTTGGAAGGGGCAAGTATCTACCTATAGATGTAGATATGGACTAAAACTCTCAGGACGGGGGTTTTCGGGCCCCCAGCACGGAAGCCTGTTGGCTTATTGTACTTTCCTGAGAGTTTAGTATTTAATCAAGGAGATTCAGCCCCTTGTTGAGGGGTTCGAGGCTCTTAATTAGTTGTTCGTTTTAAATATACCTCATCGGGGTTTGTGCCCCATGGAGTTCAAATCTGCGAGAGGTACCTTTCATGAAACTCAAATTTCTCCAATATCAAAAATATGATGCTACAATTAAGGACTATTCGCTCATAGGGTCGTGCTGTATCAATGTGCACTTCTAGTCACTTGCCGGGACACTTAAAAATTTAAATTTCAACCGGAATTATTTCACTCATAATACCTACCTTCTAACATTATTATTTGAATTCACTCCGCTTCAAACCTAGAAACTGCAGTTATAAAACTACCTACTTCTTTTCAAGGAGACTTGATGATCATTCTTGCGATCTAGCCATCAAACAATTTTCAGTATGAATCCCATAGTTTAGATGTTAGTGAGTATCACCAGATGAATAGTATTTGAAACGTTCGAGGACTTGAAGCTGAGTGAACTGACCTCCTCGAAGTGAGCGCTGGAGTGAATTCGATCGGCCTCGTGGAACCAATTATGCTGATTAATGAGACTGATTGACAAGGGGGAGAGATTGCAATAGACGTTGCCTTCAACACCTCGGGACGGACGTCTGGCCTTGGTCTGGAATCGGATGCCCGAACCACGAACCCCTGAAGCGATACAACAGTCAACACAAGTTCTGCATAATCATGCAGCTTGTGTGGACATGGGTAACCACTTGGAAACCACTAATGTCACGAAGTGAATTGAAATATTTGGACAGTGTTAATGATACTACAAGTCCGTTATATGTGTATGCAAAGTGCAAGTGCAAAAACGAGAATATTTGTTCGGTTATCATATCTATGACATTATCGATCTCGCGTTAAAACTATCATACGTAACGTACCTTTATACAGTAATACACTTTCTTAAACGATTCTTACATACCGACGTATACATGCTACGTACAACTTCATTTTATTAAATAATGTCTATAAATGTGTAAGGTACGTATAGAAATAATTTGAAATCTATACATAAAAACATCGGACCTCGCGTTCGAGCAGCATTAATTTCATAATGGGATGTAACATGGGATAGTGTGTTCTTCAATATCATTTGACAACTATGGTTGCGTATAGATCGCTCAATTCATATTTTCATGTTTTACAGCCCCGTTGGCTCGACCCGTCCCCTCGCAGTTTTATTCAAGCTTACAATAAACTAATAACTAGACCGTAAAGAATCCCGTTGAATTCGCCGCTACCATCCCTGAAAATGGCGTTGGAAACTTTAAGCCTCTTTTCAGATCAGGCCGACCCCTCTGAGGCACTCGCATTTAGGTTTTCGCCGGAGAAACGGGGTCGGAAACGCTGGAAGTTGGTTAGCACTCCGCGAACCCTTTCGCACTGCAAGGGGCAAAGCTTGATAAACTTTCCATAGTTTCACCCCTGGAAAGCTTCCCCCTCAACAAAACACAGAAGCCCCCAAAGAGGGAACCCGCGTTCGGACCTCCCGATAAAGTAATGGGAAGGGAGCCGCCGTGGCTTTTCCGCGGAACCCGTTGAAAGGTAAGCCCATTGTTGCCGAAGCACCTACGCCGAGAGGAGGCCTTTTCGGGTTGGCCTGAGGTTTTACACGGGTCCTGGATTCGAAGAAGCTTTTAGAGAGAGGCGTCGTTCGAGTTACTATTGGTTCAGGACTCATTTTCACACAATGTTTCGACATCGTAGTCATAACACCAAAAAAAGTGGATCCACAAATAACTCATTGGGACCAAAATTACAATCAGATTTGAAGTTCAAAGACCAGCACCTACAGCTATATTGTTAACATTATTTCACAGATCAACTTTAACGTTTAGATCAATCTAGAGATTTTCAAAAAGCTTTCAAGAAACTACCTTTTGATTTGCTATGTTGTTTTCTTTACCACATCACGATGCTCCACCAAATTTTACATACATTTTTAAAATGAAGATGCTTTTTGATGAAAGCTATTCACAGAGATGAGACGAGATCCACGTGCGATGCCACTAATTATTTTTCAGATTTGTTACCTAACCACCGAGCATGCCACAAGAACCGGTCATAAAAATTACGATCATCTCAATATAACATAGCAGAAGTTATCTGAGCGGCAATAAACCATCAGCAATCCCTCTTTTGCGATTCACCAAAGATCTGTCCATCGAGACTGACCAGATTGGCGATCATTGGCTAGTAGGAGCTGTGTTCGCACACTAATCAAATGCTTTCCCGTAAAAGAGAAACTTCGTACGACAACCATCATTGATATGTTTGGTTAAGGTTTAGAACGTGTCCTGGTTTCGATGAATTGTTTGGAGAGTGGAGTATTTTGATTATCTGTTTTAATTTTCACAACTCTTCTCCCACACTCATGATAATTACAGTGCAAAAGGTTAACTACACGTTTCTGCAATTTCAAATAGTGTTGGAATTATCTATGATAATTAACACTTATTTCTACCCCAAAAACCTAATTTACTATTTCAATAATTTAAATTGAAAATATAAATTAATGGTGAATTGGGTATTTTCATGAATAACAAATCGGATTGGAGTTTATATAGATTTATTAAATCTGATATAGGTCCGATATGAAATCAAGAGAGAATTTGGGTTGTATTAAGGAAACCGCAAATAATGGAAAGGGGACTTACCAGTTATGAGACGGCTAGGGATCAACTGCTGGTCTCACAACGCACCTCTTGGGGGAGCGCCCGCGGAGGCGGGGCCGATGAAATATCGGAACTGCTACACATTGTTACATAGATAAATTTTTCTTCGATGGGCTTTAGCGAACCATTTGGTTCTTTACTTCTTACCTACTAATTTAGGCAACTGTTGCACACATTTTTGATCTGAAGGTACTTTTGAAGAAAAGCTATTCAAGGACATTGTTATTCGACTGAAACATTACTAAATAATTTTGGTTATCCACGTATTTTGAAATCCACATCATCCAGAAAATGTACAAACTACCTAAGAACTACGCACATGGTATGCAATCCTCTTCCGTGAATAATCTACCAGAATACAATTTTGATGATATTGTACTTCCTCTTTTGGCAATTGACACCAAAGCCAAAAAAAAAAAAACTCTTATTTTCGCTATTTCATGATTATAAAGTTTCCGTCATATTTTTCTTTCTTAAATAATTGTTGAACCGATTGTTAAGCTCTCTAATTATAACATCTTTTTCTCAAATGTATTTTTCCGAATAGAATGGCTTTCTTGAATCTTGTGATTTGAAAGTGAATTAACATGTGACATTATTATTTGATCAACGATAAATTTTGATCATTATGAACAAAACTAACACTTCATCAAGATCGAAAAGTGCTGGAAAATGAGGAACAATATCTTCTGTAACTGCTTTCCACTAATTGAATTCGGGAAGTCAGTTTCCTCATACTGCCTTCAATCTTCTGAAAACAATCTCCAATTAGCTAAGAAGCCTTTAGAGAATCATTTCGGTAGGTATTTCTTTGGAAGTGACAGCCAAACTTCTATTGCCAAACAAGGCTGTGGAATAATAACGGTCAACAAAGAGTTCAACTACTTGTACTCAGCATTAAATTTCTACTGTATCACATTCTTGTAGATAATTATGACCAGAAATGAAATTAATGTAAAACTGAGATCTGAATAAGTTGTGGTGATTCATATGTAACACATATATATTATTTATTACGCGAAAGAAAGTATTTTGTAGAGAGAGGGTGTCTTCTGTCCGAAAAATCGACAGCATCCTTTGAATGCTGAAGGTGGTTGCCGGGACAACTCATGGCTCACACATTTTCTATATATATTCAATCACGTCATTTCCATACCCATCTCGAACCCAACCTCCCTGCTTTGCATGTGCCTCCTTCCTTCGCCCGTTTCTGTAGCACAAATTGAGATCTTGTAGCTATATCGAATGTTACGCCGGTCGGTGTACGGTTTCCTGTCATTTTACCCATAGTTTGGTGGCCCTTCCGAAGTCAATAGGAATAAATTAGGTTAGGTATTTTCAAAATTGTATAAGGAACTTCATTAGTGAACTTTTTTCCCCGATAAGGTATGTGTGGAAGCCCTGGTCGCTGAGACCACTATGATCTATTGTGACACTATATCAATTGCAGTTCAGAATTTGTTAATGACCTCTTCATTCACAAAGTGAACGAGATTTTCGAGGCGTTTCTATGGCAATATCGCCAGGTGTTAAGCTATCCTTTCCAAAATGTCGGAATCTTATTGACTCTGCAGTATGACATTCACTAAGTATGTTCTTCTGTTTTTGATTATATTGCACTGGCCTTGCTTGTCGTTAAGGTGAAACCTTAAGGGACAGGGCTACTAAGGAGTCCCACAAGTTAGCGAAGGTTCAGACAACAAGGTTCAACAAGGTTCAGAACATTGCTGTTCAGTGACATTAGGGAGTTGGTCAGTTGCCTAGAGATGGTTAAGAACAGCTTGGCTTGTGTTTGCTTTGGAGTATTTTGCCAATGTTGTTCGTGTGTTTTCTCTAAATTTCTGTACCTGTTAAGTTATACAGCTCTCTGTAACTCCTAGTTGAAGTTCAAGTATAATTGCTTGTGCTCTGATCAGTTATTGGCAAAGCGGTCAGCTTTATCGTTGCCCTCTATTTCCTCATGACCCGCTACCCAGAGCAGTGCTAGTTTGTTTCTTGCTAGCCGCAGCCAAAAAGAAGCTAATGCAACTCCAGATCAGCTTTGGGTTTATTGAGAAGGCAGGAATAGCCTTTATTGATGCCTGTCTGTCAAGCAGTAAGTCGATTCTTCCACCTTTGAGTTGTTCTCGCCGCTTCATTCATCACAGACCCAACTGCGTACCACATCAGTTAAATAGAGGTAGGCTCTTTTCCATAATTCACAATCATCAATCATCACCCTAAGGTTCGTTTGTGCCAACATTACGTTGGGAACTCATATAGTAGCTGGTAGACCCAAAATAACCTGTAGTGCAGCAGTGGGTGTTGTGCTCATTTCCTCAGTTGCCTATGCTCGCAAGGATTTGTAGTTTTTAGTTGTAGGAATGATAGGATTTTGGCTCCACATGACAGATGAGAATGTGGCCATAGGTTTAATGATACCCATATAGGCCCAACCAGAATGCCATATAGGGTGATATTGGAAGAAAGATTCCATGCTTTAATAAGCATTCTGTGGTAGAAACACGGTGCTTTGTACCTCTGAAAACTAAGCACTCCAAGTGCTGGTTCCGTGTTGGAGTTGTTATACGCACTACCTAAGTACTTAACATCTTCTAAGAAAGGAATTCATTGGAGCGTCCACTTTTGAGGCAATACTGTCTCTAATGGAGGAGTTTGTTTTTCCTAAAAGTACTCTATTCGTTTCGGTCAAATGCGACAAAAACCTCAAAAATCATCACACGCAACACCTACCTTAATGCAATAATTCAATCAACAATCGCTATTAAGAACATCGGATGAGATCTAAAATGTCTATATTTTGGATATCGTGTGTACTTATTGAATGAAAAAGTAGAATTTGGTACTTTTCGAAGTGAAACAAAAATGAAAAGTTGCATTCCAAGGCAGCACTAGGTACGTATGTCTTGGTACCTACTGTCTTCTAAGGTTCAAATAGTTTCGATGCTATCCATGTCTGAAATTCTAAGAAAAGCACGTTCTAATCCCTGACAAATAGTTTTTCAATATTGTTTGAGGTTAAAAGTCTTGAAGAATATTTCACCAGATCTGAAGTCATTCATTCCAGTAAAACTAAAAAAAATTATTGAAAGCTCGCTAAACATAGCTTGTCGATTTGAAGAGGAAGAAAATAATCGGTAAAGCACTGTTAGCTGGAAATAGCAAAACATGTGTAACAATCTTGGTAGATCTAGTTCTTTTTTAAATAAAATAAATTGTTAAATTGTTTCTCTCTAAGGCACAGCCCTCTTTGCTACAAGATGATGATATTTGTATGAAGACAAATCCCAGGAACTGTTCCAACTTCTAAATGTATTTTAACAGAATTGCGAGTACTAAGAAATGGTTTTTAGCACTTTTCAAAAACACTCTTTTATTTAGTTTTTCGAGTTTTTAACGCCTCTATGGAGCAAGTTTCTTAAGTGTACGTACTCGCACACTCGAGTAATCTCAAATATGTAACAACAATGTTCAGGGGCAAAATATTTACGAGCCAGCTTACAATTCCGTTAAAATGAGCCAAGTCGACTCGCGCTAGTGTTTTCCGACGCTCCTCTCTCCCGTAAACCGTTCGAGAAATCAAACAAAAACCTTTATGAATATTTCAAATGATCAAATACCGGTATCCTCCCATAAAGGGGAAAATGGAAAGCCTCCTATGAATATTTATAGGAGTAAATGTAGTCACAGTCTTTGTCCCGTCTGTTGAAGAAAAAAAAAACTTTTCAAGTATGAGAAATCTATTGAAAACAATATCAATATCCAGGTGTCGAGAGCTTCGTGAAATTAAATATAGAAACACCGTGAAAGACACGAAAAATTAATGATTATAACTAACGACGTGAGTGCTATAATTCGATACAAGTTTCTAACTATTCTATATTGCGTTTCTCCATTTAGTTTTACGTTCCACGTATCATGAACGTTCCCTGATATACCAACCAGTAATTTAACCTTGAGAAATATTTTTGAGTTGAGGTATGAATGTATTTTCAATTAATACTCGTATACTGTCGTTTCATAATACAGGTAATTTAAGCGCGGTTAATTCGTGGTGTACTGGCTCCAACTGGATGATCAGCATGGCTCTCCTTAGAGTTAAGCCCAAAGCAACGTTCCCTTTGACACCTTGTACAACGGTACTAACAAGCCATTAGATAGGTATAATAGTTGCAATAAATGAATAGCTATAACTACGTAGGTACGTAGTTAGTGATAATCTACTACAATAAAATTTAATAACCCTAGATTATTTTCAGAAAGCCACTATTATCCACTCATAAAAAAATAAATGTAAAATACAAAAAAAAAAAAAATAAATAATACATAAAAATAAAATAAACAAATATACAATTCCTTGTACTGTAAATATAAAATTCGTGTCAGATTTGATGTTAGTTTCTGTGTGAAATGAGTTTTAGGAACTATAGATACAAATTTATTCTAGACGTCGTTCCGGAAACCAAACAATTGACAAGAAAATCTAAATAGATAGTATTGTATGCATACGTATGGTATGGTATGCATGTTGGTCTTAATTCAGTATAAAAATATAATTTGAAAGACAAATTGTTTCACAGCACGTGGTTGGGTTTAGTAACAAGAGAGATCCTTAGGTTTTTTCTAAGTTTTATTCATCTAGCTTCATTCATGTAACTAAACAAAATATTGAACATAATCAAGATACCCCCAGGAGGTCCTCCGCCAATATTCTGCATATGACCCCTATATAAACGAAACACAGCATTCGGCAAATATACACGAGAACTGCTTATCTTCTGAATCTAATTGTCTACCGCAGTTGAATAAAATATGTAAAACGGGGAGCCAATAGTAACACGTAATCACAAGGGCAAGATCTAGCTCATTTTCACAGGGGGACCCGGAGTTCATTGGACTGTCGGTCTCAACGTATGAATGAGAAAGGAGCGGCTTTGACTGAACGCAAGGAATTTCAAAATCGCATTGTTATGTTCGAGTACAGGATAAGGAGGTGGTACAATTGGAAGAAGGATTAATAAGAAGTTGACCTGGTAAGCGGGGAGAAAAATGAGGAATGGTCGGTAACAGTTCTCATGATACTTGGTGTTGGAAATCTAACAATCATCAAAAATTGAGGAGTTTTAATGGGTTCAAAGCCCTGGTTTGAACACCCATTTGAGGCAAATATTTACGGAGAATAAAACTACAAAAAAAGAAAACGGATGACGCAGTTGTTAGTCCTGGGACACCCTGTATCACTAAAAAAGACCTAATGTTTGAAAATTGGGAAAGCTACGGAGGAGGCATTGTCTTGGTCAGGGGCCATGATATGCAATGACCCGCACGACCTCCAGGTCTTGAAGGAGGGGTTGCTTTGTGCGCCGTGTATTATCAACCCCCATCTGATTTGACCGTAGCATTGGGTGTTGCAATGTTGATAATTTGTTGTTTCTGACCAAATTCAGTTTATGTAAAATGTTTATTGACTCGAACATGTTATCCAGTTGTTGGACAATGGTAAGATATTGGGGTTTAAATAGAGATCATACAAAGAGTTAGAGTTTAAACAAGATTGTTAAGATTTAAATTAATAAATGAATATTTAAAAATGAAAAATTAAAATGAATTTAATGAATGAAAACGTTCGTTTGTGATCAGCGTCTACGGCATTTCCAAGCTGTCCAGCCAAAGTCAGGATAAGCGAAGATCCGAGAGACAGTTATTGTTTGTGTTCATTTACGATTGATTGCGATGATTTGCTTTCAGTTGAGTAGCTATACCACAAGTGAGTATATTGACATGATTTCAGTGTACGGTTTTGCCAATGGTAATGCTTCTGAAGCACCAAGGGAGTCACACTCCTCCTGTGTATAACTCACGCCCTAGAGAACACGTCGGATAGTATGAGGAAAAAATATTGGTAGATAATATTGTTTATGTCACTGATCCTTCCTTATCTAGTAAACTATCTGTTTTTTATCTACTAATCGTTTTCTGTCACTAAGGTTTTGGTTATTACTACCAGCTCTTCGATTATCCTGACTTTTTCCGGACAGCTTAGAAATGCCGTAGACGCTGCTCACAAACGAACGGGTTTATGCATCCGACGAAACTAACTTAAGTCGTCACTTGAAAGGTCTGGCGTTTTCACCATTCGATTCAGCAAGAAAAGTTACGTATATCCGCCAACCAACTTTTTTCGTCAAAAATTTTGGAAAAACCTCAATTTTAACAGAAAACACGTTTTTCTGCAGTTAAACACCATTTCCTTAACTAAAAATATTTTTAAAAACCAAAACGACTACACCGTTGGAAAGCTGACGTTTCGGCGCACGTTTTATCGCACAGTTCTGAGTCAAGCATTCATGGGGTTTTAGGCGAGATGAAAAACAAGCGATTTTGCGATTTTGACAAAACTGCCATTTCGCGCAGCAATCGCACATCTTCAGTGCAATTTAAAAAAATTTCTGACATCAAATAGATATAAAATTTAACGTTCTTTCCAACGGTGTTATAAAATTTGAGCTATCTCCAAAATTGAGGGAGTTATGACAGTTTTAATGACTTGAGATCGAAAACAAAAAAAAAAAATCTTAAATTGCGAATAGCTCGAAAACGAGGCCGCTGGCAAAAAATTGCTTCGAGGCATTTTTGGTCGGAAATGAGTTGTAGAACACGTAGGAGTCGGATTGTGCATAACTCCCGGGACACCCTGTATACGTGATGCTTAAATACGTACCGTTAAAAGGTAGATTTGTTGATAGAACAAGGCAGTTTTTGATACATAAACTAGAACACATTCAAGTACAAAAATATTACATTCTGCAAGTACGTGTCACGATTTAATTTTCAAAACTCCATCCATGTTTTATTTAGGGGTATTCTCGAATAGGGCTTAAGAGGTGATACGGTTGGTAATCCGATAGGCCTGTCCTTCAAAGAAAGAAGAAAACACCTCGTAACTCTAACTGAACCGATTCCTTATTACGGCGGGCCCTTTGTGCCCCTTTGAAATTGAATAAAGACACAATCGGATAAGGGCTACACAGTTATTACAAATTCTTGGAAGAGCTGTAGAAAATTGAGAGATTACTGTCAACGCCATTAGCTGAAGGATGGGATGTTTTCAGAGCTGGTCAACAAGGACCGAAATGCGTTTGATTTAAGTGATCACGCATCTAACTTAATACATGATTGTTTTGGAAATGACAAGAATCTGGGGCATCTGGGGTGTTATTGGATTAGGATACAGAGATTATGTTACTAGAGGATACGAAACAATGCCTCCCTTAATTGGATCAAGTTTATTATTGGACACCTCACTTACCAAGTCCTGTGAAAATACCATTCAGTAGGTCATCGTTAGTGAGTATGATTAGTGTTATGCATTGTCGTTTAATGATTTTCCTTGGTCATTGTCACCTACGACATCAACTAATGGCTGTTTTTCGTTAATCAATTTACAAAAGAAACGCCAATCATTTGGAATATGAGAAAATTTATATTCGTATTTTGCGACGAAAGCGCGTTTGTTTGTTGGTTATTCCAATCCACACTGGCCTCTAGGAAACAATTTATTTCTCCTTGAAACCAGAATGCTGCAATCTAAGTAACTCACAATTAGTTTAGTGAGTTTGAATTGGTATTTTGAATTTTGTAGAAAAATTAGGATATATGCAAAGTGTTATTTTTGATATTTCTTGTGCTCTGTGATTCACTATTTCAGACTAATATGGAAACATTTTTAATTTCTTTGCATTACTGTTTGATTCCTTGGGCATCCACTGTAGGCAGTTAGTCACTATTGTTATTTCTGGGCCAGATATGTGAAGTTCTTGAGAGACATCCTGAAATATTCATTATTCAATTATTATCAATGATTAAAACTCAATTTAATGTTACCGTTCCACTATGATGAAAACACTTAACTCAGTTCCCTGCATGATATTTTTATGCAAGTTCTTGAAAACATTTTACATTAGATACCATTATATCATTCTCACGATGGTTAGTAGACTGATTTTACACCCTAGACTGTTTTGTGCGATCTTTATTAAGAGAGATACATCCACAACGTTTTAAACTGTTCGCACGATAAATGTCAGTATAGAATTCACTAAGTTAGGTGAAAGTTGGACGGTTGGTACGTTCGCTCTCACCACAGAAATTTGAAATAAGTTACTTCGTACACACGAACAATTCACGAACAAAAAAGGGGGAAAAATGCCTCCAGTCTTTGGTGGGTTAACATCTGCAAACAATGGTTTCCCCTGTTTCTCGTTTCGCCATCCACTATGGATTATACAGGGCCGACACCCAACTCAGTACAATTCCACTACTCTCTACAGGGCGATGTCGATGAGGTTGTTTGTCCTCGTTCGCCAGCCGTCCGTTTCTCTAACGGCAGTACTACTCTCTCCACTGCTTTCCCTACTCCACGCCCTTTCCACGCACAATCATTGTGTTCCCAACGCAAACAAACACGCTCACTACAACCACCGCCCTTACACCCTCCATCTCCTCTCTGCTCCCCCACGCACTTGAGGGTGTCCGATACACGGAGCGTCAATGGTTGACACTTGCACGGCGAGAAGGGCAGCAGGAAGTTTTTTGTTGTTTGTGCTCGTCCTGTTCTGTTTTGAGTAGTTATATTCGATCCTTGTTTTCATATCAAAAGGGTGGAAAATGTGAGGTAGAGTACAGCGCCGACATCACACCACACTCCACTGAGCTGAATGGAGTTAGCTTCTTAACTTGCTGATGGTTTCTGTACAGACATGCAGGAAGTCTCACATTGTATCACATCATCAGTTAATTGACAGCAAGTTGTAAACAGAGGAGTCTGCTCAATTTTCTAATGCTGCTCTACCCATAATTTGCTGATAAAAACGATGCTTTCAACATTTCTAAGATTGTCCAAATAAACCGAAACTAAACATCCGGTATTTGTTTAATCCATTAGCTCTAATTCAGCAGTTCTCACGGAGTAATTATTACCAACAACTACTGGTGTTTTGACATCACTATGCTTCTCTGAATTCCATCGTTGATTTTACCTAAAGTGAAAGCCCTGCTATCGCGTATCTCAAGTAGTTGATGGGAAGAGCTTGTAACCCCTTAAAAAGCTGTAGCAATAAGCATTTTACGCTTGGGGTTGGAGCAGATTCAAGAAGCAAGAAGCTTATTAAAGCAGAATCGTATTCGTCGCAGCTGTGACTGTTTCACCAGAACTTGAAGAATGTAAGCTGTCCTACAGCCAAACGTTTGGAAACTTCCAATTGGGGCAACGCTCTGCCGTTAATAATGGAAGATTTTACGGTATGAGTCACTTACCTACTTCATCTTAAGTTCGACACATTTTAATGGAGCATGGTGTAACTGTCTGCCGGAATCTTGTTCTCGGTGATTCAATCCATAAATTTTGCACTCCGTTCCAGAGTGCTTCCAGGTGGGAAGAGGGAACGAATAATGAAGGGAAATGTCCCTTAAAATTACCTCCAGATAAGCTAAGAACCGCGAAGGATACGGATAGTGACACACGAAGCACTCCTGCTTAGGTGCCCAACTCGAATAGCTGTGTGGCACTTTTCCCGAAACACACCCCTTGCCAATATACGGACTCGGTCATGACTTTGATGTTATTGAGCGCTGTTACTGCTTCCGGCAGGTTATCCTTACCATATTTACTCATTAGCACTCTAGTTCTTCACCGTTCGTGCAGCCACTGACAACTTGGACATCCAGAATTATGACCGATCTATCGGGCTTGGTGTCTGGCTCATTGTCCAGGTAACTCAGCAAATGATGCACTCTCTCCCTTTCCACATCCCGGCCGCTGGATGAAAATGTAGCAACTTTCAGCTTGACAGCAGCAGCATGTCGTAGAATGCGGCCTCTATGAGGTCATGGGCACTGCTGCACCGGATATACAGGTTCTCATTTTAAGGACTGGTTCTCACTTCCACAACCACCTGTAGAATATCTTAACGCGTTGGCTAATGTGGCCATTCATTCGGATCGACCAAGAGTTAGTCGCATTCCACAAATCTTTTTGAAGCCTACCACCACTGGGAGGAAGTGGGGGGACTTTGTGCTCCATTAGAGTTCATGTCCATCCAATGGATCATACAGAGAAGCAACACACTCAGGTGAAGAGCTGAGATTAGCCAATGCCTTTTGCAATTAAATAGTTTAAGTATTTGAAGTTATTTTTAGTATTAAATAGTTTAATAGTTTGAGTTTGTCCTGGTATTTGGTTAAATAATGACTTTTGTGCATGAACGATATAAAAATTGCTTTAATTAGGCAAAAGGTCAAGACTAACTGATCGTTTTTTATGAATAGGTGAGAGATTGTTCCAATTGGCTCTCTATAACTTAGAACGTGAATTCTAATGGTTTGATGGTAAGGTGTCCGCACGGGCGAATATAATATATAATAGCGCTATAGCGCTTATTAGTTGAATATACATTGATATAACATTCTGCATTCAACAATGTCAACTAATACTGTTTATCCATGTTATAATAAGCGAGGGAGCGGTAGTGCCCCCCATCGACCGACGGTTTGTATATAATCAAAGCTGCTGTTGATTGGACTCACAGCACAGTGTACGACAAAAATGAGCGTGCACTCGTTTTTTTCTTCCCGCTTCCAGAGAGCCGGGATAATTTGAATGTCGGCGAACCCCCCCAAAGGAGCCGACTCGGCTTTTAATTACCCGCTGAGGCAGAATATCATCATCGATCAAAACCCCTCCTCCTCACTACCTGGCGGTTCCACGGGTTTACACCCGTTTTCAGGCCCCTCCTCACGGCAACTGAGGGGTAACAGACTCTTCCCTACATCATAATTAGATTAACTTGCCGAATCAGCAGGTACCCGTGTTAATCATCTGTATCAATGAGAGCCCTCGGGTCCGCCGCCGTTCTCTCTCACGTGCAGTTTTCGATGACGAATTTCCACGATGGCCGGCTCCTGCAACTAACGACGAGCGAAATCCCTCTACTGAATCATCCCGACCCCTCTTCACCGTCCTCTTTTCGTACCCCCTAACCTGTACCACTAATACTGAAGTGATTCGGTAAGTTTCACCTATGGAAAATATCTACCCCGGTGGTTTATTCATCGTGCACTCCAGAATGTACGCTCTGATTTCAATTACCTGAAACGTAGAAGACAAACCCGAAAATGAGGAAAGTCCTACATGGGCGCTTTCAGCGGCAAAAATTCTCAAACTTTATTCGCACAGAGCACGTAGGCCGCATCTTGTTATGGTATTATATTCAGGCCATTAGTTTTCACAGCACTAGTTTTATCACGACCCGACCAATCTATAGTTTACAAGAACTACAGATTTAGATAATTTTGTTTCTTTAAAATGAGAGTAGACCGACCCTCCAGACCATCAAACCACACAAAACACATACCTCCGTATAAATAGAAACCTCAGTAAAGCACCAAAACACTTCTGGCAGCCGTTAGCACTCGTGTCGCTGCACTCTGGGTCTGCAAAGGAGTGGTTATTTTCTGCTGCTTTCTGCATCGTAGATATCTTAGATGCATTTTTTGACAACATAACTCTCAAAGCAGGAGTAGCTGATTAGTACATCTTTATTGCAGACAAAAGGCTTTCAAAATGTAGCGGAAGCATCCGAATTCTTCATGCTCTACCTGGAGCTAGTCCCATCAATACAATAAATACTTCTGATTCTGGTACTTTGGTCTGTTGAAAAGCGTGCAGAGTCACTTAAATATGAAACCTTATGAAACGGACAGCTCAGACGTGTGCTTCTTGTGTAATCTGCGTTCTCGGCGGGATAGTTTTTTATTCAAATATTAATAGAATCGTGGAATCATTATTGAAGGTATTCATTGCAGATAAGCATATTCTAACTTTCAGTGTCTGGAATAGCTCCAAGACCTAATAAAATTCACTAAAATCACTAAAAATGGCATAAAAAGTTTACAAACTGACAAGTTTATCTTGTTTAGTGCTGAACAATCATAACGCTTTCTTGAACTAAATAGTCTTTGATCTTGTGTTTAAGAATCCATGGGAGAGAAAGAATCTGGGGTCTACAAACAACCTGGTTCCTAACTAAGTGGTGGACCAGAGATTTCAAAAACATTGAGTGCTTCTATTCTATAAGTGCCTTCGTGCGTTGCCCAACGTTGTTAGTAGGGCACATATGATTATTCGAATCTAAACAACCTCTGGTTGATTTGTACATTGTGATCATGCTGCACTTCTTTCTATTTCCAGTGGAATCGTCAATATCTTTACCGACATCCATCGTAGATATTACGGCCATCGGTTTTTTATTTCTTTGGTACGTAAGATACCATGGACACGTATTTACTGAATCCGAATAATGTGCTAATTGGCATCGGAGTTTCGTTCACTAAAAATTGAGGAGGTATTTCACGTTCGTATTGTAAATGCATCATACTCGTTATCAATGTCTCGAAATTTTGATTTCACACCAGTAAAGTGACTGATAATGTCCTTCTTATAGTAAGGTACCTACAGTTCGATATGAATATACGAAAATTGTAAGAAGCCACTTTTTTACTCATTAATAGAAACGGAGTAAAATAGAACGTTGTCTATACTTTGACAAAAACAATGAGTTACACAGTTAAATCGATTTTGATAGGTATGCCATCACCAGTAACAAACATGAACTGAAATTACATCAGAGAAAGCACATCTCATGAAAGGAGATAGAATCCTATTGGCTCAGGGAAGTGTAAGGGGTGGGAAGGACCAACCAATGACACTTAAGGCTTTCAATGTGAAAGGGGCACAAACAGTAACATTATGGAAAGGAGGAACCAAACTTATTGCAAGAATGAACCCAATAATGGTGAAATGTTTTGAGGAATAACCTCATTTAACATTTTCCTCTCTCCTGAAAATTTCTAATTTTTTCTCATTTTTGTTGATGATGACTCAACCTTCGAAATCGATTTGACTGTGTAACTGATTATTTTTGTGGAAATATAGACAACATTCTATTTTACTCCGTTTTTATTGAAATGGGTTTCCACAGCTTCGTCGGGAGTGACTGAGTCCGTATTACTCAGAAAAGTTCTTTTCTCTACAATTTATAGCTATCGTTACCTTTGTATACAAAGTTCAGCGTAGAAAAAGTATCGAAATCCTGTTTTATAATTCAGTTGCATGAATGTTAGGGAAAGCAATGACTCTCGATCGGTTGGATCATCACGAAGGAAGGAAACTTTTACGAGGCTTTTCGAAATAGCGTTTATTCGGGAGGAGCTTTAAATGAACATGACCTAAGACAATCTGCAGTTGACACGCTCCACTGTGCCACTGTGGCACCGATATGGCCACCCACCAGTTTTCTCTGTGGGAAACAAGGAAAACCTGTTATTCCACTCACACGGCCTCACACCGACGGGCCTCGCTCTGTTGGCGTCTTGGGCTCTTTATTTTGATAGCCACCGAATGGACATCGCTTGTAGTGCTTCCGGTGCTTCGTCTTGGAGGTTCAACAACATCCATTCTTCTCGACTCCCCTCACAGTAGGTCACCTTAAAAGGGGGACCGGTCTTGTGCCCCAAATTGCTGCGTCGAGCGATATTTATCCCGTGTTATTCACTCAAAATACCGTTCACTCAATATCCTCCAATACTTTTCCAAGAGTCCATATCCAACTGTTCAAATTCAGCAGTTATTGTAAATGTAAAGGAACATACCCGGAACAACGCATAATTATACCGACAAAACGAGAATAGCGCAGTGACCAAGGCGCAAGGGCCTCGGGAAGGGGATCGAGGAAGAAGGGATATAAGTCCGGAAACCGAGCCGGGACTTCGCTTGGTCAGTGAGCTAAATCATTGACTTATTATTGGTAAAACCCTCAAATAACCCTTAGTACGAGTAGGTTATAGAAAGTCCGCTTTTAGCCTTTTCCCTGAGTAAGAACTCCAATGTACGTAGAAGTTGTATTCTGGAAACATCGAGTCACCTGCTCAAAAGAACACTTGTATTGTTGTATTGTTTTCAACAAGAAGAGAATTGGGAATTTGGATAGCATAACCTGTTGGCTTGTTATCAAAGCAAAACTGTGATGGAAGTTGACTTTTAATATAATATTATGAATTTCAAAAACTTGATGGATAACGGCTTATCTAACATTCTCTCTTGATGGGAAAAACATTTACTCATGGATTTCTCTTCGTAAATGAATGATGAAATCCAATCACATCAAATTTTGACATTGTGCAGTTAATAGGATATAAATAGGCTACATATCCAAATTACTGCTTCAATACAGAAGCACAGGAAACCAGTTTTAGGATCAACTTTCTGATCTGTACTCTGAGCAAGTTTAAAGTTATTCCTAAGGAGGCTATGTAAGCGATTCCTGCTTCTTACGATAAGGATGGTAGGATTGACATAGGTTTCAGAAAACACCATGTCGCCTGTTGTTTTTAATTAATTAATTTCAAAAAATAATAATAGATTTAGAAGATGGGGGAAAACCCGATTCAAATTATTACAAAGGGTTATAATTTTTGTATTCGATAACGCTTCTTCGCGGATCACCGGACTATCAGAACTGGACTGTATATCGAGTTGATGATTTCAAGGGAGCTTAGGAGATGGCGCTAAAGATCATAAAGCGTAAACCGGGCTACTTGGGCTAAACGAACCTTCCGTCAACTTCAAGGCTCTGTAGGCACTTGAACTATTTTGGTTTATTATTCAATAATAATCGTAATCGCTCTGAAAAAAAAAAAAAAAATTCTAACCCGCCCTGAAAATTTCATGGTTCACGTTTCAAAGGGTATAGAATCCGAATCTGCAATAAAATTTTTTCCGTCCGTCCGCCGTACGCACGATTTCTCCCAAACGGCTGAAGCAAAAGAGCTGAAATTTTCAGGAAAAATCCATGTTGGTCCGGCGACGCCCCAATTCTTGAGCCAGCTCTCTCACTTAATTTAAAGTGTCCTTTAAGGGTTGTCAAAGTTTTGTAAAATCCCTAAAAACCTCAAAAAAAGTCAAGGCGGCCTAAATTTGTACTCTTTCCGAAGAACTCTCCACGAGGAATCGAATGAGCCCCTCCCCAGGTCCGTAGGTCAAACCATTTCGATCTATGGCCCGATTTATGGTGCCAACATTCGCGTTATTTTGGTTTATTATTGTTTTTGTGTTGATATCAGTAACCTAGTGACGTAGTGATGTAGTGATGTAGTAATGTGGATACTGGAGTGAACTCCTAAAAGGCTTTGTAGCCGATACACGGGTTGAAGCATTCTGATAACCATAAAAAACGCTGCAAATTCTTTCACTGGGGTTTATTATTCAATTGGCTTGCGTTCATGATTTGAATTTATACTAAGCTTTGGAGTGTGCATGTTTCACAGGTGATAGAGCGATTATTGAATTTCAGGAGATATGCATAGAGCACGTAAATCTGTTCTCGACCAAAATACCTATTTGGATTGATCAGTTGATCATATTTGTGTGCCTCCTGAAATTCAATAATCGCTCTATCACCTGTGAAACACGCACACTCCAAGGCTTAGTAGAAATTCAAATCATGAACGCAAGCCAATCGAGTAATAAACCCCAGTGAAAGAATTTGCAGCGTTTTTTAGATGGTGAGCGAACGGATGATTCGATACAACCATAGTAGTCTCATTCGATGCACGTAGCGTTTGAAATCGCATGTTTGCAAAATCGCAGAAATCCGGATGGAGTGTCTGAGAATTCACAAGTTTATTCCCGTGTTTTCTAGTGGGTTTCGAATTTCATGAGTTGGGATTGAAGTCCCTTTATCCACAAATGAATTGATTGTTTGTGGACAGTGCCAGCAGTCACACTGCGAAACAATGTCAATTGATTAACTAAAACGTTACGGCTAATAGAACCATTGATGAAGTCTATAATTATTGGAATAGTATCTCAATGCTCATTGTGATTCTGAAAACGGCGCCCTTTGTTACACATACTGATTGTTGTGCGGAACGTTCTGTAGCCTTGTGTGTTCAGTCGTGTTGATTCCCTCGGTGGAAGTGGGAATAGCCATTGTTGTAATGATACGACATCTCAACTTATCGATCGTTCACTGCAGAGATGCGAGCCCTAACTAATCCGCAACTAATACAGTTCTTCAATCGGATCATGAATATTATTTTTACATAATTAAATTGCAAATCATATTATTATGGAATTGTTGTAGAAAATGCTTCTTTTGAACAGCTCGAAGAATGCTCCAAAATTGTCGTGAGGTATTCTCAAATGGTTCCTGAACTGTATTGCTTTCGGTTTATTATTCTCAGTAGAAAACCATCGTAATCGACCATGAAAAATATAATTCACAAGTAATTCCCTATTTTGCATTTCAAGTAGGTCTAGTTAGGGAGTCCTGGGATTGGGTCTCAGCAAATCCTGGGGGATGAAATCAACGTTAGAAACATTTAAAATTCAAAAGATCGGGAACTTTCGAAATATCTCAGTATTTAAATATCAGTTTTCACGTTCTTTATTGATAGAATTTCCATCAATAGATCGAATGAGCCCTTTCCATCCATCCGTTCGCTTTTCCGTAAGGGAAATCTTTGACAAGATGATAAAAAAATGTGAATGTCATCGTCTGGACATAGTCAAACACGCCTAGTGTCATGCCAGGACAAAATCAGATGCTATATTTGCAATGGAATTTCGTTTGCAACGAAATAATTCTCCTTTTAAGGAACTATCCCTTTTGAAATCCAGTTTTTCAAGACCAGTGAAGACAGTCAAGTGAAGCGTAGGCAGGTATATTATTTTATCTCGCTAAATTTCAGTTGTTCAATCCATGTCAACCTCGTCATCATATTATTCGGGTGAAGTTTATTTTTACCTCTTTATTTAGTACTAATTTCATTGCAGTTCTGTTGATATGCGAGAAAAGCAAGATCTGTTAGCGCTTTTTTTGTATCTACCCGCCTACTGCTCTATTCGTGAATTCATTTGGAAGCATTGATTATTTGCGGTGCTGAAATTCAATTACACTACATCAGACTTATAAAGAGAATTTGATTTTCACCCAATATCTTTGAGGTTATCGACCTAAATCATACCATCGACACAGGTATGATTTAGGACTAATATTCTCCGATTTTCAGGTTCTGCACATCTTGAAACCTAAAAAAAAAACGACTTATGTGAGTGGTGGGGAGTGGGTGGTGTTGGATTGTTGTCTTTTTCTTGGTAAATTACGAAGGTTCATTATTAAACATAAAAAAATCTAAAGCTTTCAAATTAATTGGTCGATTGATAATGCCTCAAGTAATATATGAGAGTAACAAGACCACTTTGCAAGTAGGGGAGGGAATAATGTTATTTCTGGGCGACATACCGCGGACTTAGGAACGGATTTTTTTTTTAATTCGATTTTTCTACAAATCTTAAAACGTGAAATAACAAATTTTGAGAGTGATAACGTTTTTCATCTTAATCGATTTCAAAGGTTCATTATTGTAAATCATAAACCAAAAGTGTCAAGCTTTAATGATGCCTGCGTTTTATTTAAATGCAAATTATGTTTCCAAACAACAATTTTGCTCCAACTATCTGGAATCTAATCATCTTGACGCATATTCACGTGATTCTACTAAATTATGCCACGCTACCATCTTTTGAATATACATTGATGATAATAATAAAAACGGAGTAAAATATAACGTTGTCTATATTTCCACGAAAATAATGAGCACACAGTTAAATCGATTTCGACGGTTAGGTCCTCTCCAGTAACGAACATGAAACAGTTATTTTACTCCGTTTTTATTGAAAAGGGTTTCCATAACTTGGTCGCGAGTGACTTAGTCTGTATTGATGATAAGGTGAAACGATTACTATGAGACTGAACGATGAACATCAGATCTTAAATCTGAGCCGAGAATATGCGAAAGTTTAGTCTTTCTTTAATGTAATCATTCTTTCATGGGTGCAAGTCCTCCAAAATAATTTGAGACAGGAATTTCCCAAATTGAACCAATGTTTCGTTTGACTCCTCCAAACTTTTGACAAGTACCCATCAATTGTTTATAATGGGCAAATCAATCGGAGAGAGCACTTCTGGAGAAAAAAAATATATGTACAGGAACGTGGGAGTTTTAATTGTCTGAGTTTTCCAGAAGTACTTGAAACTCACTCCTGCTTTTTGTCCGAGAACAGACCGTGGAATCCAGAAATGAGCGTGGGGCTCCTCAACAATGCTCAATCGGACAATGTGACTGTAGCGCTCTCTTTAATGGCCCTCCTACTCTCGACGTTCCTCTTTTAAACTCTAAAAATCATTCCTTTTGTACCAACAGTAGAAACGGTTAGGTCCATTTACTAGGAAACGTTCAGAATTTCTCCGAGAGCATTTTCCATTAGTATCCCAAGGGGGGAAAGGGACGGTCGAATGGTTAGAAGAAGAACGTCGACCAAGAATCGTAGCTTGCATCCGTACATGTTCCCTTTGTAAAGGATTGTTTGACAACCTTTGTCCATCTTCTCTTCTTAGCCCTACGGTTGTCCTCGTCGGTTCAACTAGCTTTCTATTTTTGAAACTATCAGCCCGAGAAGAAGGTTAAATTGTGACAAGAAACCGTATCAGAAGGTAGAGAAAAAGTTCATGTTAACCGAGATTATTGTTCTTGGGTTGGTATCATCTGATCTTCGTGGGGTTAGAGTCTGTTTTGGACTGCGGATATCAATGAAAATTTATAATCTGGTCATATGATGGATCTCGTCACAGAAAATGAGCTTGGATGTGACCTATGGGCAGTTGAGCAAACAGTCCCTTGTAAGTTGTTTGTTTGAAAATTTCAGTACTTAGGAAACTTGAAAATCCTAAGGGAGATTCCAAAATCCATGACCTCGTCATTGTTATGAGGATAGGTGATATAAATCTAGCACTTCACTTCACTTACCTTCAGTGTCTAGTTAATTTCAGCTATTAGGCTACCTAATACTATCGCGCAAGAAGTTGAAAACAAATTTTAAATTTCTGACAAATCAATATTTTCACTTTCTGTTTTCGTTTAAGAGGTTGCTGTTCAATTTCGGTTCTCCGTCTATTTGTACCTACTTCAAAATATCATCATTCCGGGAATCATCCATCTTCATTTGGCTGTCGATGTAGTACCTCGCATGGGATACGTCATTTTAAAAATGTTCTATAAATAATCAGTCATGTTTTTGGTCAAAGCCAATTCTGTTCTGTAAGTGGTTGATTTGGAGTAGAAGCATTTTGAGCATGAGGTTCACTAAAATCCGGTTGCTGCTCAAGTGTCCAGTGCTGTAATGATGATATAATTTACAGCGTTTTGTTATGTAGTTGTTAGGTGGTCACGCATCATATATATTGGTTGTTCCCCCATCTCATCTGGAAGCTGCAGCGCCTGTGGTTATACCTGAAGCCCTAAAGTTTCAACTGTGCCGTTTGGTTGTTTCAGGCTACTACTTCGACCCTTGGAAAGGGTAGCTATGCGTTTCCCCATCATAACCAAAACATACTCAGAATCACCTCCTCCATAACTTGTATACATTTCTGAATAGTGTTTTAATATCGAACCTCGTTTAAACTTTAGGATTTCAAACTCTACCTACGAATTCGCAATATCTACGAGAGAGGGTGTTTTTTTCGGCAAATCCCCGAGGATCAAACAGGAAAGCTGTTGGATTCCCCACCCGAAAACTCAGAGGGAAGGGTGAACTGGACCGAGAAAGGTCGCTTTGACCCCTTCCGATTCACAACTGGTCGTTCCCTCATTCAAGCGAGTGCGGATACTCGGATAGCCTCTCAAAGGGCAGGCCTTCCAAACGCGCCATCTACAAACGCCCGCGCGAAGATACAATGACGCGGCGCGAAGGGGTGTGACAAGACCGCAGATCATTTATCACGCAAAACAAAGGCCGTTCATCATTTCCCGCGGACGGTTGGAGTGAAGAAAACCGCGTGTTCTCGAAAACCAACAGAAAAGAGCGAATCAAATGTTTACGGTTTACAGAATTATTTTTGCATTATTTATTCACTGAGGCCGATCCGTGAGTCAGAGTGACTGCAGTATGCCCACCGTTTTCGTCCTGCCACAAATTCTGCCATGATTTATTGGCTTTGATGGTACTATAGACACCCATTTTTTATCTGAGTTTATTCAGTCCTTCGCTTCGTTCAGCGATTTTAATCTAATTTACGAGTATAGTCCACCTCGTTCATACACAGTCGCCACTCTTAGGTTAGAAGGGAAGTTACTCTACTGACTCACTAGTTTAACTATCGATGACTAACATATCGTGGGGTTCCGGATAAAAGTGACCAAGTAACATTTGCAAAATTTTACAGGGGAGCGATCTGAAGTTTCACCTATTTTCTTCTTACGAACACTGGTTGTGTGATGTCTCATCCGACTATATTTCGATTTTTCTTTATCCTATAGGTAGTTAGCTAGTGCCCTCCTCTCATATCGTGCTTCAAAATTCACTTCAGATTAAATAAGAGCTGTTTATTCGGAAAACTCTATTTGATCATTTTTACCTGCCTGGAGTTTCAAGCTTTACTCACTTGGTCAATTCAATTCTTCGAAAATAAGTCGCATCGTTACATGAAATTGAGGAATTCAATAGTTTTTTTCGTTAATTTATCGTGTTGCCAAGCATCTAATAACAATGATATACCTATTTCTGTTAGAAAAGGTTATCCATTACCTATCACTGTAATTGGTCATTTTCACCTGCCCACTATGCAATCTTACAAATCTTACACAGTAAAAGTGATCAAATGGCAATTGATAACATTTACATGCACCAGCGAGAGTACATTTATAATCCATCTCGTGTTTTGTGGTTGAGTTCAAATGCCATTTGGTCACATAAAACTCTTTGAGTCAGGCAGGTAACAATTATTTTCAAGTATTTCTTACACATCAGTTTGAAGATAACGTACTTAGCAACAACACACAGTAGACAACGTTCCTTAGTACCGGGATGACAAAAAAAGCTCATTTTGAAAAAAATGTTACTTGGTCACTCTTACCCGGAACCCCACGATATTCAGTGGTCCTAGGCCGAAAAAAGGTGCTACCTATCACTTTTGGATTATTAAGTATTCATAAGTTCAAAGTAGGGGGAATTATTTGCATAGAACAGACAAAGCTCAATAATTGTAACAGTAATTATTACTGTAGTGAATCAATGGGTACAGAGATGATTATATCAACAATAAATAAACAGTATTATAAGCACTAATCTTTGTTTCGCCTAGAGCACCTCTAGCGCACCGCTGGTTCTTATAAAAACTAATTCGATAAAAAAAAATTGATCATACAATTGATCAAAAAAAGATTGACTTTCGAGGGGTCGTCCTGATGTAGGTTATTCAGGCAGATTGTCTACCTTAGAGTTTGAAGGTACCAATATTCAGTTAACACAAGGTGACTGTGGGTGGAAATTATAAAGTTGAATACGATTCATGGATTACTTAAATAATTGTACAAACGGAAGAATGAATAAATGGCATACCGATCTTGCAGTGACCACTGATATTCCCAACTGGAATTTGTAGGTTATAGTATGATATTTGAGGGTAAGTACATTAGAATGGCATAGCTATAAAAGTTTATTGACAAAATTAAGAAGTTCTTATATGGTTTCATACCGTACCAGGAGTAGGGAGTATCTGTGTGGAAACCAGAAAAGCAGGGGCGATAAGGTCGGTATCCGACGTCGGCAAAGGATGGATGATAAGCCTCCTGCGGGACGGTAAAGACTTCTGTATAGCGTACAATTGGAATACAGAGTAAATAAACGGTTCGAGCTCAACGAATCATCCTGCAACAATTTAATCCTTCCCTCGAAGCGGTAGCTTCTTGTCAGTACCAATAGTGGTGGGTTGAGAATCCCCAGACTGCTGTCTATTTACTCACTACAACGAATTCTTGATTCATTGGACCGAACTTCTTAATTAATATTGGCTCGATATAGAAACGGAACAGTTTCGAAATGGATTACTAGGAATTCAATAATTACTTTAAAGTTGAATAGAACCGTGTTTTGTAAAATGACAGCCTTGTAGTAATAATGAAGGATTTAATAAACGAATTGGTTACGCCAACGATGACCGGAACTTCACTTCCTAACCACAATCGAGGTTGAATGTAGAAAATTGCAGAGGCTCGACTAAACTAACAAAAATATATATTAGAATTCAAAGCCTCCCCTATTCTACAAAGGGAAAATTTGTAATACTTTCAACCTAAGGACTTAGCAACAATGGTACGTATTATGTGTCTTCAGATTTGAGGAGGTTGATAGAAGAACTAACCAAGGGACCCGCATAGTTTGATCAAATTCTCCAAAAAACTAGAAAAAATTACCAGTATCATGGGACTAGGAGACAATATAATTTAAATTCATCTCCATTTGTGCCAGTGCTAAAAAAAGTTGATTAGTAGGTGGTTGGGGGAGAGAAAAAGATAATGGATGAGGAGAAATCTATTTGAATGCGACACATTTTGGCGACAAAACTATCTTGCCATTAATTGGCTCAAGTGGTTCAAATTAACCAAACCATTAAAACCCCTGGCTGCCCCATACTCAACGTCACCATCCGTCTGAACCCGAGTTTTACATAGTAGAAACCATGGAGATTCATTTGTGATTATAGGTCGTCTTCAATCAATTCTAGACAATACTGTAGAATAGATACGATACAGCTGCGCCATATTCTACTGATTCTACGGAGTACGGTATAGAGAATTGGCAGAGCCACGATACTTGTTACAGCCACTGATTGTCTCGGTACATGTATTATATAGATGACCAGAAAAGATGGGTGAACACCTGAAGGAACACGTATCACCAACTATCAGTCTAGAACAATAAGAACGATGAAAACGAGCCTGTATACTCGGATATCCTTTGAAAGGGTAACGCGCCATCAATAAAGCCCGCGACGAGAAACAACCCCCCTATCAAATCCCTGTGTCATTTTACGTTTCTTAGGTGCGTAGATCCGAAATCGTCAATGTTCGTTCGACGCACGGTTGACAGAAGACCTTGGAATTGACGTAAAAACTCCGCTCTTCCGCCCATGCTCTCCTCCTGGAGTCCAGTTTAGTCCTTACTTCTGGCAAGCCCGATCGCCTTCTGTACAAAGATGCCATGGACCACAAACTGTTGAAAACGTGGTTTCTCGAGGTTATTACTGACTAAGGCAAGATGGTTGTAATTTAGTAGTCACTTTGAAGACAAAATCGACTGGGATTGGTTTCAGACCTGCAGAAATTCACCAATCGCAAATAACCACAATTTCTGAACCTAATCGTTACTCCTGAAGTCTCAATGACACGAGCATAATTCAAATGGAGACGTATTATTCAAGAAATGATGAACATGTTTAAGAATTATTAGTGTTTCTCGTTTCCGCGGCACTTGGAAAGCGTGACCACAAATATGGGGGACACAAAATATAGCTAACCAACGAACTCCGCCAAACATCTTCCCAACAGAATGTGACCACCTCCGCACTCTGGGTTGTCTCAGATTAATAACCTGACCCCTGATCACACCGTGCATGCAAAGCTTCGCAAAATCACACTATCTTCTTCTCTAGAATCTGAATACTTACAAGGGTATTATCTAGAAGATCAATTTTTATTTGTATATTTCAATCAATTTTTCAGGGTTTGAAGGAGAAAAGCTGTTATCACTTGAACCTATCAATGGTTATATAGGATAGGCGCAGGATCGGTACCTAAACACCTCCTAACCAAACATTTTCTAGTAGATTTTACAAAAATATCTACTATTTAGCTAATGTGGAGGTGATCTTTAGTGGTAATCATCCAAATCAGAATAAAACTGCAAATACCTTTAGATTATTTTAGATTACCAAGTGTATATCTGAAAATACAAAGCTATTCGTTTCAAATGACCAGATGTTTTACGCGTTTCCTAAAAGGACACTGTTTCAACATTGCTGAACACGTTCCACGCATTCACTACCCGTTTTAGTCATTATATATAATGGAGGATTTTGCAAATTGGCTATAACAGGTATACTCAAGAGGGTCGGCATATATTTGAAAGGAGTGAAACCTCAAAACTGTTGATCCTTCCTCGGAACCCTTGTCTGCCGTTACTTAACGTTACATTAGCGTGATCCCGTGAGCTTATACGTGCTTGAAATGCCTTCCGTAGCGTTGGTAACCCCTCCGTCCCCTTTCCCGGTGTTCTCCGGCGTAAAGGAAACATCAAAGGTTAAATACGTGGGTCCGACCTCTGGGGAACAGGAGTTTTCTCCTCAAACCTCCCCTTCGCCCATCTGTGCCATTGAAGATGAGAAACATCCCGCAGGAACGAGCCTGGCGGAGAGAGGCGGTGAACACGACGCGAGAGCTGAGCTACGACGGGGGGAGATGCAACTCTGAATATTGCACCGCACCCAACGTCTCAAAGGCCAGCCCTTGTTGCTCTACTTCTGAAGATGCCTGCAGAATCCAACAACCCACTGCTATTTCCTCTTTTTCCTTCATGTCCCCTACACTGTAACCGCTAAGCATTTTCTTTCTTTCTGCTTTTTTCTCGTTCTTTATCTTTTTTTTACCGTTACTGCCTCTTCCTCACCCGCAGAAGCCAACACATCAAAGACTGTCCGACGTCCTTTTCTCTCTCCTTTGCCGCGGAATTCTTGTCGTCTTTCAAGGTATTTCTGTTCGGGCCTTTCTGTCCATCTTCACTATTTGTTTGCCCATTGCTTCCCTCATTGACTTCGTCCCCAGACGTGAATTATTACTTCGCTGGAGCAACGGTTTTCTAATGGACCTGGTATACAATATTTAAGTGAAAGACTTCATTCGCTATTCATGCTCCATATAAAGCAATATTACTGTCGAACTATCATCTTCATGATACCCCTCAATGGAAATCACCAATGAAAATGTTTCATCGTTGTGTTAGTTTCTTATATTGACAGCAGAGCTTGCACTTTCCATCTCTCCTTTCAATTCAATGAGAAACCATAATTCCTATTTGAATTCAATCAAAATTCAGGAAAATCTTATTTGTTCTCAATGCAGTCAAAAGTGCTGCAAGAGGTTTATTACTTCTGTACTAGAATAACCATCCTCTGATCGGGCCTCCGTATTTTATAATTGCATTCTAGATGCCATAAAAAGTGCCACATTTATATTTCAGCGCGGTAGGTCGATTAGAAACAAAGATAGCCACAAGAGCTCTTCAGCTGACCATGTTTCTCCATACATTGTAATTGACACATTTATTTACCAAAGACCTTTTCTCCGAAATAAAAGTTGACACCAAAATATTGTCAATATAGTTTTGAATAGAACAAAGGAGATGTAATGAGATAAAATGAAACACATGCTTACACTTTACTCGTCCAGTATTCTACAACTCAATTCTTGAAAAATCGATTTCAATAGGAACTTTCAAAAACAAAATTTCATTACGACCATATTAACTGATGCAATATTCACATGATACTAGGCGATTCCTACTGTGTAAAGGCACGTTCACACTCACGTTTGAGTTAGGGTTTTTTTTTAACTGTTAGCCCTTCGTAAGGGTGAACGGATAAACGTAAAGCGGTCCGGGTGGGCTCATTTGATGTACGTCTATCAATAACAATCAAACCATTAGTGTCATTTCGAAAGTTGGCGATATTCAGATTTGTGATATCTCAGCCCATTCCGAGAATGCAGTCCCAACTAAGCCCCAAATGTGATTTTTAACCCGAGTTTCATTTACTTTACGGAGAAAAGACCGAACAGCGTGGGGCGTACAGCGATCGTACGGATTTTGCAAGTATGAAATTCGGATTCTACACATCTCATAACCCCTAGGTTTCAGTATCTTTCTTGGTTTATTACAAAAGTTCATTGTTTTAAATAATAATCCAAAAGTCCAAATGTGCAATAAACCAATAAGCTTATGTTTGATAGCTTATTAGAACAACTTCCTGTCACTTGATCAATTCCTAACACAAACTTCAGATCTAAATGCGGAAAACAGCAAAATTTAAATAAATCTCTTCAAATCAGGTCTTGGAATAGCAGCACATACTGTACAGCACTTAGCCACGGCGCAACTGAGACATTCGATGATTTTGCTGGAATAAAGAGAGTGGTGCCACTGGAGGCTCTTATTGATTCTGCTGCGTTTGCAAACCTGAAAGTTACCCCCAAACCTCACAATTACACAAACAATCACAAAATATTCAGAAAATAATAAATCCATTCGTTAGAATGGAAAATATGTTTTTTTTCTTCATTTCCATGGTTTGACACATCCTGGCCGTTCACAGTACTGGCATCGCACATAAAATTATATTATGTTGACATTACTATCTAGATACATTGATGAAACATGTGTATGTATACATTAATTACTCTAACATGCAACTGTGGACATTTTATAACAACGACTCAGAAATATAACACGTCAATTTAGCATTCGTTTTAATACTCGTGTTACGTATTTAGCGTATTGAACGATTTAGCTGTTAGGTGGGTTTGCATAGAAACGAAATTATTATGTTACTAAAATATTCGACTACTGCACATTTATTCATAACGCTTATTCAGAAAGTTTGGGAAGTAATTTGACATTGACGCCAGCAAGCATTAAAGAGCACTCATGAACGGTAACATGACACTCAGAGTGAACAATCATCTTTCATACCGCGTCGAGAGGGTGATATTCTGATAAAGTCCTCTGTCTGGATAAAAGGATACGAAGCGGAGGGAAGTTGGTGGAAGGGATAAGGGTGAAGAAAGTCGAGTGCTTGGGGTGGGTGGCATAATTAATAGATCTCAAAGGGAACTCCTTGAAAGAAGGATTGCCGAGGTGGCAGGGGAGAGCAGCGGGAAGAGTCTCATTCTATTTACCCCAGTAATGAACGTAGCGCCATACGGCGAACTGGAGGGGGAGATGGATGCTTTCGGGTTTGTTTTCGCGTGATGCATAATGACAGGGTATATACACGGGGCTCCCAGATTTGTTTGATCGATCGGGATCCTCTAGCTGGTGGGCTCACTCGCCCGGGATGTTTGTTCTGTCAATAATCAAATCCGTCCTGGAGATGAAAGCATGGCACATGCAATCAATCCTAGTTCTCGCGTCTTTTTAATCGCTTCTATTTGGAGTATATACAGCATCAGATTTCGTTCAATGCGCCTATCATTTCGTTCTTCGCCAAACATAGTTGGTCATAAAACTAGATCCTGCAATGTTGACTGTACCACACAATTTTTAGCCATGAGGCTGCCGGCAGACTCAAAGACCGTGCTTTAATATTCCCAGAATTGGGGAGTCATGTGATCTATTCAGTCAACTAATCTGTTCGGTTCCAATATCTGCTACAAGAGAGATTATACTGTTTAGTTCCAACATAATTATTATTAAAAATAGTAAGCCAAAAGCCAACTAGTCATTCTGCGTACCTACCTTACCACCCCGGGGAACTTGAGAAGGGGTAGGTCTACCCCTCCTTCAAGACCGCTGAGTTGTGCGGGTACTGTATACCCTTAGCGCCGTGGTTATATGGCTACTAGGAGGGCAACCCCCGCCCCTTGTCTTTGCCAAGACTTGGTCTACACCAACAACTTTCAATCTTACGTTGCAGATAGCCTACATTTTCTTGAAGAAATAGAAGTTAGGAGAGGTTGTTGGAACTGGCCGATGGGTCCGCTTTTATTAGTTGGACAATATCTGCCCTGTGGCCACAAGTCATGGAGAGAGAACAATTTCGCTGGCGTGGAAAAAGCGTGTAGGCTTACCTGCTATGTTCGTTTCTATTTATTTTTCCCCCACACAATATTAATTCAATACCAAGAGGTCAGTTTCGACGATTTTGGTATCCTAACCAATGATAAAGGCGAACTCAGTGTTTGATTATTACTAATCGAATAGGTTGGAGGCCTGTAATATTGGCGATTCCTTCAGCTTCGATGATTAAACAAGACTCGGTTTTTGCCTTTGTGCTCCTTTATTTTGTATACCCATCTATAATTTGTGGTATAATTTATATTCCTGGACATTGCTCATTCATCACATTCTAGGAAGTAAATTAATGGAATAGTTATTCGACAAGTCCTGAATTCTCAATTGAAGGGTACCCGCTGGTTTTTAACAAATATTCGACGAATGGAATGGGAAATGACCCCAAAACTCTAAATAATGGAATAATATGGTTATATACTCTTCAAATGATGTCTTTTTACATTTCAAGATGCGAAGATTTCAAATCTTCAATTTCCTTCCTCCGTACGGGCCATGAAAGGCCTTAGAATTCATGTAAAAAAGATACCGTTCGTTTCTCACTCCATTTGGGGTCCATTGGTACAATCTTCCAACCAACCCGATCGCCTCACACGCGAAGATGATGTAAACCAAAAACTGGCGTAAAACGTGGCAAGGAAAGTAATGCTGAACAACAAAGTTCCTGTGAGATACAGGAAATGGACAGTTCCCCTTCCCGATTCTTGAATCCGCCGCCTCTGAGGATAAACCTGACACCTCCTGTCATCTGGAATACCCTTGTACATAGTCTCAGCCATTAGAACCTCCCATATTACAAAAGTAGACCACGGATGGGTTATCAACGAAAATGTTGAAGAGCCAAATATTTTGAATTGGAATATCGAATTAGTACCTACCGATGTTGATTGATCTAGATTGAAGTCTTATGGATGCTTGGATATTAAACTTCAGTTTACTGACATCTATCATAGACGATTAAGGAAAGCCTTAGGTATTTGGGGATGAATATAGTCTTGGATGTCGAACAGGGCCCATGGTTTTTAATATGGTAATAAATATTATTCTATATTAAAATCATCAAATGAAACAATTTCTGAATGTGAAAAAACAAGGGGTATTTTGGTGTGGGTACATCACGTTGCCGTAACCAACGTTATGGTGAGGCTTCGAAAATCTCGTGAAACCTTAAACGAGATAACCATTCTTGGCACCCCGAAGGAGCGCTAACGGATTGTTATGCACCCCCAATCTCCGCCTTCGTTGCCTGAGAAATTTCATCGGTGAACCTCAGCACGTCGTAAGCTGATAATTTTAAGGATGAGACTCTTAGCATATAATTGAATTATGTAAATCGCAGGAGGGAAGGCCACGAAAAGGGAGCGTCTCGAGGGATGAGAACAACTCTCCCAACACCGGTGGAACTGGGTTCTGATCGGGCTGAATTTACTCTGGCATGATTATGGGAGATTTCCCCGGCACCTTCGTTGATATTCAGCTGTTGGGATTCCGTTCGGCTCGACCGTATGCTGGAACGTACGGCCTCGAACGGGCGAAGTGGACACGGTTTCCCTCCCATTTTGTGGCTGTAGGCGGATATGAATCAATAACGGCGTTACCCTTGCTGCTAAATTTGCGGCGATACGCGTTCTCCACCGTACACGTGACAACGGGACTGGCAGTTATGATAATTTCGAATTGCATGGCATTACTGAATTATCGTAGTTGTTGTTGAGCCATTAGAATAGCGTTACAATTAAAAATGGACAATGACTTTCGAAGACGGGATGAAGGGTAAAAATTAACGCAGATCAAACTGGACGTTAAACTTTTGCGAATTGAAAGAATTTTCATGAGTATTAGAGGAATTTTATAAAATAATTAATCGATGGCAGGAATGTGGCAAGATAATTGTGTGACAAAGTGAACAGGACAGGTAAAAGTTCAAAACAAGACATAATTTTTCCTCTAAAATAGCATCTCAAAGTAAGTTATCTGCTATCAATCCGTGAATGACCCAGGTTGAGCCCAGTGAATCATATAGATGGCTTGTTTTTGGAAGGAGTTCTGCAGAATCTCGGATTTTTGAGCTGCAACCGATCCATGGGTTGCAACAATGGATACCTTTGAGATCAATCTCAACTTAACCGTTAAAAACTCCAGCACCAGAATAAGATCGAAGACTTTTCTATGATAAATCCTCCGTCATAGAAATTTACAATTGAGGACCATCGCCTAAACAAGTGTGGCCTACACACCTTTGTTAGTTGGTCATCAATCCATCGAGCTAACTATTTTTTAAGAGGAGTTTTGACTGCTCGCAAGCTTTATGCAGTTGTCCATCTAAAATTTATATCCTCTGACCAGTTAGTTCAGACTTTCGGGTTCAGTTGGCATTAGAGACATTGTCCGTAAGTAATCCTCAACCACAGTTGGTTTGAAAAATTTTCCAGCAACTGTTCAAAAAGATCTAACGCGGAGATGTGGGAACAACTGTCATTGATTAAAAGTTGAGGTGAAAAATGAAGAAGTGGGGATTATTTAGAGAGAGGGGTGAAGGGTCTGTGATTAACAGAAATCGAAAAAGGTTACAAATAATGGGGCGTGGGGTGTTTTTACCCAACTGTGTCAATGCAGGGTTACTGGGAGAATAATCCAAGAGGTTTCGAAATGCCTCTTGATGTTATACATTTCAAAATTTGCCTACCTACTTAGTATAAAATCCCTTCAATCTCAAGTGATCGACTCGTCCTTATGAAGCAGCACGCATTGTAGAAAACCGTTGTGAGAAAACCGTCATCGAACCTTCCAAACTCATTGTTAACATCCCGACGTTTCTCCTCCGCCTTCCACAAACGTATCTTTCCGCCCTCTCGACACAAAACCGTTTCTAACGCGACTTGTTGACACATGTACTCTCACGTCAAGACGTGAAACCAATTACCTAAGAGGGAGTGTTCCCCCTACACCTTCCCATCGCTCTCCTTCTCTCCCTCTTCACCTCCCAGATCTGTGTAAACGTCGAGAAAACGGTGAAAATGAACGGTAGCGTATCGGAGGGTTCACGTGAACGAGAAGGCCACCGGGGGCCTGCGAGTGACACCCGTTCAATCAAGTCGTGTCGACCCTCCTTTTCCTCGATGGATGTGTCTATCAAAAATGGTCTGTTTTTCATCCATAGATATGAAATACATCGAAGCGTACGGTTTTCCGTCCCTTCACTGTATCCTGGTACCTACCATCACTTCAGTTGATATCTGGAACGATTTTTGAACAAAGCAGTTATTCTAAAGTTCTGCATAGTTACTCGCACTTACAGAAATGTGCACCCTTACTGGATTCTCACTTACTCATGTAGGAATCGAAAATCGGTGATGACTTTTCTTGGAATCCTGATTATTCGGTCATAAAACTTACGACTGCTATTAGCGAGCACTGCTGATTGCAAATCAAGTGCTTAACTCACCCATTTTGCGTACTTATTTGTCTCATGTCGAACACTGTCAAACAGTCTCTGGCGACATTTTACGAAATCGAAAGCGATTCGTCGGAAGACTCTTGAACACGTGTATTTCAGAAGGGGATGGATTATGCTGAAGAGAATTAACAACAGCATACAGCTACTCAGCTAAAAAATCTGTAGCGCAAATTTTGTTCCAATTTGAACCCTGGAACAAGATAAAGTGGTAGCACTTTATGTGGGCTGGTTTACAGTAATAACTTTAGGATACCAAGGGGGATAATGTAAACTGGTTGGAGATCTGATACCGTCTGCGTAAGTAAGATTTTAGAAGCAAATTGATCAAAAATGGTGAACATTAGAGACGTTTTTCCGTCTAAAATTAGTTGCAGCTAAGACTTTGTTGAACACAGGACTGTCAAGGGCTGACAATGGTATACGGATACTGGTCTTGGAAAGGAATCTAGAAGATCCAAACTATGTACAGGCTTGACGTTTTTGTATTTTAAGTAAAAATTTAGTTACCTGATCTCATACCCGCCGTCGAGCTAGTCCCTACAGCAACCATGAAACCCAAGCTTTTGTTGGAACTTTAAATACGTTACTTTTACGAACATGCAACGTGGATCTGCTACTTGTTAGTGATTGGGACTTTTTTCTTTGTACTGTTCCCAATAACCTTTGCGGTTTCTGCCCTCTACCTTCCTCATTCAGCGAGACAGGGCAAAAGAAAAACCATTCTCTCTTTCCCTCGATCCAATCCCTCCAACCAACCGAAACGACAAATGGAGGCGAACGGCGACGCGATTTTTTCTGATCCCTTCAGACGACTTGGGCTCTTTACGCCTGCCTAACCCATCTCATTCCTCTTAATAGCCTCAGTTTCTATCTGGGGAAACCTCCCCAGTTCTATGCTGCGAGCCTTTTCAGTCTCGTGGCTTTGAATTTTATTCATTCATTCGTTCAGTTCACCTGTAAGGGATCTTATTGAGTGAATGACCTTCTTGTCGGTATAATCATCCCGTCACGCCGTATCAGCGGAGCTCTGTGGATCTAACTGAATAGGTACACATAAGAGATCGTCAATAATACGCGTTAGAAGACTTTGTTTTCGGGATAGAATCCTTTTCGCCATCCATCCATTATGTCCGAACCAAAGAAATTCATCGAACGAGTGGGGTCTGAAATTCGCTTTATCTTCCTGGAAAAGTACTGTACCACGAATTCTTTTCCTTTTTTTTTAAAAAGGAAATCATGGAATTTCGTAGAAAGGAAGAAGTTTTTATCTCATACCTAAGAAATGTTACGGAATGCTAAGGAATATTCCTCAAAGGGGTGCACTATTAAAAAAAATTGAATTTCTGAGATACTGTGACAATTAAGGAAGATGAGATAGATGAAGGGAAATCCCTACAGAACAACCATCACTAATGGTAAGAACGCCGAAAGGCACGGGTGGTGTTACCACGAAACTACACTGATGAGATGCCCACCTTGAGTAACTCCTTGGGACGCTGCACCACATCGCCATGATGGATGCGTCAACGATCTTGATGTTATATGACGCCTCTTCTCTTAACTCAGATAGCGCCGGCTGCAGGACATTCTATGTATTTCCTTACGTGAACTCCCCAGGATCTGGACATCAGCTTCATGTCCACGCTGCCACTGCATCCTGTGTACTAGGATTATGACAGACCCATTGAGCTTGACGGAAACGATATTCGGCTTCTTCCCCCGATCATAGCATGTGATACATCCCAGCCGCTGAATGACTAAGCACTTGGCAGTAACGGAGACACACACGCACTTATACATTTATATATGCAAATACGGGTACGTATGGGATGTTTCAGGATTCCCTGAATCAGATTTCCATTTTTTCCAATGTTTTCAATTACTTTTTTTATGCCTTAGGGTTTTTGGTTTGCAAAATCCTATTCTCCACGGAAATTTGAAAATTTCAGGCCTCTTTGTCTTACAATTGGGCATAATCAGTTCTTTGTAAGCGATTTTGTAGTAATTTACGAAAATACCGTATTATTAGAACTTGTTTCTGCTACTCGTTGACGAGAAACTAGCTTAATTTAGTTATTGAGCATTGAGCCGGTCGGAGGAATTACCGGTTGGTATCTCTCTCCTAAATTAACACGACTGGATCTGAGCACCGTGAAATCGCAACAGATGTCCACTGACCAGTTAATGAATATAGATCTCCCAGCGTTTTTCAATCGTGATAATGAAGAACCCACACTAAAATAACGAGGACTCGAAATCGTGGATATCGTTTGGGGACTACTGAACTCCCTTTTTTTCAATTTGTCTCTGTCGAGCGCAAATTTCAGCTCTGAGCAATTATTTATTTCCAACCCGAGGGAACCACGTTACGTTCGTTATCGTTATCGTACCATGTGGTGAGCTATTTAACGTACACATGAAAACAACTGTTTAACCGAACAGAGTGAGCGATGCACTTCAACAAAATAGGTTCTGTTTCTCTTATACACCATTTTGTGTAGAAAATAAATATACTGATCACAAAAGTTTGTTTTCATGAGCATGTTTTCACAGAATTAAAATGTCACGTTTCATTGATTTCAAATCTGAGGAAGAACAAAGTATCAAAAACAACGTGAATTAATTTAATGTAGAATGAGTCAAGCTAATATAAAGTCTTATTGTTGAAGAATGAGGAAATAATTATGCTCATTTCGAGGTATAAACTACTTTTATTATCTGTAATTAATGGGACGGTTCCCATCACAGAAAATGGAATACACTTACCTTACTGTCAGACGTTATCTAAAGCGTGTACATTCTTTAGCCTTATCGATGATGACAGAGACAATATATCATCCTTGAGTGACCAAAGAACGAATCTTTTGATAGTGGAACGCTATGCGTTGTAATCAAAGTATCGTATTTGGTGAGTTGGGCCCGTTCTTTTATATAGATCAGTCAACTCCGAAAAACCGAAGGAGAAAATATGTTGCTATTATGAAATACGAATATGAGCACAACCCTGTAAATGATATGTGCGGCACTCTACCAACCTACTGCTAGTATCAGAAGGTACTGTAATTAAACAAAACAACTACAATTTTCATTTGATTCGGTGAGTATACGAATTGAGTAATGGGCGAAGTAATTCACAATCTTAAAAGGTTGAAGATATGCCGAGGTACTTTGATCATCCACCGAATTTCAAGTGAAAGGATTTTTTATAGCAAGCTTCTCAACTCGCTTCCAAAGGCTATGCTCTTCTTCTGAGTAGATCTTCAGTGTTGAGCAACTGAACTGTTTTAATTCACAAACTCTCTCTTTTGCCTTTTGTGATTTCTTGCCGAATGCATTTTGATGACTTCATTTACTGGTAATATTTGAAGTTATTTTTTATGCCGTCATCTCTGGGACGCCATTGCACGACAACACCGTATTTGAGTACCCTGTTTTGGTATCAAATGGGTGGCAGAATGGGTACAGTGGCCTTCTCGATATGTCTCAACTGCCACGGAGCCGATGATGAGGTGCTTAACATTCTGTGAGTACTGGCGGTGGGAAATGAAAGAAAACGGCTGCGGTATTCTTTGGAAATTTCACCTCACGACGTGACACCAGAGGCGATAGTGGAAAAAGTGAGTGACTGAGAGCAGCCTAGGACTTCTGAAGCTTCTCAACATGATATAATGAAAACATTATGTTGATTGCATTCCATAGAAAAATATGGTCGACAACAGAGACAGAGAATATTATAATTAGATTTAATATAAATAATAAGACTAAGAATACTAAAGATATCACGGAAGGACTCCGCCTGATGTAAAGTGTTTAAACAATCTCAAGCTGTGTTCCTACGTGGGAGACGGAAGGTGATGTTTTAATGGGTTTGTAATTCTCAAAACCCAGATTTCAGTCCAACATCGTGGGTTTCTGATGACATAAGATTTTCCCTCTTACTATCTCCTTAGAATTTCCTCACCTGCCTCCTTTCCTGGAAGTTAATGAAATGGTATAGTTGCCCCACTACAAGAGCTGAAGCGATTAATGCCCGCAATACCCAGAGGATATAATAGAAGCTGGAATAGGTATTAGGTTTATATTCAGAGGTTCAACAATCGGGAAGGGAAAACTATGCATTTCTATGGAAAAACTGATATTTTTCAGCTATACTACATAAGTTCAAAGTGTCATGAGAACTTGATGAAGAAAATTGGGAAATAGGTTCTGATTAAAACGCTTTCTTCAGGTTTTTCGAATGTGTCAATAATATTTTCTCTTTTTGAGGGGACAAAACCCAATGATTTAGATGCCACTACCTCCTAATTTAATGTTATGGATCCTTCAGATTCCTAACGGACACCGCTCGGTTGAGCTTTATATTGATGACTTGTGCACCACCGGCAAAGTGGGTGAGAGAGATGAGGGAACAAAAGGCGGATTTACGTTAGCAACCGCCCCAACTGCGGCCTCAACACTGTTAAGTCTTCCGCGCTTCTCAAACAATCTGATTAGCCTACCAAGACAATGAACTCCCATTTCGGCGGGTCGGGCTGATGGGGGGAGGATCGCGATTGAGCTATTAGCGATTCTCACCATGGCGATGAGGGACTCTAAGGGAAGAAGGATGTTTTCGATTCACCGCTTTGAAAGGCAGGTAAGCTTTGAAATCGGCAAGAGGAAAAATCGTACTACGTAATTTTTACCAAAAAATTCCTCTTTCTCTTTCCATACGGTAAGGTAATCATGTATGGACTTAGCAGCATAGTCCATAAAGTGACTGCACCATTCTATATTGACGATATTATTAATATTGCAAAACCATCTTTGTAATGTTTGAGTTATTACACAAATTAAAATGTTATGAATACGCTGAACTGGAAGTTGATGATTTTCCCAAATATTTTGCATTTCACAGCATTCATAACAATTTTGATTCCGTTGGCCATCAATTGATCGGCCAGACGTGTTCACAAAAGTTCAGCATCTAATGCATCAGCAATCAGGAGGTTCCGTACAACAGGTTAAATTACCGTCGAATCCAACAAAATCTACGTACATGAGCGAACTTGAGTGTCTACAACCTTTTTCTGACGAAGTAATACACACTTCGTTTGTTGCAACAGGTTCAACTGTACCTAAACAATATACTCATCGTGAGAGATTTTCGCTGATTAAATGGACAACTTATTAAATAAACAAAAATGGACGTATTATCAAATAATGTGATTCAAGTGATTGAAACTGACTGATAAGGTAAATTTCGTTCGTATTTTATTTTGTGCATGATTTTTATGTAGACAAGCTTGAAAAATGCAGGTAATTTGTATATAACTTTGCATAGGTGAAGCAAAATTACCACGCTTACGTCTTTTGTAAGTTTCCTGAAGGAATAGCCGCATTGTTTCTGGAGATCTTTAGTTACTTGAAAATGGTTGGTTGGTTTCAGCGAACAGATCACCATGTACACTAAACAGTCTGAGGTTGGCCGTAATGTCAACTGTAACCAACAGAGCCACTTCAATTTGTACAACAAGAGAATCTTGGGAATGTCAAACAATTGTGTAGTATCAATGACTCGCATCCCTGTTACTCATCTTCTCCCTTAAAAAGATAACTTCCTCGGGGTCGAAGAAACAGAATCTCTTCACTCTTTTATTCAAAGTTCAGTGAACAACCTTTATTGTTTCCAACTCGGAAGAGAAACCATTTACGAGATGGCATGGTATTTAGGTTTCGTAGAAAGGGATAGTTGGGGAAGGGGGAGTGAGACAGCTATAAGCGAAAATGTCACTCGGTTGACACGGCGGCGGCCTATCAGGGCGAAACTCGCCCGCCTCCCGACCGTTTTGATTTGTTCCGGTTCGTTTACCGGCCCAATGGTTTTGTCTTTACCCCTTTTATAACTCGGAGCAACCTCCACCGACCAGGTCCGGATATTTTGCCAAATGCGCTCTCAGGATGATAGTTAATAGGTTGTTCACGCCCTGGACGACATCTATGTTGAATTGAACATAAATTTCGATATAATTTCTAGCTCAATAAAACCGACATTCAGGAACCATTAATACCTATAAATGCGTACAGGTATTAATACCTATACATGCGTCCAGTGACTACCAATTTGATATACTCATTCAGTAAAATTAATTTATGCTACAGCTCCTCTCCCCTTTTTGATTTTAAAACATAACAAAGTTATTTATGTAATTGACGCAGTTGATAATTAACAACTGAGCAACAGATACGACCAACTTGAATACATGGACAGGCAGAGTGGAAAGCTTAACGAAAAATACAAAGCTAAGAGTAACCAACAACAATATATGTGTGGTGCCACCAACAAGTCAATGCCTCAAGTATGCTAGTTATTACACATAGTTAGACTGAGGAAGTCCCCGCTGCGGGACGAAACGTCTCTACATGAATAAACAGATATAACGCTCCAAATTAAGAGATTCGGAATGAATGTGGTCACTCCACTACCCACACCCACTATTAATTTGATATAATGATTCTAATTACTGATTGATCTATTACACAAAACGTTTTCTTGAAAACACTCATTAAAATTACTTACACTGCGGGTCTTACAGAACTTACCAATGTATTCTGTTTGATAATCCATCTTCCAACTCCAACTACTACCATGAGGAACATCGGCTAATAGCTCGGGAGCCACTCAAGATATTTGCATTTCTGGGATCTGATGGTTCTCAATCGTCAATGCAACATCGCAACCTCATAAATATACTGTTCAATTCTGTTCACATATTGGTAGTAGCTGGCTCGTCCAAGTTTTATTTCCTCATGTGTTCATGAAAATCGCGTGTACCTTAATTGGAACTGATATTTTCTTTTTCCCCGGAAAGCACCTTTCAGGTACAAGATTATTTACAAAGCTGGACTTACAGAACTTACCAAAATATAACTTTTTTTGACAAAATATCGTTTTCCAATGGGTATTGATCCAAGAGGGGTGCTAACATTTTCGGCTACAGCAATTTGTCCTGACGATGGATCCCGCTAAAGCTTGATCTCTGCACAAATCAAACTCAAATAGCACACACCTGAACTGTCCTTTTTTCCATATTAGTGAATACTCTTTAGTGCAAATATCATTTCATTTTACTCTCCTGTTAATCATCTATACCGTTATGTACCAAAGATTATGGCAACCTGATTCTTGTAATCCGTGAAATCATTACATAGCAGTTGACTATCTCCTTGCTAAATATGTACTCTGTTCAGATCATAGGGGTGATCAATCTGTTTGCATAATTTTTTTCAATCCCTGAAAATTGCACCAAAAATCTCGTGAAAATTGAACTGGGACATGGGCTTATGATGCAAAGTGATGAATGCTGGTAAACGACAGTACTTCATCCCAATGGGTAGAAATCCTATAGAATTAGCTTCTTAGATGTTTAATTAACAATGAGATAAATTCGAAAACAATAGGTTGACCCCTGGAAAAAAAATTGATCAATAGCGGTTCAAGTCTAAAGTAAGATCTTATTGATTTTCGTACGCTTCAAGACATCCTTGCCCAATTGTTTTACATGGTCAAATACTTATCCGTCTCCTCACAAAACCCTAATACATGCCAAGTCAGTCTTCACACAACTTTAGGCTGCTTAATATCTTCTGAGCCAGGCAGGGGGCTGAAAAATGACTAATCAATTCTGATCATACAGCACAAAATAGTTATGTGTGATCATTCGTAATACATGAAAGAGTGAGGGAACCCATAATTCGATGTAGATTCTTCCAAAACTAATTTCCAGAGAAACTTCTTCGTTTAGAGTCACAGAGAACAATGTTGATATCATATCAGTTATATTATTTCAAACTGATTAATAATCATCATAAACGAAGACCAAACTCACAACGAGTCAACTTTTTGTGGAAGTAGTCCGGACAACAGCCAAATATTGTTTGTATCAAATGGGACCTTATCGGCTATTAACATCAAAACGAATAATAGAAAAATAGTTGTATATATTTGTTCTCAATAAATTTAGAAGGACTGTTGGGAGCAGGCAGAAAAGTGGGCCATAGCTTCTTGAATGCGTTTTTCGAGGTTCACTTGAGAAGGAGCGTTGAGGCAAGTGTTGACTTGGAGTTCCACGTCGTTTCCGAGCTTTTCAGCCACCAAGATGAATTTCTAGAATAATGAACAGTTTATTTGAACAATAATGTGCAAGACCAATACGAATTCATCATGAATTAACAATTATCAACGTATATTTAGAACAGTCAATTGAAGGATTGGCTGTTCACCCCATTGGAATGCGTAAATTTCCCAATACACTTTCTTCATCTCTTTTTGAAGCTTCATTCTATTAGAGCCTTTTTGACAGCTTTACAGTCATGTTAATAATCTGTTTGTTTTGATACACTTAGACTCTCTTGGAACTCAAGCCATACAGCTAAACTTTGGTTTCTGGTTATTTCCCTTCTCGTTCAATTCATTAAACAGCTAAAAATGTCAAAACACTGACTGAATACGAGTATACCAAAGAATTGTACTTTTTACAGAACCAAAGTAAATTGACTTGCTGGGCTTGCTGGACTTGCAGCTGTCATGCTATTGCAGTTGAATAAATTAAATATCGTTTCAAAGACAACAAATCGATTAGTTCAAATCAAACCTTCTAAAATATAACAAAACAGAAAAAAACTCGTCTATCGTAACTATGTGTTTTGAAGATAATCTACAATTTAAATTTGATGTTGGTTGTGACTGCTGGCGAAACATTTGAAATTGGTCAATTATTCTATCTCATGCTGAACCGATTTTTTATTGAAATTTGAATGTCCGTATTCTTTATGTTTCTTCATATGAATCATATCAACACATAACATGACAACTACACCGACTAGCCCAGCCAAGTCAACTTACTTTGATTCTATATGAACCGGCCTACATTTTTAGGCAGCTTGACATGCCGTATTACTAAATAACGCAAATATTCACCTTTGCATCGGGCCATTGGTTGACAAGGTTTTGCAGTTCTTCAGCGACGTATTTGAAAGCGCATTTCCACTGGGCGAAACCGGCTTGAGTTCCACATTCGGCAACTCCTTCGATGATGACTTTAGCGTCGGCGACAACGTCCAGGATTATGGGTTGGGCCTGTTGGGCAATCTCCTCAATGTCGTTATAGGCTTGGGACATGTTTTGGCAGGCGAGCAGGTTGGCAAGAGCGGCTTCTTGAGCATTCACCAACTCTTTGGTGGCGTTCGTGTAGCATTCAACAGAGACTTCGAACTTGAAGATGCTGATGTCCTGAAAATTCCTCGCAAATGTAATACCTTGTTTTCATGTATGAAATAAATATCACATTCGATGAAATCGATCAAACTTCATAAGATTGCACCAAACTAAAAAAAGGAAATAAGAATTTTTCCTATAATTACTAGGAGTTCCTGCAGATAATACCTTCATCGCTGTAGATACTGAAGAGTTGATTTTGGATTCCATGAACTGGAAGAAGTTGAAGACATCCTTCTTCAAGGATGATTCGGCTTTTTTCACACCGTCGATGGCATGTTGGGCTTTCTTGTTGACAAGTTTTTCGAACTTCATCTCCAAGTTTTTGGTTTTCTGAGCCCAGTCACCACCCGTCCTCGCCTGAAACGAATCATTTCATCATCATCTTCCTATATAATATATTATTTACGTGTAATCATCTTCGAACTTTATGTACATTCCAGCAAGTACCAATCAAAGCTTTGTAACATCAATTGAACAGTTGTCTATAAATTTGAGAAACAGGTCTAACTTATAAGGGATTAAACGTCTGTCATGTATGTGCCAAATTCTTTGATCATTTGATAAGTGCTGAGGTGTGGTTAGCATTTATGATGGGTATGATTCGTTCCCAACTTGAAACTGACGCTTCCGGGGGCATTGTACTGCGGGCATTAGTAGGATTTGGAAGGAGCAACCAAACCATTCCATCACCTCCTAAGTTACACACCACCAATTAATGTAGTGCAATGAAAAGTTAATTGTGATAGAACTAATGAGTCTTGTGGGAACTTTTAGATCTTATAATTTCCCAAAAATGACTAAAAACTTTTTGATAATCTAACAATATAACCATTTCATTAGATCCATTTTTTTAGGTTTTGAGGAACCTGGCCATAAAGTGACGAGAAATAGGCTATATGGTATTTTCACGTTCGGCCATCCGCAGAGTTTTACACCGAGACAATTGTTCAATAGTTAACAAAATTTCGTAAGAATTGTGGAAGTGACTGATCAGGTGGGGGATTGAATTCGCCCATGCACTATTAATCCAAAAATGCCGAAATTAATAGTATTTACTCGGTTACAAATTAACTAAAATCGAGTGCTTAGTTGCGAGTGTTAAACATCGTGTTAAATTGTGATAAATAAATACATCAACATGATTTCACTATCATGGCAAACTCCAATACAAACGAACTTGTAATTTTAAATTTGTGCCAAATATTACCGGAACGATTCCGTCAACTATATTGTTATTTTTTATTGGAACATTATGCACTGGGAAATCGCGTGAAGGATGCGTAATGCATTAGGAAATCATTCTTTACAGGTGAAAGCAAAAAAAAAAAAAAAACTGTGTGGAATGCAGATTAAATCCGTTTGTCGTCATTCTAAATATTTGTTATCTGCTTTATCTACTTACTCAGTTGCTTGTTGAAAATGTTCAAGTGCCGTTAGTAGAAATGAAAACGGTCTTTAATTTGAGAGAGATTGAGTTATTGTACCAAATCACAGTTCAGGTACCAACTTTAAGTATTTTCTTGTTTGAGATGCAGTAAAATGTGTATAGCGGTGAATTTTTTATATGAACACTGGCAAAAACTGTCTTTGTCGTATACAAATTCCATGAATGGTTTAATTAGATGTCAGAATGGATAGAATAAGAAGGTCCTAAGGAATCAGAATGTAAAGCTGGTTCATTAGTCGGGTACGTAAGCTTGAAAGGCTGTTGCTTAGCATTGCTAAACACTATTGTAAGTACTTCTGTTACTTCGAAAAGTCCGAGCGAATTATAACAAGAGGGTGATGGAATGGACTCGTAGCCCCTTCCAAGGGATGAGGCGGTAAGCCTGTAACACCAAGAGAATACCACAGGAGGGAAAAAGCTTCAGGTTTACGCTCAGATTCATCAGTTTCAAGAAAATAGATCAGGAATGTATCCAATCCTATCAAAAATTTGTTGGGCTTAAATAGAGATAAAGTAATAATGGAAGAATTCAGATAGAAAATTGGACTCACCCCCACCGCACAGGCCACCAACGCCACCAAAACAACGCAAATTGTCAACTTCATTTTGTCTGAATTGAAATAATTCCGATTGTTCCACCGTGTCTTATATACTAGAAATGATTGCTATCTAATGGGCTATTGAGATAAGATTATAAGCCCTTATGAGAATTCGTTTTTCATTATTGCCCATTCTAGACGTCAATGAAAAGAATGGCCGTTGCTGACGAAAGTAGACCGTTTGGCTATGGTAAGAGGTATTGGACAAAGGACCCTCCGACTGTTTTAAGCTCCATTATCGTGATTGATTTGATTGCGTGGTATTGATTTAGAGAACAAAGACTCAGATAAGCACTAGGATCGCGTCTGCTAATTGATTACATGAATACTTGTACATTATCAACAAGGCACAACAAATGAGAAGAAATAGCGATTGTTACGTAGATTACATAAGCCTCAAGTGTTCTATTTAAAACTGTGATCTGTTTAGTGCATGCGTACCCTTTCAGGGTATTACACCTAAATCAAGGGCAGTGGTCAGGTATCGATTCTAGACCACATTTCTCATCTAACTTGTCACCTTAACATTCTATCCGTTAGTTTTTGAGTAGTCAGTTATGAGATTTTTTTCTCTTATTTTCGACTCTAACTCAATAAAAATATCATAACCCCTTAATTGAAGGAGTGACTTCAAATATATTGTACCATTTGAAAGGGAGTTAAAATGCCTACCTCCCCAACAAGCAAAATAAATGACAAAAAAAAAATAAATGTTTAAAAATTAAATGGATATAATTGTATGAAAAGGGTGAAAAATGAAAGGAAAGTTTTTCGGATGAGCTGAGCGGTTGAAAGAAAAATTTGAATGAGCAAAATCTTGAAAATATCTACTTTTACACCAGAATTGTGAGTTTTTGCAAGTAATCTTGAAATTTGCGCTAAAATTTCTTCTTTCCAACGGTATAATCAACAAATATTGTTGGCTGGAAACTTGATTGCAAAAAAACTTGGGTTTATCCGATAAAATTGAAGTTTCTCACTCGAAATCGACATGCCATACTTCACAAAAGAGTTTGCCATCGGATTTTAATCAGGTTTTTTTTTCTGAATATAATAAAAACTCCCTCTGGTCTTCTCGCTCAACAATTTTTTTTGGATCCACAGGCTCTTCACCTGGCCCGAAGTTCTGGGCTAATACCCAATTAATTGAATTGTTTAATTGTTGATTCATCATAAAAGATATAGCTTTTCTAAGTCAAATTCGGAAATTTCGAAACCAATTTCAGAATTTTTCATTTCCATTTCAATTTCAGAATGTGATCAATATCCGGGTGAGAGCGGTATCTGAAATTGAAGTGGAAAATTCTGAAATTGAAGTGGAAAATTCTGAAATCTGAAATTAAAATGGAATATTCTGAAATTGAAATGGAAAATTGTTAAATTAAAATGAAAAATTCTGAAATTGATTTGGAAATTTCTGAAATTGGTTTCCGAAATTTCTGAATCTGACTTGGAAAAGCTATACATGAAATCCGCTGCCAAAATAATTTTGTAGAAGCTAGCTGATTACGGATGCAAGAGGTGCATTTAACCGTAAAAACCCCAGTTTGACCAAGTTTAAAAATTGATACTCGGCGAAACTTTTAGGATTAGTTGCAAAAAGTCAAACAATCGGAAGGAAGTGTGACCAATTGAAAAAAAAAAAAAAAAAAAAAAAAGTTAATATTTTCGAAATCTGAACATTTTTCCTATGCATTCAATTTTTCATTCGTTTTGTCCACTCGAAAAACCTCGGTTTCTCCTCAGGGGGATAGGAAATTGAACGCTCCTCTGAACAGTAGGTGTTATCAAATTTGATTGTACTTCTTCAATTAAGGGAGTTACAAATACTTTAGTAAGTTAACGTCGAAACACAAAAAATAAACAATTTATAGCTGAGAAAACTCGAAAAACTAGACTACAAAAAGGGGGTTCGTGAACTTTGAAAAAAAGTTAGTACATTCTTATCAAAATAAATGTGTGGATAATCTAATTAAAAACTCAAAAAATGCATTTTACTGTAATTGAAAAAAAAGAACAGAAACATGAAATAATAAAACCTTGTAATGAAAACAACAGGTGGCAGGAGCAAATAACGTAACGGGTCAGGCTTATCTTTCGGTTCCGTTCGACCTCCTACCGTATTTGTATGTGTTTTTGGATTCCGTTCTGTTCAATTTCATGCCAGTATTGTAATTAGAAAAAATCAATTCAAATGTAATTTTTTCCGCTAGTGATATTACCCTCCACCACTAATAATAATGTAGGGCCTCTTAAATTAAGTAACATTTTATCTACCACAAACTGCATGTGTCAGGTATCTAATTGTGTATAGGTACCTGTTCTGTGGATATTGTTATGTAAAAGGAGTCAGTAAGTCAAAAAGTTTGGGAAACTCTGACTTAGAACAAGGAGACATAAGGGATGCACCCCATCCCCTTACAGATAGAAACGTTTTAGCGTGGGTTCGGTGATGTGACATGCTGTGGCATAGATTCAGTCAACAGAGTGACTCGCCCCTAATTTTTTCCCGAATATAGAAAGAAATAGAGGGAAAGGGGGGGGGACCCCACGGAGGAATATGTAATCAAGCACGTTCCTCGCCTTTCCGCCAATCTCATTCCAGCCGCCTACGCACAGAATACTAATCAATCACAGATTCGTAATTGTTTTCTACCAACTTAGTATTTAAACGATTTTTTGAAGATCAAAATGGTTTTTCGAATTCAAATGTTAAGTACTTTAACTCCAAATAAAATGTTGATAACTAGTTTGATAACCTATCAAGTGAGTTGTTAACATTCCTCCGGACATACATGTTCCATCAAGTCTTTGTCATTACCAGTGAATATCGTGCAACATTGAATTCAATCAACAAATAGTAAATTATGGAAAGATCAAGACAGACCGCTTAGAAGTGTGTAGGCTCAGATTGATAGTTCCATAGGATCAATTTTATATCAATGAAATCATGAAACTTAGTGCAGTGATTTGTTCCGCTTTCTCTCTTGGAAACAATTGTGATCATGAAACAGTAGCCTTAATTTTTAGTTAGGGAAACCATTTTAGAAATCATGTTTATTAAAAATCACTAATCTTGCTAAAATGGATGGACAAGATGAACTTCATCAGTTCTAGTACCATGAACGCAAGTAATTAGTTAGACAATAAGCGAAGAACTCTACCAAAAACCTTACTAGGGTTGCACTAAATGTCCAATGGCTATTAACCTAATGAGGGACCTTCTAAAGGACAATTCGCTAAATTTTAGAAAATCCCATTGTATTCTGAATACAATGAATAGATTTAGATGCCAGTGCCACCAAATGCTACATTTGGGCATGCGCTATTAACGTAATTAAAATCTTGATGTATCCATAACATGACTGTATAGATCTAAAATTATTATTGACTAAAGAACTAAGTTCAATTAGGCGAAGTAAATATTGAATTAGGGTAAATTTATTGTTATGCAGGATCGTAACTTGAGAAAATAAAGGTAGGCATGAACAAACTATAAAGTATACCTAATAAGTCCGAACAAACCCTGAAAATTTCATCGAAATCGGTCAAGAACTCCCGGTGTTATGCTTATGGCAAGGATTTCACGTTTGCGCATGCGCAGAGGCTGTTATTGATCCGGGGGTCATGAAACTCATAGGGGACCATCTATACCCTAACCCGCACAATCCCTGAAAATTTCATCGAAATTGGTCAAGAACTCCCAGAGTTATGCGCGTAACAAAGATTTCAGGTTTGCGCATGCGCAGAGGCTACCATTGATCCGGGGGTCATGAAACCTATAGGGGACCCCTAACCCGCACAATCCCTGAAAATGTCATCGAAATTGGTCAAGAACTCCAGCAGTTATGCGCGTAACAAAGATTTCACGTTTGCGCATGCGCAGAGGCTACCATTGATCCGGGGGTCATGAAACCTATAGGGGACCCCTAACCCGCAAAATCCCTGAAAATTTCATCGAAATCGGTCACGAACTCCCGGTGTTATGCTTGTGGCAAGGATTTCACGTTTGCGCATGCGCAGATGCTACTATTGATCCGGAGATCATGAAACTTATAGGGGACCATCTACACATCAAACTAAACAATCCCTGAAAATTTCATCGAAATTGGTCAAGAACTCTCGGAGTTATGCGCGTAACAAGGATTTCACGTTTGCGCATGCGCAGAGGCTACTATTGATCCGGAGATCATGAAACTCATAGGGGACCATCTACACATCAAACTAAACAATCCCTGAAAATTTCATCGAAATTGGTCAAGAAGTCCCGGAGTTATGCGCGTAACAAGGATTTCACGTTTGCGCATGCGCAGAGGCTACTATTGATCCGGGGGTCATGAAACCTATACGGGACCATCTACACCCCAACCCGGACAATCCCTGAAAATTTCATCAAAATCGGACAATAACTTCGTGTAGTTTTGCCCGTAACAAGGATTTGCTGACAGACAGACAGACAGACAGACAGACAGACAGACAGACAGACAGACACACAGACAGACACGGAACCAAAATTGTTCAGAAAGGTCTAAAACGCAAAATGCGAGTGGAATTTTTGATTTTGGAGACAAAAAAATTTTCACATTCGGAAAGTGAAAACAAAGCTTTACTTTAGTAGACTCGTTGAAAATCGCATTAGGGTTCCCTTTTCCTGAATCCCTATTTTCAGCCAATACTGACATTGACATCCTAATAAAATTGGCTTATAGAACCACCTTCAGTTTTATAACAAAACTTTCTTCTACGAATCAACTTCGAAACCATGGATTTAATTGGAATTGCCTCGATTCCTCTGAACTGACTGAAACTTTCGATCCTTCTTAATAGGAATATGAAAGGTTCGCGTAGCCCCAAAAGTGTGTGAGCTATTGTTATTCAGAAGAACACCATTAGCTCGTTTGATATTTTCCACGTAGGTATAAGCAGAGTTAATTGAGAGTTTTCATTTCGTTTCAAATATGTTCTTCCTATGAGTTGGACGTTCGTTGAATTTAGCTCATATAGCCTCATAATACATGTTCAAAGAAACCGAATAACAAGTCAAAAACAGTGTTCCATTACTAAAACTTTTTGAAAGCCAACTATGTATTCCAAAACTCCTGAAGGAATAATAATTTAAATCAATATAATATGATATCTGTGTACTCTCTAATCTTTAACAGATTCAAAGTTGTGTATATCGGTAGTAGGTGTAATACAAAAAATTGATCAACATAAATTATACAACCATAATCGTTTATTGTATCATCATATTTCATGTGTTTTTCAAGTTTAATTTCGAGCTCATATACTGATGCATCTTAATAATGACATGGATTTATGTAGGGCATTGTAGAACAAACGGCCAAAGTTCTTTGGGAATACGTCAGCTTGATGACGATCAAGATTTTGCACTAAAACATTTGTATAGCTGTCAATCGTGGAAAATATCTCAACACAACGTTCGTCAATGTCATCTTCTTCATTTTCTTTTGACGACTTTATCTGAAAATAAAAAATAAGTATACATGTTTATAAAACATATATTGTAATTCATGTAAGCAGGCAAATTATGTGACAGAGTGACATAAACACAAACCTTTGTGTTACTAGGTATGGTCTACCATAAAAGTTCAATCAATATTGCCTTGAAAGATTAGTCTGATATCCAATAGATACATCGAATTACTCAATCATCCAAATAGATACCATTATCTATAAGTACCTACAGTAATTTATGCTTTTTATAGCTAAAACAACTAGCTAAATTAGTAAAGGATCGTTTTCCCATTTCATTTTTCTTTTGTGCATGAACAGTGCTTCAGTTTTTTCCCACGTAAATTTTTCAAATATTTTATTTTGAGTTTTTAATCGAGTAATTTATTATTAAGTGACTGAACTTTTCAATATTTATGCGTTTTATTGGATCAAAACGTTAGAACTGATCACATTAACAAGAGAGTTGCACGAGAGAGTTGAACTGTTTCTCGTAGAGTGAGAAAGATCCATAAGCACTGTAATCACAATCGTAAACCGCAAATTTCTTTCAAAAATGACAGCAACAAATTTCGAATTGCATAAACTCACCCTTGATCATGCTAGTTTATTTATTTACGGTTTCCTGGTTGAATACAGAATTAAAACAGTTGTATCAACTGTCTTTTTTGAAATACAATAATTTTGGTTGATTGATTTCAATAATAACCGAAGCAAAAATTTCGTAAAACCTTTCTCATACTTTGTCATTTCAAGTTTCAAGTGGAAATATTCAAAATCTACAATCCCCTTCTTCCGTAGGGGTCTCAAAAAGCCTTAAAATTGATGTGAAAATACTTTCTTCTTCATATGGACTCCTCGTCTAGTTGGTCCTAACTTCTAGTCAGCTAGATCACTTCACTAGCATAGATGATGTGGACCAAAAGCTGGCCGAACCCGTATTTCGAGGTTTTTACTGACACGGGCAGGCAGGTTGTAATTTTAGACGCAAAACCGACTGGAATAATTTGGAGCTCAGTAGGAATTCACACCTAGAAATGAATTGCAGTAGCTGAACCTAAAAGTGACACTTCAAACCAAACAACCAATACCACATTATTCAACACACGACCTTTGCCAATTTGGGCCGGCGGGGTGTTATGTAATACAATTTTGGGTCAAACCGACTGGAATAATTTTAAGATCCCTAGGAATCCACCCGTAGCAAATAATTACAATTGCTGAACCTACAAGTACCTCTTTAAACCTCACAGTGTAACGATAAATTACGCATTATTTAAAAAAAATAATAATAAACTCGTGAGATAAAATCGGTCTTAAATATAAAGATACGATCTAGCATAAATAATAAGTTCAATTTTTTATTTAACATAAATTTTATGAATTATGTTTATAATATATATGTTTATAATATGGTATAATATATCATATTTATATTATAATATATTATTTATAATATGATTTATAAAATATAATGTTTATAACATAATTATGTTTATAATTATGTTGAATAACTGAGTCTTTTTTAAACCTATCCAAGGGTTCAACGTTTTCAATCTGTCTTACCTATAAGTATGTTGGCTTTGACTCGGTCCATTAGTTAACATTTCAAATTTCAATTAACATTTCATTTTAATACTTGTTTTAAAAGAGCCAACCGCGTTCAATTAAGCAAATATCATATAAGGCAATAGTTGTTAATTTAGTCGCTGAAGAAGTTAGAGTTTCATCAGAATTCTAAGCCAAGAAATTTGGTTCATGGCGTTTCTTTACTGAACGATAAATAACGGTTAAAAAATATTGGCTCGCGTTCGATAATTAGCCTTTCATTTCGTTCGGCTAGAGAGCAGTGAACGTCCATCCCTAACTCCCTCCTCTCTCACTTCACCCTACGGGTGGGGACTATAAATATAGTAGCTGTTCTCGAGGAGATCATTAAGTCGATGAAATGGAAAAAAGGAGGAGAGTAACTCAAATTCATGGACGCGTGGGACGGCCAGGAGGCAAATATATCGGGAAGAGGTGTGGACAATACGCCGACTTAACAATGCTGGTGAGTGGCTCCTCCAGTGAAGGATCAAGAATCCTCTGCCATGAAAGGTCGTCAGTCATTCAGCTTCCGAAAAGAGTCGGTTGATATGACTTCTATCTCACGTCACGCTTTCAGGGTTGGAGAATAGAGCGTCGAGAGTTTCTTGTGTTATGGAGTCAGCTTGAAGTTTGACTAAGCTATTTGCCGGGGAACGATACCTCGACTTTTTTGAAAACTCTGCATACTATTACTCAGAGTTTTAGATCGTATTACACAGCATTAGAAGTAGCGTGACAGACCTGAAATACATGTCTGTTTACGACTTGAAGAAGTTACGGTGACTGGAACATATCCCGTGTGGAGACAGTTTGTCCGAGCGGGCTAAGGCATCAGTCCTTCGGCTGTTTACTCTCAGCGGGAGTACTGATTAGCCCGGTTCGAATTCGGCAGGAACCAAAGATTAGGTTCAAAATCCTATCAAGTGTTGTATACCTGTCCTGTCGTTAGACAGTTCCCTCTGATATCGATATTACGTGCAGGCAATGGGAAGCCACGAGGAAAATCGTCAGACCTAGTGCCGATCCTCCCTAGAGGACTGCTAGCGATGTCTGCGAAACCTCCGGGGAGTCGGACGAAAATCCAAGGTGAAATTCCTTGTTTGCTTTACTTTACTTACTTACTTACATATCCCGTGTGGCGTTTTTGTCCCGTGAATAATCCAAAAATCATCCTACATCTTCAAGATTTTAAAACGAAATTTCAGTGATCTACATATTCATAATACTTGTACAAGAAAGCTATGTGCCGTACCCAACTTAAAAGATGCTTGTTTAAATTAGTAGCCGTGAACCAGATTCCGCCCAACTCTGAATGACTGCTAAGAAAAAGTTCTTCATGGACCAAGTCACTGGTGACGAAGTTGTGGAAATCCATTTAAATAAAAACGGAGTAAGATAGAACGTTGTCTATATTTATAAGGAGTTATACAGTTAAATCGATTTCGACGGTTAGTTCATCGTCAGTAATAAACATGAACTGAAGGTACATCACAGAAAGTACATCTTATATAGACCCAGGTGAAAGGAGATTGAATCCTATTGGCTCAGGGAATCGAAAGAGACGGGGAGGACCGAAAAATGCCACTCAAGACTTTCAAAATGAAAGGGGCACAAACATTTTGGGAGAGTGATAGGTCAGGAATGTTAAAATGTTTAAATGAGGTTATTCCTTAAAATATTCCACCATTGTTGCAATAAGTTTGGCTCCCCCGCTTCATAATGTTACTGTTTTGAACCTTCAGTTCGTGTTTGTTACTGATGAACCGATTCAACTGTGTAACTCATTATTTTCGTTCAAATATAGACAACGTTCTATCTTATCTCTAAGTTTTCATTTTAAAAGTTCTTTGTTTTATTGCAGATCTCAACAATAAGCGACAGTGGCTTCCCAATCAGTCGCTTCACTCATACTCGAAAGGCTTCAATAATTTTATTGGGTAGATGAATACAACATGAAACCCTTTTCAACCACTTTCAAAAACTCTATTCGAAACTTTTCGTATACATGAAACTGATGTACAAGATATTTTTGGTTCTGTTGAACTTCAATAATTTATTCATACGTAAATGTTTTCCAAGTCCTTCAGCCGATACTTCCACAGTACGATATATGCCATTCGCTGGCTCCTAAAAGACAATCTTTAACTCTCAAACATGATTGGGTGTAATAATCATGTTTAATAATAATGTGCAAATCTTGTGATAATAATGTGCACAAGAAAGAGTGGGGGAGTTATGGTTTCAACATGTAAAACACAGCTTTATGGAAAAAAATATTATGGCTGTTGTATAAATATTACAAGATTTCCGCAAGCCATTCAAATTGAAGCTCCAAAGTTTATGTACGTTTCATTTGTCAACCATATTCATTATATTCACGAAGGAGTACACGAACCGTCTACTGAAGATTGAATGAGTATTGATTAGTGATAATGATATTTTGATGCTCTGAAAATGATAAGGTATTCATTTAATCAATAATAGTGAACATACCGAGGTTGTAATTGACAATATGAGAAGAAACGTTAAATAATCCAAAGGAACCGCATATTGACCAGTGAACATTGTTGGCTACTTCATGATATACTGATCTTAAGTCACTCCCACCACGAACGAGATAAGATAAGACTAGGAGTGGTGCGAACGTCACGTTCAATGTTGCGTCATCAAGCTTCCTGTAGATAAGAATATTGCGTTCAATTCAATTGGAACTCACTTGAAATTCATTTCAACTCTTACAAATTGGAAAATCATATACCAATTAGGTTGGGATTTGAGCTCCAAAACAAGGCAGTGATGGAATGGACTACAATGGATGCATAGGCTGGAATGGATTCCTTGAAGCTAGAACGCGTAAGGTTTATTCTCAGGTGTAGAAGTTTCAAGAACCGGGAGGGGGGAACTATTCTTATCCATCAGAAACCGTCTGGATTCTTTTGGGTCTATATTTTACTTTAAAACCCCGAAGTGGAGTAAATGTTATGATTCACCAGAAAACCGTAGCAATTTCCAATAGTATTGGTACATCTCCAGTGTTGGCTCTCAAATCGAACTTTTTCCTGTAAATCTCAAGACTTTCCTAGAGAATTGATAATAACTAGTATTATTTCAATTAGAGAGCGCGTTTCGGACTTTTATTAAGTAGGAATTTTTGGTAAATCTTAAAATTCCCCAGCGGAGGATTACACATACTCACCAAGAGAGAATAGTGAACTTCTGAAGTTAATAATTTTTACAAGGCTTTTCCGGCTGCGCATTCCCAGAGAGGAACACCCGCTCCGCTGTGAAATCAACTAACCTGAACCACAGTGTCGTCACCATTCAAATTCACGCAGAAAATTGCGCAGAACTTGTCTCTCTGCGAGAAAACTCTTCCCGTCGTGAGGTAATCATTTTCCCTCCAACACATTCCCAGAAACCTTAATTTTGCCTAAAAAAAAACACGTTTTCCGAAAGAAAAACGGAATTTTCTCCCATACTGACCTGAGTAAATTAAAGCTCGAGGATACCGTTGGAAACCTGAGATTTTAGCCAACTTTTTATGTAACAGTACAAAATTTTCATGTGAGAGAAATAGGTAATTGAAAAACAAACCAGTAATTTCCCGGATTTGACAAATTTTTCACTTACGCTAACTTTTTACCCGTCAAACCCAAAAAAAGAAAATGTTTGATCTGGCATTAGAACGGTGTTCTTAGATTTGAAATTCGTTGGAGAATGAGGAAGTTTTGAAGAAAAGTTATAACATGATGCGGTGAGGTGACGGAATGGTATAGCTGCCCCTTCCATCGAGATGAATGCGGTTTAATGCTCCTCCACGCTCAGAGGAAGACCCGGACGCTTGAAGCCGTCTGATTCATCTCCCAATGCGACAGATTCGGAAATCGGGAAGGCCCAACTAACCATATGTATCACAAAGTCAAAAAAAGGAAAAAAATCTTGAGCCGTGAACAACTCGGAAACGAAGCCTTTGCAAAAATATTTCTACAGGCACATTTGGTCAAAAATTTATTCTACAATCCACCCCTAGCCGGATTCCACCAACGATATTGGGAAATGATCGAATTTTCTGGTAAGTCCTTATATTTTCCGCACTTTTGGGTTCTTCAGTAACATATTATGTATCAGCCCACATGTACCAACGGAGTTTGTGGAATTCTGCTTTTTGTTCTCCTTATAACTCTTTGAGCGTTTGGTAACCAAAAAATAATTAAATCATTTTAATAGTGCTATGTTTTACTTTTATTAAATCCTTTGGTACCTTTAAATAATATCATTAACCATGTACTCTTGGTGTAATGGTAACTAGAAAGAGTCGGTTCCTTCACATACGGAATACTCCAGATCTACTTTTGTCGAAAGATGAATCACACATCCCGTTATTCACCCTCTTGGGCGGCGTGTGGTAATTTTTGACGGTCGTGTATTTCTAACGCATGTGTGATAATCTTCCATTATTTTGTCAACGTGATCTTGAATGTCGATCCCCTCTGGATGTAGGCAGTTGTGAATGTCCCGCCTGGCGTGAGTTCCCCGCTCCGTGAATGAAACGATGAAGTGCTGCAAAAAAAATCATAAATCCCTTCATGATTTACGTATATTTTCCCAATAAAAAAACCAAGTAGAAAATAACTCCATTTAATAATCTATAAATAGTAATCATAAGTAATAGTCCACTAAAAGTTCCCCCCATCGAAGAGATTCTATCAGAGCTTACATTGAAATCGACAATTACTAAAACAAAGAGAAAAAAACACCAACAAATATATATCGGCGAATAGTTGACGGGGAAGGTTTGCTTTTTCTACAATACTTACCTTTTACATAAGCAACAAGGTTGCCTTGATCGAAGAACTATGGTTCTTGTATACAACGTACTAATGTAAATTTTTCATTGTTTTGGAGTGACAGCATGGGATGGTGTCTTACTTTCATCCTTCAACTATTGTGCAGAAATCAATTCTCAGAGTAATTGCAAAGAAACTCTGCAGATTGCCAATGAGCGAACTGTTCGATGTCTCTCGTGTTTCGACACCACAACTACTTTACAGAAAGGTATCCATTTCTTCCTTCCACAAGCACACCTGATATTTTTACTACCCTAGAAACAACCCTTGTTCCATTCATTTCACTTCTCAGAGTGTAATCCTAGCCCCACTGACTAGATTGTGCTGTGCATTCAAACAGATATACCACATTATTTCATGCCACACACAATCCTGTCGCCGCCAGAAGTCATTGAGTCTCCCACCAAATTCGCTCGTTGGTTATGTAAGAAGACAGTAGTCCTGTTGTCCTCTTTCTGTATCAATTGATGAGCATATCCATACCGCCCCTTGACGTGCTCTTGGCCGATTGTGTTACCTCACTAAATGTAGAGTTGATTTAGTATATAACCCCTGCCATATGAATACTCACTTCTTTGGTACATAATAATCGATTGACTCCCCTAACTGCAAAGCTTATTTTCTTACACTTTGGAGTAGATTCCATAAAGACGTTTTTTTCTGATTTATATTGAATTGTGTATGAAATTTTCATAATGAATAATTCAATTTTCCTTTTATTATTTTTCGAAATGAAGTATCAATTCCATTCGTTCATTCATATGGAATGTATGTGAATTTGGAGTTGTGGGGCTATCTTTCTAGGTGCTGGAGCTATGCGCTGCAAAAGAATTATTGCTTTTGAACTTATATCCATATCGTACAAAAGACTATTTCAACGAATTCGGTTTCAACTGGTTTCTTCGAAATTTCCTGATATTCTTACGACTCCTATTATTCCTAACAAAGGTACAACTGGTTACGGATTCTTTATACTTGTTATTTAGTTACCTTCATTTCTGAATATCCACCCATGACGTCTTGTATGATCCCCCAAATCGCTGTCGTTCCGCACTGGTAAGCCTCCACGATGCTCTTTCGAGAACATTCGACGATCGTGTTCGTACCGCGTTGCGTCATCGAAAAAAATCCGGCGCCGAGCTCTTTTGACTTCTCCGACATCTGAGCGATCACTTGAACGGATTTGGAATCCTTCACGCATCTCAGGAAGTAGTCTTTCTTCGAGCGACGTAAAGTCGTCAGCGCGAGAGTCGCTGTGGAGTGGCATTTTTCTGGTACGTCGTTCTCAAACGCGCTGATGTCCTAATGCAAATTATTCAACAGTTGATAAATACAATTGAATACGAGGGATTGAATTGGTCCATCGAGGAGGTGATGGAATGTACTATTTACCCCTCGCAAGGCTGATGCGATAATCATGCAAAACCCAGAGGATGCGGCTGAGTGTGTACAATGAATATATACTATGTTAATGATAATTTCACGGTTGCTAAATTATTTCCAATCAGGAGAGTCTATATTCCAAGTAAAGCAGTTCTTTTCTAATCTCATACAAAAACCATTCGTACCTAGCAAACGTAATTTATCAACAACTCGCCATTCGTTACATATTTATTTTACTAGATTAGAATAAGGGTATTTTCTTGATTTGTTTAAAGTATCTATAAGACAAAAAATGTGGGCCAATATAGAATAATATTTGAAATCCATTTAGCTTGTTCCTCAAAAAAATTGTATTGAACATTTATGGGAGTAGTCCGCTTTTAGTGAATTCCTCTTGTTTTGCTTTCACAATTCCCACAATTAATACATATTTACTAATTTATTTAAAATTTTAAGACAATGTTCTTCACGCTTGTAAGCAAGTGTGCTGTAAATTTGCCCCAAGCATTATTTTCAAGTCATTTTCAAGTTCCATTTTCTAGTTAATCACTAGGCCGATCTAATCCAAATTTTCACACGTTCCCCTTCATATATAAACTAACTATACTGCTAACTACTAACATTTTGAGTAAAAAACAGTTTGTTGGTTTTTTAACCCATGAGAACGAAAGTAAAAAGTGGCCTTCCAATCTAACCATGTTTTTTGGGACACAAAAATCTGTATTCACGAAATAAGAGTTATAAACAGAATTTCATTGTCACGATCTCTTGATTACACTCCAGTGAGTATCTTGTGAAACTTGGAACGAAATTGTTTCTGTGGTTACCGAAAGAAGGGAACATTAGTCCGCTGAAAAGTGACTTGTCAGGACAGCTGTTTTTTGTGAAAGCGGGTGCCATAGGTTGTCTCCCGCATGCTTGTTCTGATCTTGAATAAAATCAAGACATAATTAACATAAAATTATGTGTCTGGCTAACAAAACAACATCACACGTGGATCTTTCATTAGATCTTTTAGTTTCATTTACAGTGTCTATTCATCAATGAATTCACATACTTCAAAAAGGTTATCAATGACCAGGCCAAGCCTACGCCCCGGGAGGCCACTAGAATCTGGTGCTACTCAAGATTTTCTAAAAATTGTAGCTTTTCAACCAGTCATCCAATTTAAATTTAATTTTCACCAAACTGTTAACAATTTTGTGTAGTTTTATCTAAAAATAAAAATTAAAAATCCATTTTTTTAAACTTTTTTTTTGAACTAAGGAGGAGTGCCTTAACGGTAACACCAGTTAAGATAGCTTTAAAGCTAAATGAATTTTTCTTGAACATTAACATTACCTGGAGTGCTTTGTCAACCGAACTGTCAATTTCGATTTTCCCGTCTTCTATGAGTTTGTGGACCATTTCAACTAAATTTTGCTTCGCACTAGTCAACTCCACGTTGGCTTTTTCTTCTTTTTGTTGAATCCAGTTGAGCGCGTTATCCCCCAAGTCATCCTTTTTGGAAATGCTGAAGCCCTGGGACCCCTGAGGGAACGTAATTGATGGTGAATACTTACAATGAAAAACACTTAGTAACTTTATGAATAAGATCGCCACCAACAAATAACTACAACTTCTATAGTTATTAATTCACTTTTGGAAATTTTGTAAAGGGTTGCACAGCGTGAGGTTGGGATCGGTATGTGTAATATTCGTTGATCATGTGCAATTAGAAAACTGCTTGCATCAACCAGCTTCTATATTCATGGTAACTATTAATCAATATATTCAGTTTCTTCAATCCATGGTTCTACGTAAATCCACCTTGCGAACTGTTATGTACATTCCATGTTATAATTAAGTTTGAAGTTGATAAGTTTCCGTATACCTCGACAAGACTAAGTAATTGATGAATTGTCCATGATCCTGACCACTTTACTCACATCATGAACACTGCTCAACACAAGCGCCACCGCACTAAACCAACCTATCATTCTGCTACTTGTACTAAACTGCTAGCTAGTTGTGTATCAACTTCAAAGGAGCATTCAACGATGAAACGCACCGTATATATATATCGAACGGCTCCTTATCGGGAACTCCGAATTTGACCTTTAGAAAAAAGGGCGTTGCTCGTCCGTTGTTAACATTACTAGCCCGCTCTTGTTTACCTCGGAGTTGTGTGAAAACGAAATACTGGGAATTTCCATGCGGAGAGAGATGGAAGTCGAATAAATGAAGAGCGAACGCTGTATGAAATCCCCTTGAAATCGGGAGTGGCGCAATTTGGGAGTAATAACTACTTGTCATAGATTTTTTTTCGTGCTCGAGTCGAGTGTTGATTTTCTGTGTAATCCGAATGATTGGATTAATCGGAAGAGAGGGAAAACTCGATTTGATCCGTTCCTACCGGGAATAAAACATTAGTTTCCTGTACGTTAGTGTGCGTAAGTTTAATTCAATCGGAATGAATTGCAAAGTAACTCTCGTAATCCCTTTGAAGAGTGTAGTTTATGTTGCGAATTAAATCCACGAATACAAATTGAAAACTGCAGGAGAAAATAAAGAAGATTGAAATAATTTGTCTGGAATACATAGCGATAAATACATAAACCATCCCATGAGCAGCGGTCTCCATAGTTAACACAACAGAGATCTTTACTGAATTAGAATCGCCACCACATTGTGTTCCAGTTCAAACTTTGCTCAAGAACTGCAATACAGGTGTTTAGTGAAACATTCATCATATTTGAGAGAACATGTGGGTCGTGGATGTCATCAATCAAATATGATCTAATATATAATTAATATATAAAGTACAAATGAAAAGTTGAAAGCAGGTCCAGGATCCATGTCACTGAATTCATGTTCGCGAGCAGTGATCATTCACAATCTCCAGATGAAAAGGCAATCGTCCAAAACTGTTATGCAGAATATTGCAGCCAAGCTGTAGATAGATACCAGGATTTGAGAGTTTTAGACCCACACATTTAAGAAATCTGTCATACCAACAACGTAGAGTCGTTTGCAATCCATAAATTATTGAAATTGTACAACAATTCAACTTAAAAAAAATTAGTTGGTTGGTTCAGTTTTCAGACGGTTAAATGTGGACGGGGGGTTACGGTGAAGTGTGCGCAGATTTTTAGACACAGCGTTGGCAGTGCCATGGAAATTTCACGCTTTATCACTTTAAGAAAAATTATATTCCTGAAAGCCTTAGGCTACCAAACTAGTCCAATTAAATTATTAATACTGTCCAAGTTTACAATTTCAGCTACATCAACGACCTTCGAAGCTCCAATCTCTCTTAAAGTTGCATAACACCAAATATCAACTTAGATCGCTTCCACATACCCAGGTTCTGCGCGAAGGGCAGAAACCAAGTGAGAATCATTTTATATTTGGTCGAGGTTGAGCACACAATCGTCAAATCCTCTTAGAACGTCACTTGGATCTGTCACTCCTTCTTGTCTGAAAGTGATTTTCCTCTCTATGGAACTTAACTTGAAGAGAATGAAATTAGAATGGAAGTAGAAAGCAGTGTTTCTATAGGTATATCCTTATCATGGATACCTCATTATGGTTGTATATGCAGAAATGAATTCATTCAGTTTTGATTGGTATGGATGATTCTTTCTTGCCGTTAATATAGCCTGCTGCACCTGCAGTTTGTAGCTTACAAGTCCTCTGGGTGATAGAAGATGAACAATCTCCTTATCACTGAGAAGGGGGAGCTGTACCATTTGATTTCCTCCTTTGTTATAGGTTCCAGAGTCCTCAGACTGCATCCAAACATTCAAATCAGTATCCCGCGTGCACAGAACCCTTTTTAAGACATTAAGAAATCATATGAACATGATATCGTCCTAATTACCGTGAATCGGGATTTCTCTCCTTCTCACCTTCAATGAACAATTTTTTCTTTAATTCCCCTTCTTGATCGCATATGAGAGGCGAACAACTTAGTTATGCAGTGCTTTTCATTAATGAATTCCATAGTTGCCGGCAACTGGATATTGGCAGACATACATCACACAATTTGCTGTTAATGAACTCGTTGGCCGTGCCATTCATTTGTGTTGAGTATACCCATTATAGATGCCGTTGTTAAAATAAACAAGCCCCGAATTCGGTCTGACATGAAGGCAATTCATGTGATAGATTAATTTTTGTCAGCAACATATTTCCTACCGAGTGGGTAAACTGTATAGAAAAGCCATTAATCATCAACAACAACTTGAGTCTGTTTTACGTGGGTTGCTTCAATGGGCTGTTGTCAGTCCATAGAAACTGTCCAACTTGTCGTGACGGGGGGGATTAGGAACGGAACAAATGTACAGCGTTTTGCTTTACCCATTCTGCATGTATTAAAAACATTGTTAGAAAATAAGTTAACTCATGGGGAATGACATTCCATCCAAAAGAACAAACTGCCAGTAGAAAACGCTGCAAAAACTGTACGGTGCAAAACTCCACAAAATGCAGTTATCGCTTTAGTCCACAAACAGCAGTGTTGTTTTTCATTCTACTCGCGGTGAAACAGATTTTTAATCCAAATTTATAAATTTTCGGACGTATGCCAGGATGTGAGTAAGTTTTTGAACCAATAACATTTCCGAAACTAAACCTTTAAGGCGTAATAGTAACTTCCTCCTTCTTTTACAACATCTCAGTTATTTGTGACTCCAATCTTCATTCGGCTGGATAATTTCCATATCGTGGACACAATTTTAAATTTAAACACATAAATTTTGCAGATAGTGCACAAAATTTCTCCATAATTTCCAAGTATCGCTGGATTTTGGTGTACTATTTTTCAATAATATGTAGGTCTTAATAATCGTACTTATATCAACAATTTCTTATGAACCCCCTCAAATTTACGTTTCAAGTCAAGTTTCGTTTGAAGGCCCGTACATTCATATTCTGCGATGTCCGTCCGGCATCCGACATAGGCTGAGACGTGATCTAAAAATCCTTTCTTTCACACATGGACTCCACTATGTGTCTACTTTGTCCTAATATTTTTCTGGTAATATCGGTAAAAAAATGAACCGGTATTGGTTTCAGATCCGTAGAAATTCATCCACAGCAGATAATCGCAATTTCTGAACCTAAATGTGACCCCACAATCCTCACGATGATATGAAAATATTTAACAGCGTTTTTTTAATATTGTGATCAGGTAAATTGTTGGATGTAATTTAGGGAAATTGATGTGTACAAGTGTTAGATAAAGTCACATCCTCTATCAAATATTATGGACTTGAAAATTCAACCTATAAATACTGATTCTAGTAGCAGCTCAATTATTTTCATATTGATTGAGATTAATGTGTTTAAAGGCGTGATGTGCATAGTTTAGATAATGCACCACAAAATATATCTCATATTCATGGATCAGTGATTTACGTGAAGGGCTATCTAATGCAGATATAATTAACTTCTGTGTATTAATTTTCAGCGTTTTAAGATGGTATTCTGATCTGCTCCCTATCTACAGCTTAGAGCGAATTTTCAACAAAATTTAGCCTGAAAAATAACTGACGAAATGTATAGAAAATGAGTTACTGGGGAAAGAAAACGTTGGGTATTGCACTTACACAAGATAAATTGCTTCAAAAAAATCATATTTATATCATATTTACAGGATTGTTTAATCATATTCTGACGTTTTCAATCATATTGATCCCAACGTTAGGCATAAGTGAAATGAGAATTGAAAATGGGATTCGGAAAATTCGATGTCCTTTGAAGCAACAGCTTCGACGTTAGGGGATGTTTCCACAAGTTGTATAACGATGGAAGGGTGGGTGGAGGGGTAGCAAGGGGTGGAAGGGGGTATCCATTGTGTGAGCCCAGGGTGCCGGTGGTTACCTCTGATTATCGATCAATGTTTACCCACCTTCCCTCGCCGCCCGCCTCCGAACCCTGATAGAGAGAAGACTTGGCACAACAGTCACGTAGATGCATTGTCTGCCGTCAGATAAGACAGCTTCATTGTACTGAGATGATGACAATATCATCCGATGAATTTGTAGCGAACACTTGTAGAATCTTGATTGATCGGGGTTTTCGGTCTGAATTAATTCCGCGCCTCGGCACTCTGTCAGTGCCAAGTAATTTGGTTGTTCCTCGTACCCCTCCCTTTAGTTTTTTTCCCACCCCCAATGAACTCTATTCACATGAACGATGGATCAAGGGCTGATATTTGACGTTGATATAGTACCCGAAAGAACAACTGACCGCAACTCATGCTTATAATACATTTCTAGGACAACACATATTAGTCTTCCCCCACATGAAACAGAAATTGGTTAAATCAAGTGACAGAAATGGACAAGTTTCAGCTTCAGATTCTTGATTTCAATAGCAAACACGATGCTTCGATTAAATTTCAAATATCTGCTGTAAATAATACCATAAAAACCACTCATTGTAGCTGAGAGACGTCTAGACCATCTATTAAAATGCTTATTATTTCCAATTATAGGTCAACGTAATAGTATAGCAACACTTTCTAATAACCCGCTCAAACTGTCATTTTACATTTCAAGTTGAGCAGATTCAAAATCAGCGATTTCCATTTACAAAAAACCTTAGAGTTGATGTGAAAAATCCATTATTTCGCACATGGACTCCACTTGGAGTCTTGTTGGTTCCAACTTCTAGCCAGCTCGATTTCTTCGCACGTGTAGATGCTACGGGGGAAATAGGTGGTCAAAAATGTGGCTTTTGGATGAATGTTCGAATGGGTTATAGTTTTCTGATAGTTTTGGGCAAAAACCAACTGGGATAGGTTTTATACGCGCAGAGGTTCACCCACAGCAGATATCAACAATTTCTGGAACTAAAAGTGAACCCCTTAATCTCATTACGACACTGGAAATCACGAATTGCTGAAAAAATAATAATAGTGACTAACCATGAGTTAGGAATTATAACGTTATTATACCCGAACGGTAAAATTTGGAAAAAAAGGAAAACCATCTGACCCTGTCAGACAAGAAGTGATTGCATACAAATCTTCCCCCGGATCTCTACATATTATCTGCGAATTTCTTACTGAGTTTCTATTTGGCAAATTATTTTCTTTATATCGTTCCTGTCTTACCTGAATAATATTGGTAATGTTGAAACCGATAACGGTACAGAACTCAATGGTCTTCGTGATCTCTGATTTTGTGCTTCTCGACTGATAAACTAAATTTGCATCCTGCTAGATGCAATGTGATGTGGACCGGTTGCGTGTGTAACCGAGGGGAACAGCGGAATGAGCTCTAAACAAATATCCTTAGTACGTTCATTTCGATGATGCTGTACATTAAACTAGCAGAGACAGTGGAGCTCGTCAGATATGAATAAAAAGCACGAAGACTTGCTTACCAGATGATTGAGCCATAGTGCTTCAAAATATTTGTTGCTAGAGGGTTGAATATGCCAGTAACGTTTGTTGAATGTGGATGTATCAATTTCAATCTTGAAAACAGTGACATGGAAGATTAAAAAGCAGCACAATGAGGAGGACTTCTTTGATAAAATAATGGTGGTCGCTAAGGGCAAACTTTCTCGAAAAGCATACCATTATTAAGTCATCAGCTACCAAAACAGGGCCAAGACCTTGCATATTAAGGGATCTGGTCTCCGAAGTCTCCAAAGATCAAATATTTCTTCCACATCTTTTCACACTTCTTCCATCATAGGCAGTCTGAAAATAGCACTCATGAGGAGAGACTGTTAACACTGTCAGGAATCTTGACAGTCCCAAAGTCACTTGTGCTCTGAAAACTTAATTGTTTGCTATCAATATATCACAACCACTGGTGCTACTTCCTGCAGAGATTGATCAGTTGCAACATTCGTTTCATCCCAAGTAAAGCTAAATCAATTCTTCTTCAAGATTGCGATCGAAGACATTCCTCGTTCACGCCACGTTTCTTCTGTAGAACAAACAAATGTTTGGGAGGAAAACAGAACCGTCCGCAAACGTCCGCTTTTATTGTCAGAGCTTACCAAGAATTTTACAACACTAGAGCCACGTTTATGAGCGATATCAGGTTCCATCGGATATGCGGGAGCGCAGAAAACGACACCGTTGAGTTTGTTGGCTCTAGTGTCTTGATAATGAGAATAGAAAATATATGTTTATAGTTGTGAACAGTAGTGCTAAATGAAAATGCTAATCAAATAATACAGAAACATGGAAGAGAACACAACTCACCTCTTTTCTCCATCAAAGTGTGTAACATAAATAATTATTGAGTGCAGAGTGATCTGATTGAATATGATCCACTAATTAGATCAAATTAACTTACACTCAACCCAATAAATTAAGATAAAATAATATTAGGAATTCAGATACTCTGATATCAATAAATTTGTTGATTCTGCTCGATCGTTCAAGAGAGGGATTGACGTGATCTTGACGCCACTGTACCTACTCAGCCGTGTTGTTCGTTCTAATCGTCATATCGCTATCCATACACCTGGCTCTTTACAAACACATCACTTCAGTAAAAGATATCGAAGAATGAGATAATTACTCATTATAAATCGTAAAACTCTCAAAACTTTTTCAATTAAGATTTCTCCAATGAAACTGAAAACGTACGTACTCTAGATGGATCGAATCTTTTTTTTATGGAAGCTTTGTTTACATCTTCCTTTCAATCAAGTATAATTCAAATTTCTGTTATGGGTACGTTCAGATATACTTTTATTCAACTCAAGTTGTATTTAGGCCAATTGGTTGAGGGGGAATCGATTGAGAATTGTTGGTTGATATTATTGGCTATTACTCCCTCCATCCCCTTTCCTGACGGTAAAAGAAATTAAAGATTATTATTGCACATTTAGAATAAAATTGGGATCGAACTGAATAAGAATCATGCGAATCCGTTAAGAATTGAAACCGGTCTAGCGTCGACAGAATTTGTAGTGAAAAGAACGTTTTTTCGGCATTCCCTCTTGAAATTTTTCTCTCCCTTCTTGAAATTCGAAATTTTGTGAAGTCAGTTTACAACTAGAGAGAAATTTAGATCGAACCGGAAACGAATAATGAAAACAGTCGGGCATTTCTGGCTGGTCAGCGTCGACAAAATTAGTCTCACACACAATACACCGATTTATTCAAAAGTTTCTTTTTAAATCTAGTTTTATAACCCATTTGAGCACCCACATCCCATCATTCTACATGATGTGCTAGACCACATGTTATTTTTTATATGAATTTAATTAATTGTATTCCTACATGTATGTGTGTTTATTTCTTGTGTATTGGCTGAAGTATTTCGAAATAAAGCTATCATGTTATCGCCAATGTTCATACTTATTGGTAAATATCGACGGTTTGTTTGTTTCAGTTCCGATCATCGACATCCAGGCTGTGTTCGGTGACCCGGTGTACCTACCCTGCGATATTTCGATCCCACCGGGCACGCAGCAGGACGCGGTGGTGCTAGTTTTGTGGTACAGGGAGGACCTCGGCACCCCAATATACAGGTACGAAAAAACGTTCACTAAAAAGATAGGGTAATTAACACGGTGTTTGAGTAGGAATATGGAGGGGCAGACCAAAGTCAATGTAAACTTCGCCCAGTGTTCTTGTCTACATTTTAACCCCAAAAATGAAGAAAATGATATTGACCAGTGGTTTTTATGTGAATTTTGGAATGATCTTTCCTATTATTTCATCCTATTTCATCTACCATGTTGTTTTACAACATTGAACTACAAATAACAAATTCATTTTTAAATTATTCCTGAATCGTGATTATTCTCTAAAAAACTCACATATACAAAATTACAGCAACTATATTTGCATTAAAAAAAGTGTAACATTCGTACCAACTAATTGCATTATAAGGAATAGTTAGATGGGAGATTAATGTCCCAACAAATCTTTTATATCTAATGATAGAAAATTCTCACTGAAAAACGCTGCAAATTCTTTCGCTGGGGTTTATTATTCAATTGGCTTGCGTTCATGATTTGAATTTCTACTAAGCTTTGGAGTGTGAGTGTTTCACAGGTGATAGAGCGATTATTGAATTTCAGGAGATATGCATAGAGCACGTAAATCTGTTCTCAAACAAAATACCTATTTGGATTGATCAGTTGATCATATTTGTGTGCCTCCTGAAATTCAATAATCGCTCTATCACCTGTGAAACACGCAAACTCCAAAGCTTAGTAGAAATTCAAATCATCAACATGCCTATTGAATAATAAACCCCAGTGAAAGAATCACTCGTGTATCGGCTACAAAGCCTTCTAGGAGTTCACTCCAGTATCCACATTACTACATCACTACATCAATACGTCACTAGGTTACTGATATCAACACAAAAACAATAATAAACCAAAATAACGCGAATGTTGCCACTAATGAATCGGGCCATAGATCGGGAATGGTTTGATTCTTCGTGGAGTGTTCTTCAAAAAGAGTACACATTTAGACCGCCTAGACTTTTTTTGAGGTTTTTATGGATTTTACAAAACTTTGACAACCCTTAAAGGGCACTTTAAATTAAGTGAGAGAGCTGGCTCAAGAATCGGGGCGTCGCCGGACCAACATGGATTTTTCCTGAAAATTTTAGCTTTTTTGTTTCAGCCGTTTGGGAGAAATCGTGCGTACGGCGGACGGACGGAACGGAAAATTTTTTATTGCAGATTCGGATTCTACACCCTTTGAAACGTAAACCATGAAACTGTCAGGGGAGTTGAAATTTTTTTTTTTTTTTTTCAAAAGCGATTACAATGGTTTATTATTTTATAATAAACCAAAAGAGGATCAACCGTGTTTCAAACATGGGGTCGTAATCGTCATCGTCGATGACTATGTTTACCTCGTTCATTGGTAAGAAAAGTAAACAATGAGTTTTTTAATGAGCAGAAATCGCCACGACTTGGGGCGAATCTAAGTCCAATATCAGGATTTCGTAGGTCGTTAGAAACGCGCTTATTACAAGATCCGAGTGGCAGAGATGTACAATATTTAGTCAAAACTAATTTAGCTGAGAGCTGAACCATTTAACATACGCCTAAAGAAGTAGTTTTGGCCAACAGGTATATGAGTAAATACTGTTTGAAAGCTGTTTGAAATTCAAATAATAGTGTAACACAATTATGCCAACAAATAGAGGGGTACTTCTTACCGGTTGTGGCCATAACCGTTGTGACATAATGGCTGCTGCTTTGTTAGTTGAATCTTCAATCAGCCAATCGTTTTTCCAATTCTGTTTCAATGCTCCCCCATTTTTCTGGGGTCATCGTGCGAGTGGGTCTCACCCAATGATATCACAACTATGAGAGTCCAGGAAAGTTCAATTTATAATAATCTCGAAGTGCACCACTTCACTTATCTCCGCAGGTTCTACTCTCAATTATTTAATTATTAAAAGCAGAATGAAATTCGCCAAATGAAATGAATAAATTATAATTGAGATGGCCAGATGAATGTAATTGCTTATTAAACACTTAAAATGCTCGGACGATGTACGTCAGACAACGAGCGAGGCAAACTGTAATTTGGAGCTGAATAATTAAAAACTGAACTCAAGCTATAAAATGTCATTATAAAACGTAGAATAGTGTTACAGTAACGTTATCATATTCGATAAAATATGTATCTGGCCTTAAGAATTACGAGGTTAAATCAACGAAAGTTATCTTCCAAGAGTAATTTGTAAAAATGTCCAGAAAGGAAAAATATTCTTGTTGATAGATGGTAACATATTTATTCTTGGTTCAGGAACAGTTCAATTTTAACATTTTTAATATTACCTCCACTTATTGTGTAGTGAAATCTATTCACTAATGCAATCACGTACAAACAATTCACACGTGTGAGTATACTGCGATGTTCATAAGTCTAAGAAGTAGAGTTAAGATATACTTACACATTTGAGATTCTGCACATATCCTCACGAATAACATATTAGTTTTGCTGGGGCCCTTTTTGATGGCAATCAAGTTCAACTCCATTCAGTTGTTTCTTGTAGATGTGACACTTACTAAGAGATTTCTATGTAGTTTTAAGCTATATTTCTACATAGTAACTTCAAATTGATTATGCGGGAAATATTACCATTTTTTCAAAGTGCATTTACTGAAAAAAGGGCATACTTACACTCATTCATAAAGCATACCTAAATTATACCTCTCTAACAGAAGTTCTGTAGGGGTTGGAGTAGGGCGTCGACAAATTGTATAAAACCAGAGCAATACGAAATATTAGATCACTTCCTTAAAATGAACAAAGTTTCTGTGCCTTAATCAGAAAAGTAGTACATTTCTCTATTTTTCTATTAAATTAACTCATTTTTATTTTACGTAGGAAGGAACCTACGTCCTCAAAACTTCACTCCATTTCTCGAGTCCCGAGTCCCTTACGACGGCTACTCGATGGCTATACCACTTGGGTTCACTATGCCCTTCCTAAATCAATTAGTCTTTATTTCCGTGGAGTTATAGTACTCGATTAAGGAGTAGGAAGTGGTGGGATCCAATGAAATATCTTTATTTTTTCATTAAAATTACATGAGAGGAGCAATCAGCAAGTGGCGAGGTTTTAGACAATTTTTTACTACTACAACTAAATTCATTAATTCCGACAACATGAATTTCTGCATCTGGTAGGTGCAGAATCTCCGAGGACCCTTCGTAGCTGCCACTTAATTAACGCATAGGCGCATGAGCATGTACTCATTGAATGATTGAAGGAAGGCGATTTTCTACACAAAAAGTATCAATATACATTCAAAAATTAACCATTTTCGACTTGTTTATGTATTTTTGAACTTTGCATAGTGAAATTCGCCTACTTACTGGGCTCAAAATATACTGTTCGAAATATACTATTGGAACGATTGAGTTTTTGGGGAGAGAAGCAAGTCTTTATTCCAATCCTAAGGATTGCTATCGTCCCTAAATAATCCCGGAATAATTTCAGAGTACCTCAAGAAAGATTCCTTTGTAAGAAATTTCGGATTCATCGAGGACACAAGATTTCAGCCCATAAATGTCCTCATAACTGCTCTTATACCTGGGCAGTCTCGAAAATACTTTCGCTGCCAATGCACTGCCAGTTCCATCGAGGGTTGAGACAGTACGATGAGTTCAAAAGAATTGCGTTACTATGAGTTCCATATACAATGCTTTATGCCAACTCACAACTTGCTGCCTTGCTTCATGTGTTGAAAAACAGCATTCAGGTGCAGGTTTTTCGACCTTGCTAATGACGTCTAGATAATTTTTGTGTAAGAACATTGATATCCTCAATTGCTTCTATGAGTATGTAGTAAGCAGCGTCTGTTAGGTGCAGCATCACCGCATATCTTCCATCGCCGCCACACAATTCGCGGTCAAATGATGCCCGAACCACGAAGACGAGCCCTCTAAGTAAATAAAGGAAGGCACGTGTATGCCCTTGCATAAATTTTCGGGAAAGAAGTGGCCGCAGAGCATGAGCTGATGGGATGGCGAAAATGCTCCTCGCACGAGTAGGTTTGTATGGGAGGGGGGCGACGCTCCCAGCGCCCCCAGAAAGTCTGAAGGGACAACAATGTACGGCCGGCTCGTGGCGCTGCATAAAAAAAAGCCAACGGCCTATCCGCCCCCCTTTCTCCGGTGTAAGCGTGAGCAGAAAGGGTTCATTCATTTTGTATTAGATAAATTCTGGAATTGGGTCGTTATGGGGAGACCACAGAGGTTGTGTACCCTTTATGAAACTCAATTCGTTGTTTTCATTTGGAGTTTCTCGTTTTCGATTTCGAGAAGATCCAGATCAAACGTTTCAGTTTTATTTTCAATAACGAACCATGCTCAAAGCCTTTCTCTCGAAACTAGGAAACCGAACCTTACAACTGTAAACATGCACTGAATTGTCACAGAATGTTCAGTTGCAGTGTCCTTTCTGTTTTTCCGAACGTAGCTACTAGTTCATTCCATCATCTCCTTGCTATCAAATCCAAATGCGGTTCCACTAGTTAGAGAACATTTTAAAACTCCGAAAGATTGTCTGTCACTTTTCATGACTGATGGCAATATAATAATATGATATACCTAAGCATACCATAACCTAGATACTTGAATTGTTAGGAATCCTCTTCATATACGTGTATAATAACGAGATATCACACAATGTTTATCTGATTGTTATAGCACCTTCCTATATACGCGTATAAAAACAGTCCAACCTATATGAAGATGTAGGATGTACGTATCACGGTCCCGTTTAAAGCATGAGCCTTTTATCATGTAGAATGCGGAATCTATTAAACTCAGGGTTACCCCATAGAATGCCCACTTGGATTTGATTGTAAAAAATATCTAACTCAACCGATTCTAAAATTCGAACGTAATCAGACTGACAAATGAGAAGTTGAAATTTTCAAAAATAACGTTTGCTATATTGATCAAAGATTCTTTTTAGACAGTAATTCTTGAATATTTTAACGAATTAGAACTAAAAGAGGAGGGTTTGGGCGTGGCAGGGATATCACCAGCAAACAATAGACGTCGGAGAGGCAAAAAGCTGAAATTGGTCAGCAAGTTCTAAAACTTTTTTTTATCCGTAACTTTATTGTGGTTATTACTATCAAGTGTGATACGTAAGATGACCTATAGAAAATCACATGGAACTTGAGGCATTTGTACCCTCCATTTGGGAGGCTAATGGATTTTAAGAATGTAGTGTACATGGAGAACTCCAAAGTTAACAATATAAGTCTAGGGATCATTTAAGTACAACGTAACTGAACAATGAAAATTATGAACAATAAAAAATAACAAAAACGCTTGATAACGAGTTTACAATACATAAATATTTATGATCTAATTATTCTATCATGTTAAGGTTTAGGAAGAATCCATGTCTTGAAGGTCACTATGTCATTTTCTCTCTGACCTACGTTGATTAATTGGTGTTCGAGGTTCTTCGAAGACTGAGCTGACTAGTGGATTCCTGTGGTTGGTTGTGCGGCTTGCAAAGAAATTGTAGGATCTGGTCAGTACTTCGTTAACATAGGGAACATTTAGATCTATAAGTAAAGTTGTATTGCGGACATACCATGGGGCTCCTGCTGCGATTTTGGAGTGTCTGGACTCTTTTAATTTGTGTGTCAGTGGCGGAGCACCAGATTTCACATGCGTACTACCAGACGGGACGGAGTAGTGATGGATGCAGGAGTCACTTTAAATGGAGGGATGTGACTTCACTGGTCAATAGGTATCTCAACTTTAGGATTTTTCTTCGGATTGTTCCCAATATCGTACTTATGTGAGGATTCCAGTGCAACCCCCTATCCAGTGTGACACCGAGGTATCTTATAGACTCTTCCCTGGACACTAGTTCTCCATTCAAAATCAAGTCGGGCACAGTGACGTTACGTTTGTAGGGGCCAACTAACCATTTCCATCACAAAACATACCATTCTCATCCTAGTAGCATTGAGTTTTATTTTCCATTCGTCCAGTTTCAAAGGTGATCCGTGTACTTCTGGAAGGTGTTTTGGAAATCAACACACGTGTCCTGAAGCACCAGCACTGCTTGGTCGTCTGCTTGATGAACGGGGAGGACAGTCGGGGCAATAGCATATTACAATATTAGACCCAATATGCTCCCCACGTCTGAAACGTATACAAACAGTGGAAATTCTGATTTCGGATGACAAATTTTAGGTAGGAAATAGGCAATAGGGTTACGTCACCAACCATTCCTTATCCAGATCCAATCTGAGTTGCCTATTAAAGAGGAATCCGCTTAGATTGAGAGAGCCACCTCGATAAACAACTAGATACGATTACGGTCTACCGCCGATCCATTAGACAATAAACACGTCAAAACATCTCGTTTTCAGATAAGCCGAGCGACCTCCTCAACCCTTGTATCAGTTGTATCACTTAGACTAATACCGAATCGATACTGCTTTCGAAACCAGTTGATGATTCTCGCCGCTTTGCACGGAAAGCTGCCCAATACCCGAAGCTTCTTCGAGGCTCCGGAAAATTAGGTTGGGTCACGGAAAAGTCTCGTTACCCCCTCCGTGAACAGATTTCCCTGGAATGATCAAACCGAGATTCGCTGGCCGTTTCTCACTTCGAGATAGGCGATCTTTCCGAGAGAGAGTGATTGGAACGTGTTTTAATTCATTCAATCGTCCGTTCACAGAATACGAGTAGATAGACACTTGTTGGCCCTTGATGATATTCATTCGGGATAAAAATTTAGAATACCAATCCTTAGTCACTCTTCTAGAAACAGTTGACCAGTAGTAACAAACAAATATAAAGAATCAGCTAAATGCCCAAGTCAAGTATCAACATTCGGTCCGAGGATTTCGCCCACCTATCACGAATGGTCAGTGATCAGCGCCTCATTCATTGTTTGGCGTTCAGATATACGTTCCAATAATGCACATAGCTGTAGCAGCTTCTGCCCTGCACCGGGGGGTGCTCTGAGACCGCAAGGAACAATCACGAAGGGAACGTGAGACAAAAATGTTCTTTTCTCAGCCAAATTCAATTTTTAACAACCAATATGCAAAGGATCAACCATGTCCGCTTTCTCGGCTTCAAATCGTGAAACAAACGACTTCAGAGTTTCACTTGTGTGTACACGAATACCATTCAAAAAATTAAATTGATAAATAATGAAATTTAAATTTTGAAATGGTTGTTGAACTTCAGAAAACCTTGTTTGGCAACAGTTGAAATGCATAGCTGACCAGCGAGAATCATCGTGGAGGTGAAAGCCCGATTCATCTTAAACGAAAGCTTCATTCTTATTATTGCAGCTGTGAGGTAATGGAATAGTTTGGTTGCCCCTTCCAATGGGCTGGATGCATTGCTAATGCTCCGCCACGCTCAGATGATGACCCAGACGCTTGCAGGCGTCCGATTCATCTCTCAAGGCGACAGATTCTAAAATCGGGAAGGGGCTAATTAACCATATCCATCACATAGCAAAGAAGACAAAGGAAGCAGAAAAGTTTATTACTTACCTCACATCCGCAGAGCCAATCTACCTTTTTGCAGTTATGAGGGTTTAACTTGAGAATCGTGGAACGATTTCTGCTTGCCTTTGAGGTTTGTTGCAGTCCTGTATGCAGTCCCTGCATCGCGAAAAATCACTCTTTGCTCCACCCACAATTTAGCTCATTCCACGTTTTATTTAGCACTTACACAGATGTAATTCATAAAATAATTGCCCAACAATAGCAATATTTACAGATAATACCGTTCATTCACACGGGTTGGGACAATCAACTGATAATGGTAAAACAGTGTGTTTTGGTGATTCTAGCGCACGCTAGGATTCTTAGCGGGGAAGCGGGGAACTATTTTCGTTCCCAGGAACTTCGCGCGCTTTATTTCGGATGCCCTCACTGGTTAATTTTTGGAGCTAGATCGAATCGAACAGATTGAAGCGCTGTGTTTCATGTCCCAGTTCCGCCCATCACCGGCCAAAGCTTTGCTCCTGGTCAGCGAACTCCTAACCCGCATCTCCAAATTCACCTTCCTCCACCAATAATTCACAAGAATTTCATAGAAAAGTATTTTGTACATATTATAAAAACGATACAAGAATATTAAAGAATTATTATTTTTACTGAAAATATTATTAATAGTTGGTAGGTACACTTTTTGAGTAGCATTCTGCAAAGAAAATTAAAGATCTTTTTCAGTTTTTTTTCCATGGTCATGATTTATTCAGAACTTTCTAAAAATTAAACCAATTCATCGCTCCAAAAAAAAGTAATCCGCATCATATTCTCTATTGAAATGCCTGATTGTTTGATGAACGATCGGATATTTTAATTTCGATTGCGGTTTATCATTTTTAATAGTGAACCTTTCTCAAAAATTGTTTGATTCAGACAGAAATTAGTTCTCTGAACCGAATGAGACAGCACGGGTTAATGTAAGAAAATGTCTATTTGAAAAGTCGGTCACGCCTCGCTCACGACCACACAACGGTTTCCCATTGAGATAATGTTGGAAAGTTTGATTTTTACAATTACCTATTCGAGTCTTGAATTGTTGTAATATCTCTAGAAAAAGTTTTAGTAGTATAGTGTGTAAAATTACGAAAATTGGCTGATGTCATAGCACGTATAGACTTTTATTTTTTTGACAGACAATAAATGTTATCGCAGATTTTTAATACGATCTACTTTTCATGGTCATAATTTGTATCATGCACCAATATCACGATGCTCAAGAAAACACCAGGAAACAGGGCTAAGATGTGTAATCTCTCGAACTAGGTGGTATTCTATGAAGACATCAGAAATTATCAACGGTGCTTGAATCGATTCGGCACGGCGGAGTGTCTTTGTTCACTTTATCAATAGATAGACCCTCTGGAAAGGTCTTGTTTCATACCTTCTATATATTACATAACCGGAGGCATACCTACTTGCGGTGATGCAAGAGGTTAAAGCGAAATTGAATTCTGTCTGATATTCCCTTAGGTTCGCTATGTATCCGGACGTCCTCCCGCCCAGCGGAGGGCCAGGGTCGGAAATGCGCACCCTTGCACGTGAAGGGTTAAGAGCAAGGGGGAGACCTTCGTTCAGGGAATATCCTGAAAATAGATATAGCGGAAGTTGGATCTGTGAAGGCGTCATCCCAATATCCTCGGCAACTCGGTTCTTACCAACGCCTCATACAGTTTGTGAGGATCCCACACGGAATTCTACAAGCCCTTTCCCTCAAACGGGAGCACTTCAAATGTACGAACAACTATATATACAATTTCCAAACGGCTAATGTTAATTGCATCAGTATTTGAATCGATTGAGATCAATTAACGGTAATTTACCATTGAAACCCAAGCCCATCAAAAGAAGATTGATTTGTTTAGGAGAGTGTACCAGCCATGAACTGCACTACTCCCCCGAAGGAAGCTGTCGAGAAAACTACTCAGGCCCAGTGTGGGAGAGAAACGGTATGGCTTACCATTCGGAAGACCTTGTTAGGAAATGAGAAGTATCTGCTTTTCGAGGCACTGTAGGATGAGTTGATCCTTTTCGCTGATCCTGCGAACTAAAGATGTTGGTGCCCGAGTTTGAAATAAAATACACATGGCAAGACACATTACAAGAGTACAAGCCCTCAGTGAAGCAGTCTCTACCCCTGAGCACCCTGAGCAAATCCCATGGGGTGGAATGTGCTCAACAATAATTGTTGGCAATTATTGCCACTACGAATGTAACCACAATAGGGAGGCAGGCTGTTGGCACTATTAGCAGATGCATTACTAACGGTCACTCATCGAAGATCTACTTGGATCTTGTTTATCACTCACCACAGCAACAAAAGAACTGAACATCTTCCAGGCTCTTAACTGGAATTGGATTTATCCTAGATCTACTGCTAGGAGCAAACACCATTCTCAGGCATGGACTGACCATTGTGCTCAACTCAGAAGAACCTTTGTATCTGCTGGATATTCATAATCGTCAGAGCAACCGAAAACTGGAAAATTTCCTGGCTGTTAGCTGGACTGGGCTTTATCCTAAATCCACTGTATAGCGTGACTGGCATGTCCCTCACTCACGATCCCCTCATGTGATTCGCAAACCTGCCATCAATTCTGTGGGTTTTAGGCGGGATTCTGTAACTTAATCATCTCAAACGAGCATCTCTCAGATCAAAATTAATTTCGTAGGTAGCTCCTAGACAGAAACTGAAGAAAAGATTCTGCGAAACATTCAATAAAATGCCTCAATTTTCCGGAGTTTGACAAACAAGATCGGATTAGTGGTTTTAGATGATAATGGATAGTAAAGTCCCTACAAACAAATAAAAATGATTATCACATTTACAGTCATAACAATTACCATAATTAGAAATGATTAAACATATTTGTGAATGGATGTAGCCTATGTCTGATACCATTATAGCATATACAAACATTCATACTGCACGGAAATGTACTCATGGCCACGCGGCTTGCTGTGATGAAATACGCCTAGATATTGCTAGTTCTTCATTTACGAAGATCTCCCAGCTTTCGACCGACCGAAACAGCAGTTCGCTCCTGAATTATTCAACAACGAAGAAAACGGTCGAGGTGGTGAAGATCTCTCCTCAGAGCAGCACTCTCTAAGAAGAGAAATTAAAACGAGAAACGTCAAAATGTGCCTCTGTTGACATTTCCTCATACATCATCCAGGTTGAAAATTGCTGAACGATTTATTCGATACGATGGATACCGCCACCAAACGAAAAAGAATCACGTCATTTGCGAAATGTTGGATTTGGGAGTGGGGTTTTCGTTCTTTCTATACATGTGACGTACCTTGCGAACTACTGTTTACGGTAATTATTCCCACCGTCACACTGTGATTCCAAAACGGCTATCTGCGGTCAAGTAGGAAATACAGAGTTTCCTTGCCAATTTGAGTAAAAAATCCCAAATTTTGACTGTAAACTAATGTTTGTAATTGTAGAAGTAAAGAAATAATGGAATTTGGCTTTTTATGTAGATAAAAACATCTGTACGGAGTCAGCCGAACTACACTTCCATGAAATTCGTCCCATGGCTCATAACTCTCCCTAAATAGTCATCCCAAACCAGAAAAATTTGTCGCCGGGCCTAATACCCTCCTTAAATAGTCATATTCACATAGTGAAAATTGAGATAACCAGCCGAGTTGACCCTTCCCCTTTGATTTCAACGATCTTGCATGGGGAAATGAACCTATTCCAAGTAATGCATTACGTTTGATAAGGCAATACGATGAGCAATGATTCAGGTCAACCAGCTCTCTACCAAGAAATACGTTATAATATACGTATACCGATTGTAATACCATACAATGGATTGTATGGGCCTGGGTTTGATCGCAGATTCTACGTTTATTAATCACGATTATTACCAGTAATAAAGCCGCACGATCGATCCGTCACAAAAGCCTCCATTATTGCATTGTTACTCTTCAGACTCCGATAACTGATGAAATATTAATCCAATCTTCTCCCCGGCTCGCCGCCCAGATAGGCAGCGGGGTCCCCACCATTGTCAGCAGGAGGGAAAGATCCTATCGGAAGGGAAACCTGGGAGTTCCTAGGGTGAAAGGAGACCGAAGGTTTCACGGCTTAAAAGGGTTAGCAGGTTGATAAGACTTTTGTTTTGGTTTTCCACCCCCAACTCTGCCCACCTCGCGGGCTAAAAGCTAATGTCGGACGGCGGATCTGATAAGGCGCTTTTCCCCCGGTCCGTCCGCTCCATTGTCGGGGAACCTCAACTGTGGCAGCGTTGTGAAAAGGAGCTGATATACCTACGTAGGGGGTGAGAGAAAAAAAGTCGTTTCTTCCCCTCTCTCTCTCTCTCTTCAAATTTTGTCGTTGATATCGCGAGTGTACTGAAATCTGTTATCAGAGAAGTAGATTCCACCCATAAATTAAGAGTTTGCAGCATTATCAGTGATTTTCACCAACATCTAACGATGAAACAATAGTTGGTTCTAAAACTGAAATCATCAAGCGACCATCATTCTACAAAAACTCATATTTTTAGAAAAACTGTAGTGCATTTCCACAAAATTGAAGAGTTAGAAAAATTTAATCGATTTCGACGGTTAAACGGAAAGCGAACCCCTAATTCGACGCGTATGCGCTTGTACTCGTTTCAGCAGCCGCCCATGATCCAAATCCAACAAAAACTTACCCTCTTCCTTAAACAATTGTTGGAACAGCTAAAATTCTTATTTTTGTGATCGATTACACAGGTTCATTTGAAAACAATAAACCTGAATTATGTTAGAAGGGCTCCGCAATAGAAGAGCATCATAACTCGTGCATTTGTCTGTAAGTGGGCGATCTATTGCGGCCTCCTCCAAACTTTCGAACGTGTTGTGATCAAGTTGACGATCCATCTATTCATCATTATTCCGGAGTAATCAACGCAGAAACGATCTCGCTGTTCCCACTTGAACGGATAATACAATCATCCCACGAACGCGGCATGGCGAATCTGTCAATCGAACAGTAGGTACCCGAACTTAACCGGTTAATGATTAGAATAATTTCCATAATAGTGGGTATTTACATATTGGCTCTGAAACAATCGATGTGAACGTATATATTTGCGGATGCTCAGATGATAATACTATGGCATGCGCATGTACAAACGACCATCAAATATAATTTCCTAATATCCATGTCATCAACATCATTCGAATTTGAGGGCGATTAGGAGGATAAAAAACGGTTGTTTCCGCAACATTTACAAGGTATAGGGGGAAAAATTGACCAATTTTATTCAACAAAAACAAAAAAAAAACATCAAATCTTTATTCAAGTAAATATTTTAGATCATGTCAGTTCGATAACATGTAAAAATATCGCTCTTTTAGGTCTCTAATAGTTGCAAAGTCTTTAATTAGTCTTTCAAACAAAACAGCGAAGTGAATAAGGGTGAACACATTGTGCCCTACATACCTTCCCACTAGCAGTAGAGGAATTAAAATCTTTGGGGTAGGTAAAATGTTATTATAGAAAGCTGAAGTAACTCAAAAATTAACAAAATCAGAAAAAAAAAAAACAAGATCGAAAGAAACAAAATTTGACATAATATGTATTGTATATTGTATATTATACAAACACTATTACCGAGTAAATTCGGTACCTAGTCCATCTCATTGGTAGGCTTCGTGTTGTTCTAATACGTGCCTACCTAAGAACTGAAAACGAGAAAAAACGAATGTTGGAGGTTATTTTAGAGTAAAAATTGACAAAAGCAAAAAGTTGGGTTAACGTTAGAAAGAGACATAAATCACTCATGTTCTGAAATATCTCATCAAATGTATCCACACCCCCTTTCTTCGAATTGTAGTTTAGTACGATATCAGGTTTGCCTGAAATGGGATCGACAGAATCAAAATCATGTGCTGCTCGTGTGACACCAAGGCGAAAAAAAAAATTTTTTTTTCGGGCTGTACGAAACTGCAGTCATATTTTTATTGAACGAAAAAAAAACTTGTTCCTTCACCCCTTACAGAGAATTTAGGGTTTGTGAAACCAACTGGCAGCTCCCTTTTATTTTTCCTTATTGTGATAATCATAATCAAGCGATAGTCAGTGGAAAAAATTGCTGAAGAAGAAAAGAAAAATTTGAGCTAAATAAACTTTGTTTAACGTTAAAATGTATGGGGATTCACGTATTATATATATACATGAGATAGGTACGATTGACCACCTACACGTCAAAACGATTTGAGTGGATAAGCGCTTATTACCACCAACACGTCGATTCGACTCCCTGTGTTTCAGAAAAAAACAGCATTTACGGGGTCACCCTGCAACCTGTCATTACTGTAGAACACACAACTGATTGGGGAGAGCAAATCTAGGAGTCCAAGCTGCTGAGGTGCTCCTAGCGGTAACCCTGGATGTTTTTTAACATGATGCACGTTGAATCGACGTAGGGCTGGTAATCTAGGGTTAAATCCAAATTCGAACTTTAAATCGAAGTTTCATGGAAGCACTGTAAATTGATATTTACTGAAAACGATGTAAACATTGATTACATTGGTGGAATCCGTTTGAATTCAATCAACGTACATACCTCTGGTTCTGCAAAACAATGAGCTACTTTAACCATGGTTAGGGATTGTTGGTGAAGGTGGCCATAAGGCTCCCAAACAATTTTCCGAGCTATTGTCCAATCGGTTTTCCCATTCTACGGCGGGTCTTTCACCCCACTTTATGAAGTTATTCTCTTCGTCCGAAGCACCTCGGATAAGGGCCATGGGAAAGCGTCGTGATGTTCATCAAGAAACACGGCGGGATTCCTTGACGCCTCTCCTGGTTGAACTCACCCCTTTTCTCCGCGGATCGGTCCATTACCATTTGGACAATTACGGGCCACTCAGAATCCCCCGTTCACCCAATTAGAGCTCTACGTCCATTACACCTCCCCGCTGGAGAGTCTGTTAATTGTTTCAAATGGTCCGGGACTCCGCTTCAGTAGTCCAACTTGATTAGCTGAGAATTAGGCTTTGCAGGAGTTAGAGGGAGTGGTGGAGGGGGTCCTGATACCCCCCACCGTCCTCGTAACCCTTACACAATGGGTTTTGGACCTAGGGTACGTAGGAATACGAATTAGGGCGCACGAGTGAAAGGATGCTGATGGATTCAGCCGAAACGGCCTAGTCGAACTTACATGTAATAGCTTTCTAATTTCTCGTTGTACTTTTCTGCTACGCATTGTAAATTCACTATCATAATAGAAAATGTAACTTTATAGTTAATCGCAAACAATTATGGGTGATGAAACAATAACATTAAAGGAGCTAATGTAGGTAGTTACCTACGAGAACATACATGTAAAACCTCTCACAGAAGGAACTTTGGAATAACAGAATCGTGTAACATTCTTCTTAGTTAACCATATAGTTATACAATGTCATGCAGTATGTGTTTATTAGAAAAAGGATGAAACAGATCGTAGGTCAATATTTGGCTAAATACAGATACACTTCATGTATGCAGTTGCATATATTTTTACTTCATGGTAAACGCAAAGTTCAGGGAATTCTAAGCATTTGCTCTATTTGCTAATCATAAAAAGAATTTGCTCAGGGAAATGCTAACAAAAAAATCGATGAAAGTGGGGGACTTAGCTTACTATCACCTAGCTTGCCTTTTCTTCGTTAGTTCCTCGCCACACATCGTACATAATGGCTGTTTATTGGTGCCGTGACAAAGAATACCGGGAGAGAAGACTGAGTCGCGATTTGGAAGCGTTATACCGTTTCGAAGACCGTAATGTGAGGTGTTTAGCAGGCCATTTTCTTGAGAGTAGCCGCAAGACTCGAGGTGGCGCACTCAAGTCATATGAAAAAGTGAATTTTTTTTTTTTTTTAGTATCTCTCTGATCCAAGTTTTCTGTGTGGTGTGGGGGAGGATCATTTGTTACATCAAAGTCTTGTTTCCCGTGCAGTGAAAATGGTCGGAAAGAAAATAACAGAGAATAACATCTATTGATCCGTTCCCATCTGGGACAGTACTGTCTAGAAGAGTGCAAAGAGGTATGGCTTAGGACATGGTCTTGTCTTGTGTTGTTGTCGGACGATTTAGCGGAGGAGAATTCGATTCTACGAACCGACCCGACGCGACACTAACGAGTAGTGTGCTTGGTGCTTGCTTAGTTTCTGAGCTTTTGCTCTGAAGTAAAAGGTTTCTCTTATGCACGTATGCAAAAGAGAAACCTTTTACGGGAATGAAGCAAATCCTCTACATCGGAGGTTTTAATTCTACCTTTTGCTGTGAGTATTTACTTCAACTTTATCTATACCACCCATTGTCTTCGGATCATGAGAGTTCAGGCTGGTCAGCATCGAATTATTCTAGAGATGGCTGGACAATGTGTAGTCCATAACTCATTTCAAGAGTCCACTCAACAATGGACTACAATGATGACGCTGTAACTGATGAAAGGAGGAAAATGGTCATGTTTCTAGTATTTCTGGTAAGCTTGTATGTACCGATTTCTGTTGGTACGCATGCGATGCTGGACGTTGGTTCCACGTCAAATATGATTGACAGCAGTCTAGCAAAAAGCCGGGAATAAAAGGAAAGAATTCGCTTCCGATTGTCTTGGACAAGGCATATGACCAGAGCTGGAGCTGATTCGGAAGAAGTTGCTTTCACTATGTGGGGTTCACTGAACCCCAATGCAAAAGAAGTTCGATACCTAGAAAACAACAAATGTGAGCAAGTTGGCAATGCCTTAGTATTCATTAGATGCAAACGAACTTTCAAAGCTTGGACCAATTATGAAAGAAGTAGCACTGAATGACTTGTATGTTGCAGAGCCAACGGTTTTCTCGGATCAGGACAACTGACCCCTTTTGCAAACCAGGAAGTCGTTTTCTGGTTCTTGGAATGGGCCTATGGTATCCTTGACATGGTTTCGATTATTTTTCATGGTAACATTCCACAAGAAATCGCTACAGATGATCAGACGGACTTCCAATTTTCACACTGGATTAAGAAGGAGGATGTCGTAGATACCCGGGGTCGTCTCTTGAAAAGATCTGAAATATATTTCAAAACCAGACCAATGTTCGTAATCGAACTAAACGAGATTGAAGCGAATCGACAGATAAGCTATATGAGCAGCGATTGAATGGGTTGTTTATTATTCTCTATTTGAAATAGTGAACAAAATCAGATGAAAATGTTGAAGAAATAACAACTGGTAATTGTTACACGTTATTGACTTAATTCAATTACTACTAATTGGAAAATCATTGAATACTAATAAAGACTAATTGTACATATATTAAAGTAGGTGATTCAACTGAATGACGAATGTCACCATTCACTGAATTCAGCATTCTACGAAACGTTGAAAACAATTTTTGAAGATTTATTGTCCGATATTGTGATCGATTGGTAAAAATGATATCGTCATACATTAAATTGAATATATTTGAAAGTCGTCTCGATCGATTCAACATTTCAAAACTTGAAATCTATACCAAATTCGTATTCCTGAAGGGTTCCGTTCGAAGAGGTGTGTAACAACATGAATGATCTGCATAAAAAACCATTTCTCCCGGACAGACACACAAAGTCAGACAAGCCGAGTGATTGTATAGACTCACTTCGTTTGGCAATCAATCTAGAACAAGAAAAATTATCACAATTACTAACTGTTTGCTCGATTCTCTGTTATCTCTCAATCACGACTCTGGACAACGTCTTGTCACACCTACCAGATGGCCTAACAATTTTTTTTTTTTTTTTTTTTTGTTCACGACAAAAGCACATTTTTCAGTGGTAAGGTACAAGGTCACTCGTCTACCATTAAAGTGGGTCTGGTTAATCAATACCAGCAAATGGAATTGGTGGCATTGGGGGGTGAGATTGATCCAAAAGTTTCAATTTGTTTGCGTATAAGACACTGGTACCCAACTTGTGTCCTTTAACTCAAAACCCACACATAGTCGGGAGTCGTCCGCAGATACCACAAACGCCATCGACAGGCCCGTTTGGAATACGGTCTCTGAATGAGGGATCTTCCACCTTTCACACTGAGCTACGAGGATCGGGAAGGAGCAGTTGATCAGTTTAATTTAAGGCACTTTGGGACTTGTGTGGACCTCAACACAATAGAAGGTTTCCCTCCCGCCTTCCTCTCAGAATCACCCTCCAGAGGCCAGGTTTCTGAGGGCCAAAGGGGCCAACAATGGGTCGACAAAGGGCTGGGCTGCCCCAGACATCCGATATCCGATGAATGCTTGGCAAGCTGAGTCACGAGGAAGCCCTCAGGTGGGTAGTGGAGGGTCGATTCATTAATTTATCACCATCTCGGGATCTGAGGTTAATCCGAAAAGACCGCCTTTCAATTCTAAAATACGAATACGAGTTTGTAACTCATTCGTTCAACATATCCCAAAAACTAGTACTACCTCATTATCGATACTAAAATAACTCGAGTACCGATCACAGTCACAACATAAATTTTTTATCAACATTTTCTTCCAATCAATGTCTTCGCTTGCTTCCTTGCTCTTTCTCAATCAAACTCCAAAATCAATATTTTTCTTGGGACGTAGGGCTTACATCGTCCAATCCGATAACAACAACGATAGTTGAGAGTGTGATATCCCAAATGGCTTATCTTCATCCTACCGTCGCATTTCAAACATTTAAATCTCAGCCATTTGAACTACAGGTTAATCTAAACAAATCTGAACCAATGAAATACGCAGTCTATAAAAATTGTAATGCTTCATCGATATCTCTGCGTTACATTCATAAAGACAATTCATTGACAATTCAATCAAGCGCTTCTCATTCAATTTATTCTGCCGATTTCATATCTGTTTTGTTTTTGTTTTTTTCAAATCAGAAAATTCTTCTGGTTTTGAAACATTTTTCATAAATCAAAAATTTGATTTTGGAAGGCGTTGAGTTGAGGGGGTGATTGTGATAAATCGTTATAAATTCCCAATTTTCATTTGATTTAGTTCAATTCCAATTTTCGTCTAACTGACCTCTACTGAGCAATTTTCCTCAAAAATTTGGAATTTGGAAAGCTGATGGAGGAGGTACCTAACGTCTAATCCATCCCAGCGCAGATCAAACCTACCAGAATGTGTTAGCCAATTTTCGTTCTTTTCCTCTTTTTTTCATTATTTTAGTTTAAAAAAACATGCATACCCAATTGGTTAGAACGATGTTTGTGCGACAATATGAAACTGGGATGTTCACTTACCAATATGTGTCTCTGTAGGAGTCAATCATCCAACAAACTTAGAAAAAATTCCAACTATGAAAAGTTAATCTATCGACTATTGTAAACATTAAAACTCATGGATGCACATTTTGAGTTGATATGAAGAAAAATGTCTGGCTCCATTGTCCAAGGAAGGCCTAAGATTTGCTGGCACAGGTATCGGAGAAACCATGATCATTGTTCCGGTTTCCCATCCTTGTCAATACTTCTCTACTATTTTGCGCGGTCTTTCTCACCCTGTGAGGTGTTGGGTGGGTCAACTGTTTTTGGGTTCTTGCCAGGAATACGTTAATAGAAGAAGTGGGTCTGCCAGGACTTAATTTAAGGACAAGTATTAAATTTTTCATTTTATTGTTGTACGGTAGTTTTAAAACGGTATTAAGTTATTCAGTATTTTCCAACTGACTGCTAAAGAAAACAACAACACTGGGATTGAAAGTTTAGGAGTGGGTTTTTATAACCATTATCATGGCACCATTCCAATCGTTACAGTACTCATAAATATGTATTTTTAGATAGTATTATTGTTTTATATCGGTAAATGATCCAGTCTCTACATTTCAGAGTCGGTATTAACTACGTCGCTCCGCCTAGATACGACTACTTTTGTAGACGGCAATCGAATAAACAATTGAATTGAACCTAGTGATCAACAATTTAAATTTGCACCTTGATCGTTTATACCTTACAAACGATTATTTGCCGTTCTGGTGCCTGTCAGCATTTGCATCCATAAATCGTTACAATTCAAACTGATCATCAACTATTCAATTTTGATGTATTTTCCAGTGATGTAGTCAACCATATTAGTAATAAATGATTCATCTTAAGCTCGGATCTAATAAATTGTTTTTCACTTTCGAATTTTATTGCAACGGGATCGATATTGGTGTTTAAGCACGTACAAACATCATTGCAGACCAACTAATTCGTGCGATTATTTATTTAGAGTTTGATTATGTCAACTATCTGATTCAATTAACCTGTCTATTCCGGCTACCGAACCGCATTAGTATGTACAAATTACTGATACGTCCGATTTGGACATACGCTGTCGAAATTTGGGGAACTTATTCAACATCTGATTTCAAAAGGTTGGAACAGCTGCAAAACAACATGCTACAAAAACCCATCGTTCACACACCTCCATTCATACAAAATGAAACACTATATAACGACCTGAACATCAAATTCCCACAAGAGTACCACTTAGTAACTAACTCAACCAGTTTTACTATCACACAAGATCACTTCAACCCTCTGTGACCGAAAGCCTCCAAACACCTACATCCAGACGTCTCATCAGACCAAGATATCTCTGTGAGATCATTAACGCTATTACAGCAATATAATGTAATATAAACCACCCAAGAACTGTCACCACAATGGCCGTTCCTGAATAAGTGAAGAATTCAGTGTGATTTAAAAATGCCACTGAGGTATATTACTCCTTGTAATGGTTTCAAAATAAACACGTACAGAAAAAAAATCGGTTTATGCCAAAATGAGACATTTTTGCACCACACATCTGGGTACTATGGTTTCATGGGGGAAAATTATTTGTGTCTTCAACCGTAGAATGACAGTGAGTGAATACCATTGAAGGTTGTCATTGAAATACATTTTTAAAATATATTTCATATAATAAATAATGGGTATTATGCTGATTTATCAACTTATCAGTTTCTCTTTTACTACCATATGATGGAGATAATTTACGAATTTCACCAGGGCTTATTCAGGCAAGTCTCATTGACTCAAGTTGTCCTGCTAAACGATCACCTTTGTACTTCTTGTCCTATGAACTCCTCAAGCCTACCTTCATAGGTTTGCTGAGGTAAACGTGAAGGAGGCCTCCTTCAGGGAACTCAAACCATCAGACCTGTGCGTTCTTGAGCTTTCGCTTTCCTCGCCCAATGCGTTTTCATTGAAACTTTCCTCAAGAACCTTATTCCTGAAGCCTCTAGTAGGTCGCGCTTGAAATTTTTATGAAATACCACGACTCTACATCACGAACGAGACTCTACACGCACGGACTGATAGACTGCCAACTCATTATTAGGGTTAGCCTTAGGTGTTCCTATTTAGGAACTTTGTATTTGGGGCATACAGTTGTTGATCTGCTCCCCCTGCGGTTGTAGAATTTACAAACCTCTCAATATGGCGGTCTCAACTCAGTGTAGCTCCCAGATAATTCAAGGGAATGACAATCTCTACTGACCTTCTGCACAATTTTAGGTTTCCTTGTTAAATTTTCTTCATGGCACCAACATCTCTATGTTTTTGAGAAATTGATTTTTAGGTCTATTCTCTATCAGATTCGAGCTATCCGCTGTCAAATTACTTAATACGAATGATACCGTATTGTCTGACGTTTGAAGAATCGATAAGATTCGGGTTTCGAAGAATCAATGAGATTCGGGGTTCGGAGAATCAATGAAGAATTCACGGACTCCGCGGTTCGATGACAGGGCATCAACAACCCGTAGGAGCATTGGAAACCATCCAGCACCATCAATTACTTCTGATTTCGATTTGGGTTGAGTGAGGCAAATCTTGGAGTCTTTTGATTTGTGGGGCAGCATTGTTAAATGATTTTCTTGCAGTAAACGTGTCGATATTAAGTTTTCAAGTGAATAAACACCCAATTTTCTTTTGGAACCACTTATTTATAGATTATCATTGAAAACTTATTCCTAACGAAATCAAAAATTGATGGTTGGTACCTTGAATGAAGGTGTATGCAATTTTTATCATCTCCTGTTTACTCGCTCCGATAGTCTTGGGATTCAGGATTCAGAGAAGCGATGAAGAATTCATGAACAACACGGCTCGATGGTTGAGAATCAATATCACATATCAACTTTGGAAACCGTCAACCACGTACGATTAGTATCGGATTTTATTAATATTTTACGCCTCGACAGGGTTTCACAGTTATTTGATTCGAATCAATGTAAACCTTAACGTATTTGCGAGCTTTCTAGCATTGTTCGACTATCAAGTTGTCAAGAGTATTAATCATGTTGGTCTATATCTAAATGTTTACTGAGAGAAAAAATGTATAAATACTATTTCTCAACGACTTTTATAGGTTAGTCGAAAGGTTGAAACGGGTCTGCACAAGGGGATCTTTGAAGCTTCCAAGATGTATTGGCTCTACAATGCTGGTCAAAGGGAAAACTGTTGCTGATTATGACACGCTGAAGCCCAGGTGGCATTTTCCTGTGCGGAAACGGTTCCAAAATTATAGCAATGGGGCAACTGAATAATGTGCTGTTAGAGGAGAAATAAGTGGAAGGATGAAATCAAACATTTGGTTTAAAGCTCTATTTGTACTTATTGGGGGCTTCATTATTAGGAGGGGAAGTGCAAGAAAAAACTATCAAATCATCGGTACTTATTAACAAGATTGAAACCAGGGACACATTAACATTGAGGGCCAGGGAACTATAAGAATAGGGCAACTATCTTGGAGCAAAATTTATCCTCGTTCCTATCCAAAGCGGTGGGGCAACGAGAGATCCGACCTAGAGGATCGCCTTTAGGACGTCCTCCTAAACCAAGAGTTTGTCTAAAGGGGGAAGCCTATTAGAATCAATACAGGGGGGGGGGGGGGCAGAACATCCCCCCATTGAACATTCTTTGTTCAATTAAAGTTTTGGTTTTGTATTTACCTATTTAAAAATATTTCAGCGTGGTTAATTTTCGTTATGAAGATTGTGAATGGAGGTAGTGATAGTGATAACTTGTAATTCCTTCACAATTTCCATCCGATTTTATTGATTTAAAAACATTTTCTTTTTCGTTCGATCATAATTTTAGTCCAGTTGGGCAAAAAACATGAGAAAGTAAGAATTTTCTGTCTAGAGATTTACTGGAGGGGTGATAGACACTAAATTCAAGCGCTGTCATAAACCTTATACCACCGATTGTCTAGGTTCTTTTTTGTTTGAGAACTCATTTTTTGTTTTGAAAACTATTTCAGCTTTTTTTCATTTAATTACAGGAAGGGAGTGAACGGAGGGGGTACGGATGGAATGTTTACAAGCAATAAATTCATGTTTTTCTTTTTTTAAATCTCAATTTCGTTTAGCAAACCTCTTTTGTGCGATAAACCTCAAGAATTTGATGTCGCGAGGGGAAATTGTGATGAGGGGGGGGGGGAGGAATAACCTCTTACCTACTAAGAATTCTCAACCAATTGTCTTGCTTTATTTGCTCGATAAAAAATTTGGACTATTTTAAACAATATTCCCCCATCCAATATTGTTTATAAATTATGTTTATGAAATTTAGTGTATGCATGTAAAACCGGACATGCATTGCTTATCACTATGTTCACACTTCAGATTTAAATACAGTAAAACCTGGGGTAAATTATTAATGCAGCTTTTGTCACACCTTAATACGTATAACCTCGCTTAATTCTACATATCCAATATCTTGAATTCTTGCACATGGACCCCATCAGTTGTATTACTAGTTCATATTTTCATTTTTTTCTTCGAAATATTGATATGTGATCACAAGAACATTTTAATTACTAGATCGCCGAATAAAATATGATAAGTTGAATTTATTCGTGTTGGCATTTGCTCAGTTTCGGAACTTCGAATTTCTTTTATATATTATTCCACAGGTTTAAAGCTAGAAATCAATTGATCGTGTGTATGGGTTGTGTAATGTTTCTCCGATTTCCCCGTTCACCCGTTCCAATCGCTGCGGGATTCAGGGCTCGGAGATTCAATGAAGAATACATGAACACCACGGTTCGATGGCTGGGAATCAATAAGCGGGCCCGACGTCAGGAAACGCCGTTGTCAACCTGTCGTTCCTCGCGATGGGCGGGTTAAGATAGGGGTGTGGCAGCTCGAGGGGGTCTTCCGTCCGCGTGGAATTGAGCGGGGATGAGCTATTGACATATTGGCGTCTGCCTCGACCTGAAGGATGGAGGTGATTAGACTTGCAGTCAATCAGAATCCGAAGGTGGGCTCCAGGGTGGGAGGATGATTCAGGGGACACCATTTATGTCAGCGGCAGGTGTATTAGTCAGGGGCCTTCAAGGAGCGATCTAGTAGTGAGCACCTTGGTTTTTGGTTTTAGCGAGTATTCGGAGAAAACGGAATTATCCAATTGATACCAAGAAAGCAAAATATTGATTTTCCTTTATCGACGTCCCTTTAACAAACTTCAACTCTAAACCACATAATGAAAAGAAGAAATCGTAAAAACTATGCTGAGCGAGTTTATCTCGAAAAATATCACACACGGTTATTGAAAATCTTTATGGTATTGAAAATTGTAACATTAAAGAACCTCATGCCCCAGTTGTTCATACTGCTGCATGAAACATTCAGTCTATTGAATGGTTGAAACGACAAGGTTCCACACTGATCGTGTTTTGAAATTGTGGGAAGACTAAGGAAATTTAACTGAAAATAGACATGAACTATTCCTTCAAATATTATAATATATGGGCCATTTTCCCATAAAGGGCAAATCCGGACCTCTCGTTTCCCAAAAACCTAAACTTGAAATTGAGTTTTGCCAAAAACCAGGGGTCATCTTTACATTATGTGGATTGTATTTCAAAGGTAGGCCGCGCTATGAGGCACCTAATTAATCATTTTAAATATTAAATATAAAAATCGATTGGCAGACGAAAGACACTGATGGCAGCTGGTTGGCGAGTTTCCACTCCCAACACTTTTTTTCCTTGGTGCCACTGACTATGCCAACCCTGAAATTGACAAAAATTACCTATGAAAAAAAAAGAAAGAAAAAAAAACTACTAAATATTTAACAACGGTTTATCATTCTCTGGGGGAACGGACCGCCGAAATGTTAGATCAGGGCCAACTAAAAAAAATTTCAGATTTTGCCGATCAATTTGGAAAGGCCTGGATGGCAGACAGTGCAGAGACATTTTTTTGATCCGCGCCTAAAATCTTTGAGGTGTCATCTATTGATAATGAAAAACTATGCCAAACCAAAGGTGAAATACTCACAAAAATAAACTAAAAGGAAACGATGAGAAATATTCAGAAAAAAAAAAATATTTCAAGTCGTAATAAAATTTCACTATCATAATTATTTTACAATGGTACCATTTGTGATAATCATAAGCATTTTCAAATAGGTAGGCTGTTCTAATTTAATTATGCATTTTTGTCAATAATTTTATATTACATTACACTATATTATAGCTATGAAAAATACTATGATTAATAAATGACTTGAACGTAGCCTTTTACCTGCCCATTTTTCTTTTGCCTTTATAATTATTATAATTTTTCTTCAATACCAAATGTTCGAATAACGATAAAAAGAGGGTCAGTTTTTGTTTGATTAATATATCTAAATTAGTACCGTGAATCGAATGTTACCACTGGAGTTCAGTTCGCTCACAAATCGCAGGGCTGTATTTAAACGCGCGGATGCTAAAAGTGACTGGAGGCAGACCTTTAGCAAGATTTCGAGTTTACCATAACTCGGTTCTTGTCCGAAAACGGGGAACAAGTGAAGCTACTCAGGTGTTTCTATTCTACCTAGTTATACAGATATCCAGTATACCATAGTACATATATACCATAGTAGGCATATCGACATCAGCTCCTGTTTCCTACAAAGGGACTACTAAAGTTTGGTTTTCACGGAGTTATATTTCAGACAAAATCATTCTAGCAGTCAGTTACAGTGTATGACACAAGACAACTTCCAAGAAAGGATGGAATAGTAGTAGGAGTCGGTCTACCTACAGCCGCCTTCATAGAAAAGTAGCATAGATGATGTGTGCTATGTGATGTTGTGTATGTGGAGAAGACATTTCTATTGATAGAGAGCGTTATTGATAACTCCATTGAGATGTTACCTATGCCAGTCGAGGACCCAATCTCTTACAAGCCGCATTGAGCCAATTTCTTTTTGCAGTAACAATGGCTGAATTCTGTAGTTAATGGTCTGCGGAGAGTTTTTCAGTTCCTGTCCCTGGTTTTTCTAGTATTGAACCAACTTCCAAGGAGGGACAGAATATTGGTAGTTACTGGAATACCCGTCTCCCCCACTGACACCTACAATGCAATGCAGGTCTTACAAAGCGTAGTAGCTCAAATGTTTTGTGATAGCATAGATGTGGAAGTGACTAATACGAATAGTTCATCCAAGCTTGGGATCTCTTGCTGAGTTTACGTTCATACTGATCAGACAAGGCAGAGGACAGTCCAAATCCTTGTTGTAGCTAAGGGAGGCTGATACTTCCTTCGAGTTGTGATATCTCAAGCCTGAGAGATACTAGCGCCTAGTTATAATCTTAATTCACTTATCTGAATTGTAGAAAACATACCATGCATTAAAAGCTTACGCGTAATGCAGTCCAAGCTGGAGAGTTACAAATTGGTTGTGGCACACTTTTTGCCATACTAGGGCATTGTCAAACCGTTATTCCTACTGGGATCTTCTGGATCTTATGCTATTACGTACAATCAGGCGTTTGATGTTATAGTGTTATTACAAATATAAGTATTAGTACAGACATAGTTAAGCAAGACCTTCAATGCTAACGATTCGCTAGAATGCGACAATGTTTAGAAATGTATCCTTATCCGAAGATGTTTATGTCTAGTTTTTAAGCCAGAAACGTTCCAGTTGCTTTGAACGTTGGGAAATGATTTCTTTTGATCCTGTAAAAATCTCACTCAATCTATATCGGAAATTGGCAGAATGAAGAGGGTTGAAGAAAATGCGATAAGTTCCGAAGATCCGAAGATTTGGGAGCTTTCTTTTTTTAGGTACGAGAAATATCTCGGAGGGGAGGTGAAGTAAACAAAGACCACCTAAGCGGAAACAACGATAAAAAGGTATTGGGTCATTTATTCAGACTTCCCAAGGTTTTACACGCTCTGAATCTCCGACGGTAAAGTAGGTAACAGAATAATGTATAGCTTTTCCCCCCATCCCGCGACGTTTTATAAACCTTATAAACTTGATTTTTTTCTTCTTTTTATTCGACGATAACACTATGAACAAGTACTTCAAGTTGTCGGTCCATTTGGAAGGGTGGAGCGGAATGGGAAAACAGTGGGTGTTTTGGAATATGATACCGAACTTCGTCAATCGTTCGGATCATATTAAGTTGAAGGGTAATAAAGTTGTAATAACTTTGTTTTGACAGAAAAATTTGAAAAGAAGAAGTTTTCTTTCATTGATTTATGTATTTTTCGAATACAATAAAATGTGGATATGCAGATCCTGCAATGACCTTTGTGATGGATATAGGTAGTTTGCCCTTCCCGATTTTTGAACCCTCGAGAGGTATACAAGACGCCTAAGGTCCATCTCCTGTTACATGGTAGCAGAGCGTGGTTACTACCACTGGTCTATTACTTTTGACTTACCAAACGCCCTCATTCCCTCGTATAGCCTCATGGGCTAAATGCCTTTAAATATGTTCATCACCTCCGCATTTTGCACCTTATTTAATTTTCTGACCACCTAAACACTGAATTCAAGCAATGAAGGTACCAGAACGGCGGCACACCAAGCCAGGTTTTCCCCAGCCGTTAGCGCTGACCCCCAACGGACGATTCCTTCAGGGAAACCCGGAAGGGGGGAGCGAACTGGTGAATATACGACCAGCCCTTCGGCAGAAGTCAGTCAGTTGGTGGAAGCCCTTCTGGGAGTATTAACGAACACTTTGCTTTCTTACTCGTAACCTAACTTCTCCTAGCAGCTAGGTCAGTTGGTACCTTCTGCCTCTTTTTCACCTAGGATGCAGTAAGGGCGGATCACGCTATCCGGTAACGACTGCACCTCCGAAGTGTGAAGGATCCTCTCCTCATACCGTGTACTGTAAGGGCAATAAGATCTTTCCTTGGTAACGACGGCTTACACTTCCTCAAGGTTTAGTTGGGAGGGTAACCAGCTAAATCACTTCCTATCCTCCTCCGATCGGGAGGGCAGATATTATCTGGTAACACCGATCGGAGGTACTCCAACACACATATACCAACAATTACCTGATAAAAAGGGAAAGTTCAATAGTTTAAGGGCTATGTTATTAGAACCAGTCCTTAACAATTTATATTCGTGCCTGCATCAGAGTAGGGCATATTGGTTCGGTAGCGGTCAATGTTTTTCATTGTTCTTGCACATTCCGTAGGCCTGAACATCGTACGACCATCTCTAAACGCCCCCTATCATATTTTCCTAGTATCTAAACAAATCCAAAATGATTTTATTCTACTAATCACCAACAAAAGCGTGGAAAACGGACAAATGGCAGTGGCCATCTTCGGGAACATTCGGTTTTGGGGTGATTCTCAAACTACGGGCAATTTTCAGGACCTCACATTTAAAAATTTATGTGTTTCTTTTGCTGGGTTTTTTAATGTTGCACTAAATTGCCCTCCCTGGGTGTCTTTCTGATGCCCAGCCATTCATTGTTATTCTCAACAAATTAAAATTTGATAGAAGTCATAACATAGGCGTGGCGGTTTCGGTCACGAGGATGACAATTTTGGTATGTTTTCACCTACACGACAATGACGATTCGGACATTCAAAATAGATTCTACCAATACTGCTGCACTTTTTGTGAGTTTTAAAGTGCAACGTGATACGGTAATAAGTGGGTGGAAAGAAAATTTTGGGATCAAACATAATAGGATTTCCCATTAGTTCCCTCAGGAATGCATTCTTTTTGGGCCATGACAATGAGAATTTTCATAGTAGTTTTGCATCTCAGGTAGAATATTCGAAAAACGAACTCGAAACTGGGAACCTCGATACAGTTGCAGGTCATGACAATGACAAATCAGAGTTTCTCAACCCTAAAAAAACATGGAAATTATTAGCTTCCGAGGGTTTTCTATTGGTCAATGCAGTAATCAATAAATGTATGCAGATAAGGGGAAAAGTTGAAAGTCAGACGATTTTAAACGGCACAGCGTGCATTTACACGAAATCGTAGTTTGAGATTATGGGCTAGATTCGTGATTTACCGTAAGTAGTGATATATACATCGTTGAGTAGCACGCTCTCAACTTTGACCGGTGATGATCAGGGTCAGCCCTAAGCAAAGCGAGCCGTAAGACTTTGCATGCTCCCATTTGAATGGGGTAACTTTGACCGTTTCCCATGGGTAGGGCAAAATGTAAAAACTTAAAGTTGTTTGGCAACTTATTTTTAAAAAGTACAGGATCACCCTACTTAACATCGTCAAAATTCTCCAACTCTATCACACCAGAATCATTCTCACTTCTGCGTCAAGTTCCTTTTGAATCTCGAGTATTTTTAACTCAGATTCTGAAGCTTTAATAATAGACCCCAAGTGTTACGCGCTGGCTCAACTTGACTAGCCACCTCTAGACAATTTAAGGACTACTTAAGAGGTCCGGCCCAAATCGTCCTTCCCCCCTCCTCCTCCTCTACAGAACAGGTCTGTAGCACCTCCCATAAGAGCCCCTCTGGTGGTCTCATTGTTTCTGCAGTAGAAACAAGCTAATTCCCTAAGAGTCCCCTTTAATGTTTAATTTGCCTTTGTAAAAGACTTAACCTTTCGGAAAAGACGTAAATGGTTTTCTTCTTGCTTCGTGGAGCTATTTAGAGGAAACCAGATTTCCGTTTCACACGTTTAACCACCGTGAAGCTTTTTCTCCTCGTTATGGCCTACACTCGTTTTCTGAATGATTAAACTATACAATCTTCCTAAATAGTGGTTTTTAGCGTTCCATAAGTACAGGTATAAGCTACTACAATAAAATTGGATCTGAAACGTTAATTCCTATGTTACCTTCTGATTACGCTGGTATAAGAAAATGACATCCCAGTTCCGGCTTCTTTTTATTTGTTCTACAGGTTTTCAGGGTACTGAATTCGATTACTAATGTTCTGTTTAGTTGGTTCAAATACTTTATCCTTGGAATAATTTGCTGAAAAACGTCACGCGGGAAGGGAACGCCGGAGGGGAACACAGGAGGGTGAAGCGGGAATAGTGTACTTTCTTCCATGGAAGTTAGTGGTGAGTTATCTTGAACGCTATAATCCTTTATAGTTCTGCAAGAACCTGAGCTGCGAGTCCTAATTTACATAATCAGCCTTACAGCGTTATTACGACAGGATATCTATTAGTCAGTAGACCACGGAAATCAGTAATATTCCGTCACATAGGTAAAGCCGAAATAGCAGACTCGGAAATAGCAAATTGAAACCAGCAGAATGATAAGAAATTAGCGAAAGGAAAACCATGAAAATAGCAAGACAAAAACATGTTCCATGTTTTTTTTTTTCAAATTTCAGCCGCAGGATCTAAGCAGTAAGCATCCGGTGATCAAGGGGCTTTCCCCCTGTCGAGGAGCTCATCTTCCAGTTCTGGGCAGTTTTTTTGTTTTTTGGACCTTTACATTTAATTATGCAGTAATACCAAATTTACTGGAACTTCTTCAAAATACACTCGATATGTCCTCAATTTTTGTCTAAAACCTTTTAAACCATCAAAAACTGAACAAAATATAAGAAAAACTTAAAATTTCACCGTTTTTTCATATAATGATGTCTTCACTTGTTCCAAGAAGTTTCAGATGGTTGAAAAAAGTGTTTGACCACAATACGGAATATGTAGGGGTGTCCACCGAGGGGGGGGGCGGCAGTCTCATCAAAAATTTTTGGGATGTTCCAAAAAATTTGGGGGGTCTAAACAGTGTCTAACGTGGAGACATTCGAAAATATGTTACACTAGATAGAACGTAAATAATAATGAACGTAGTAATTAATTTAAACATGGTTTGTTCTACCTATGTAAATCTTCATTTAGTTTTAGATAAAATAAGGGGATCGCTTACGTTTTGTTTTGGGGAGGGGGTACCAACTTATATCGGGGGCTGGTATTAAGTTTGGGGGGATGGGTGGGTCATGGGGGGGGGGGGGCACCCCTGGAATATGAATTGAATTTCCAATAACATTGGGGTCTTTGATGAGAATATATATATGAAGTCGGTGTAAAAAAGTAGTATAACTACAATACTGTAAAAAAAAAGTCCACAACACCAAAAAACTGAACAAAAAGGCTTCATCTGAACGAAAGAAAGGCTGTCATTATTGGATAGCCCTAAAATTTAAAAACAAAAGCTCGCAGCTCGGAGTGATTTCTTCTGTAGATCAGTGTTATCAATTACTCATTTTATAACTCGGCCTTTGGGTCTTGCTTTTTGATAAATCTTTCTGAATAAAACCTTTCATCACGAACTCTTCTTCATAATAAGTACTTGAAAAAGATGGGTAAACCTTAAATTCATCACATTCAATCTGATACTAAATCTATAAAATAGCAAAATTCGTTAATTGAGTTGAGTTTACCAGAACGTTACTAAATGTATTGGCAAGCAATGTACGCATTACAACGGCGCCCCCGATAATTTTCGGTTTTTGTATGATCGCAGTTTTAAACTCTTTTTAAAAACGATATTGTTGTTAATTGAATAAAAGAACTCACTAAATTCGGCTGAGAAACGGATAAACACAATGACGATTGGCAAAAAAAATGTCAAATAATGTTGCAATTCCTAACATTTTATCTATATTGCCAAATAATGTTATCATGAAGAAAAAGTTTTCAGCCAACAATTTCGTTGTACACAAGGTGATTAATTTCAAAATTCCCTTAAATAAGGAACAGTAGGTAATTTAGGAAAATTCGCTAAACCTTGAAATAGTGTTAGTGATTGTTAACCAAACAAATGAACGAATTAAACACACATTAAATCTGTGACACATTAAAAATGTGGAAGTCAAAATTATATTATTGCTTGATTTCTACCATTTTGAGGCTCAATTTTCCGGGATTAACATGGAGGAATGTACTTCGAAAAGCGAATAGTTGTGACGAATAGGTGTGGACGAGTTCATTTACCATTCGACCAGGCGTCAGTTGTAATCGCCTCGCTCTTTCACGGCTCGGGATCGATATTCAGCTTCTACCATTTGCTTTTTCTCCATCAGCTCCGCGAGCCGGTTCAAGACGTAGCGGCGGGCTTCCAGCATCGAACTGTCTATGGGAGAGCGAGTCGCCTCTTTGGTGTTCATGCAGGCGTGAGCCACTTCCTTGGACAGCTGGAGATACTCAGACCGAAGCCATTCTTCTACGTCAACCGGAGCGCTCGCGTCGTTTTTGCCGCCAACCATTTCTGCTGACGTCGTAGGAGTGCTGTCGATATCGAACAGTCCTGTCGTACCACATTACACATAGTTAACACTGTTTGACCTGAATTTGGCGTGATTTTTTTAAATAACTACTTACTTATGTTCTCCATTAGCTAATTATAACTTTGTTGAGGCACAATATTTCCCAGCTAACCGAGGAGCATCAATAAAGTGCTACTATTATCTTCTGGGGAACTGAAGTTACAATCAGTTAGCAGTAACTACACAGGTAGCAGTGGTCAGGTCAGGAACTAGCGACTGGTGGAGTCCAATAACCCCTCAGAAAATAACGCGTTATTAGGTAATTTATTTCTGTTAATTTATTTTCAATAAACCGAACTTGATGGGGGAGGAAGGCCAAATGAAAAGTTTTAGTGCCGATAGGGGACTATAAAAAAAATCCACTTATTATTCCCTTAAAAGTTACTGTATAGTGTATCGAACGTAAGTATCGAACTCAAGCCCTGGTGGTACAATTAGAAGATTTTTTTTTAAAATGATTATGATAGAACGTTGTCTATATTTCCACGAAAATAATTAGTTACTCAGTTAAATCGATTTCTACAGGTAGGTTATCATCAGTAATAAACATGAACTGAAGGTACATCACAGAGAGCACATGTTCTGTAGGCCCAGGTGAAATGAGATTGCATCCTATTGGCTCAAGGAAAGGAAAGGAATGGTGAGGACCAACCAATGCCACTTAAGGTTTACAAAGTGAAGCGGGCACAAACAGTAACATTAGGAGGGGGAAGGGGCAAACTTATTGCTAGAATGAACCCATTTAAACGGTTTCCCGGACCTATCACCTTTACAATTTCGAATTTTTCTTGTACATCTAACATACCTCCGATTGAGCAAAAATGAGGAAATTCTTCATATTGCCTGTTAGTCAAATCAAAAATATAGCTATAATTGTAATTATTCAGATAACTTACAAAGGCAGAATCACGTTTGTAGTCCTTCAAATCCTTTTTCTTGCTCTTTCATTCGTTACCTGAATTTCCAACCAGTTTGACCACAGTACTCAAGCCCATATTTTAGCCCACTGGTGGTTACCTGTGTTGCCCTCAAAGGCTATTATACTTATTCAAATCCATCGTCATCTCTGATACTGAACCCAGGTAGACAGGATAATCGAATGTCAAATACAACTTTCCCCTATCACTAGTTCCAAACTAGGAGGCCTGCATTAAACTTTCGAAGTGTGGGTGTTCAATCATACCGCTGGAGTACCTGTGGCCATATTGTGTTTTATACCACATTGTATTACAATTGCAAACAAAATCCTCTGTAGGACATTAGTAGTATTAGAAACATTCAATTTAACCTACAAGGAATGAGACACAATGCAAATTTTAAACAAAGTTCAATTGTAGCAGGAATAATTGGGTAGGTATCTATAAACATCACAGTAAAAAAATTGTTCCTTCTGCCCAGAAATTTATATTTTTTTAATGGACTGTAAGACGTTTTGGTAATGAAACTGGAATAAAAACCTTTTCAATATATTACAAAAAAGCACCTTGAATATTACTTGATTATGAAATTTTCTAATGCTATGTGCAAAATGGTATGCAGATACCATTTTTTGTGACGATTAACATTCTAAGCATTAGGGTTTTTCTAGTCCCCAGTTCCAATGTATCTGCTGTTTATTCACGTAGGAATGTTAGATGTACTTGGCTGGAATGGTTCAGACGTACCATCTGATTTGGCACCCGTGTCATGCTCATTTTAGGCTATTAGATCTTCAGGGTTATTGTCTTACGCATTACCGTCGTCACACACTTCTTCCTCATCGAGCGTATCGCGTAAAATTGCCCTTAAGAGACTGGGAGAGATGATTTCGCGATTAGGATTCCTCAACAACATAAAAGTACCGCTACTAAGTCACTCGCCACGAAGTTGTGGAAACCCATTTCAATCAAAACGGAGTAAGATAGAACGTTGTCTATTGATTATTTCCAGGAAAATAATGAGTTATGCCCTTAAAACGATTTCGCCGATCAGGTCAACATCAGTAACGTTCAGTTCATGTTTCTTACTGATGATGACCTAACCGTCGAAATCGATTTAACTGTGTAACTCATTATTATCGTGGAAATATGGACAACGTTCTACAATACTATATACGCGCTTATTCGGGTGGTGCACTGAATACACCAAATGCGAGAAGAAACGGTTTACATCAAGATCAGAAGCAATACTGAAGTCCGGGAGGAAGGGGACGGTGGCATCGTGTGTAAGTAGGAGGGTAATCGGGGACAAACAGCTACCTTCTTATTCTGTAATTCATATTATTTTTCCCGCTGCAAGCGCAAGCGGTAAGCCTAGCCGCAAGTCAGTGTTGTTTTTTTAACTACTCCATTTTATTGGAGAGGCGCATATTGAATCACTCTCACGTCTCATTCTCGCGCAGTCCAACACGTGCCGCACTCGCACTAATAGGAGTGACACGGAAACTGCGTCGCGTAGCCCACGTGAACCTCCCACTTCTGGGGTTTTTCAGTGTCTCCTCTCGTTTCCTCTTCACACAGAATAAGAGGTTTGATCATGGTGTGAACTTCTTCAAATTCCGCTCCATTCAGGCGAAAATAGTTAGTGAATCGTTCTTCAACAGTGAATAGTTCTTGAGTCAACACAAACTCACTGTTAGTGCTCCTTTTTTCAAGGTACTCACTTTTCCACAGTTTCACTTTTGTCTACTATCACTTTTTTTTGGAGTAAAAATAAAAAGTCGAGATCGTCAAGGTCCGAATTGGACGAAAAATTTAATCTATTTTCAAAGTAGGGAACAACAATAAAAAAAAAGCAGCTTCTCTGGTCAGTCTGCTTCACAAAACTGCAAATCCAATGTGCGACCTAACGACGCATTTTTTTGCTCGTGCCTGCGCGAGTGGCTAGCGTACTGCAGCTAATAAGGCAGTGTGCCTTATTTTAAGGCTTAATTCTTAATGACTGATTTTTTCAAATAAATGGTTATCAGGATAACTCCGGGAATTTTATTTTCGTTTATAACCGTCTCAACCCAATATCATACCTATCTAATTGTAATGACCTACGAACAATATTTCAAAGCTAACTGAAATTACCGAATCGATAGCAAACCCATTCTGGAAGTATCATTCCAAGCAGGTAGATGATTGTTTCGTCCAAAGTCGGACCGAAAATTGTTGACTCGGAACATCGCCATTTCGTGCAAACATCAGGGTCCGAGTCCTGATCTGGGATCTGGTCTCCATCACCGCTTCTTTCTTTCTCCATTGGAGGATTCAACGGACCTTCATCATGTCTGTATTCGCCGCTTCGCATCTCTTTCACAATATTTGTACGAAAAATCCTTGAATTTTCGTTTCACTTGTTACCGTTTTTACGAATTAAATCATTTGTTGTGTTCGATTTCGTCTCTTGTTTCCCGTTTTTGTTACCTTGGGGTTTCAGGGAGGAATGAAAACTGTAGCGTTCGGTTTCGGTAATGATTTTGTAGTTTGTAAAAACTTTCGTAGTTGGCCTCCAAGAATTAAAAATATGAATAAAAAAATGAATAAAATAGAAAAAGAACTACAAGGCTTCACAATACTTTCCATCTTGGTTGTTGATCCCCCATAGTTATAACTGCGTGACACAGACCACTGTTTATACATAGGTCAGTTTGTTAATTGGGCTGGAAAATGAAGAAAAATACATACATATATTAATCCCTCTAATTTGCTGTTGATTAGTTTGACAAATCTACCGGAATCTAGATCGAAACGGTGAATGGATTTTTTGTTTTATTGACCAAGTACAGAGATTCAAGTATCGCCAGTACAATTCCACGTTAATGATAGGTATTCTTACATAAGTAGGATGTATTTTAGATAAACTTTAAAAATCCAAAATTTATCAATTTCATATTTTGTACAGTCTCAAATTTCATCTTACATTCTAATCCCGGTTCGTTTCATGAAGTTCAACAGGTCCTTCAAGTGACCAGCACTTGCCGCTTTTATGAACGTACATAAGTGCTAATCTTCGTGTAGTTTCATTACATTGAATCACTGGTTCGTTCTATAGTTACGTGTTTATACCAACTGTTGTGGAAACCCAATTTCCCGAATATATTATTCCCAGTTGCGTTTTATGTAGAATAAAGCCTTCGTTAAGGTAAATTCTTTCATTCAAATCGATTCACTTCGAGAATTTGTTCCATTCTTCTCTCTCCTCTGCGAAGAATGAAAAATTCATCATTTTGTGGACCATATCTTCTTCAACGCCTCAATGATCGCAATGATGAGTCTGCAACCCCATTAAGTATAAACCTCGGTTTACATTTCCATGGTTGGTTCTCAACCTGACGATTTGGACAATATCCTAGCGGTTGAAGAGAAGTCCGGAAAACCATTGGATTTAAGAAAAGTAGCGGTGAAAATGTGATTTTTGTTCATTCTTATATAAATTTTTCCAACATCTTCTCTAAGTGAAAATTCAGGGTAAGGAAAGGTCCAAAAAACTGCCGTAAAAAGTTTTATTCGCAACAGTTGAAAAACGGATGTCATTTTCGGATTCAGGGCCCTATAAAACCCCTTGAATAGATGAAAGAAGCCCAAAAAATGGAGATAATTTTTTTACAGAAGAATGTAATTAATACCCTTAGTGCAATTCTCAACTAATTGTAAATGATGTATTGTATCCAAAATATAATACATAAACTTAATAATGATCAAGTGATTGGAGCAAGGCTTCTTTAACAAAACTCCACCTCCATCTCGATAATTTATCAATCGTGGTTGCTGCCTAATTTTCAATCCCTTGTGATGTAGTGCACAAACCCAGTAAGATCCGTAGCATATTGTTTGGACGGAAGTGGTATAATCAACGTTGAGTAAACAATACAATTCAACCGAGTTAATGGGGCGGTTTAAGTTGCTTTTGTTTTAAAGTAAACTCCGCCTCTCCCGAGGCGGATATCTTTACAATGGGATCTGCTTCCTTGGGGAGGTTTCCAAGCCCTGGGTACAGAGAAAGAGCGTTTGACCGCGGACAAGTTATTAATATATTTCTCCTGCGGTCGTTATTTGTCTTGGCGAACCAACATTGATCCGCCAGTATTTTACTGTTATGTACAGCCCGTTTGTGATAATGAATGAATTAATATTCATTGAACAAGAAATGTAACGGAGTAAAGAACGTTATGGAGTTTGGACATTGTTTCGAGTACTATTGTCCAATACTTGGGACCGAATTAAAAGAAAACCTTATAACTGAACGCGTGCCCCGCACACGAGACACTTTTCGAACAATGGAAGAGTTTCTAGAATCTACATTGGGTTTGCCATTTTATAAGGATTCTTTGCTCAGTCGGTTTACGTTTAATTCCCGAAATCTAAAAGTCCCCTTCAACGGAGGTTTCTATCCAAAACTACAAAACTAATGTACTCGAAACTTCGAGTTAAAAATCAAAAATCGAAAATTGATAGCCAATACTAGTAGAGCGGCCCTAAGCCTGGTGTATAAAACCAGCCTCCGAGGAAACGGTCTGTCTAGCCGGTGGAAGCTCTGAGATGTTCTAACTTGGAACTTCGTGTTACTATCGTTATTACTAAAAAAAACCTTACCTCGTCTAAGACAGGAAACGTCTAAACGGTTCATTCACTCATTTTCCTTGGGCTAGCAAATTCAATGCGACCGACGTACTAACGCATGGAACAATTGAATTTACACGCCATAAAACAAATCCTTCCTGAAACCTACTAAATCCGACGTATGTAGCTCAGAGGCAGGGCACATAGCTATTCTATGTAGCTCAGCCTTGAATTCTGTAAACACCTGTATATGTATTGACATGTTAAGTTAAACTTTTGACAAATATATTTAAACTTTTGACAGATAAATTTAAACCTTTGACAAATAGATTTCAACTATTGACAGATAAATCTAATCTTCTGACTTTGGACAAATAGATTTCAACTTCAAGCAGTACGCACAACGCTTCATAGAAACCGTCCCACAAAACCGTGAACACTTGTTGTTTATAGATGAAAGGGGGTTCATTTTGCTCTTGAGACGGTCTCGAGCTCGCTCAAAAAGAGGGACTAGAGCTGTGATTAGAGGTCGAAATGTGTCCCATATCCTAGCGCTCAAGTGCATGGGAGTCGTACATACCAAAATTACAACCTCAAAGTTTCGTGAATTTCTTCAAGAGCTTGAGAGCAAACTGCCTACCTCAGAAGCAAAAACACAATGCTGATCGTGGATAATGGATAATTTAGGGCTACTGAAGTTCAAGAGTTTTTGCGTTCATCTAAAACGAAAATTACTTTCTTACCACCGTATTCTCCAATGATAAAATAATGACTATTTAAGCAGTCTTTTAGTGAACATTGTTCAGCCTTAGCTCATAGCCCACGCACTTACTTGAAGAAAAAATGAAAAATTTTGCAGGATTCGTGGGCAATCGTTTTTTAGTGCTAAAAATTTGACTTAGCACAATCACAGTTTTTAGTTTTTAGTGAACTTCTCGTTTTCTGGGAGAGCTGGGAGGAAAGAGTACACGGTTACCAACACACGCAAAACTAGCGCACTACACTTAACTTGGGTTAATCGTATCCCAATGTTGAGACAGTCTCCCTGTTGAATTTCAACTTTTCAGGCTGATCAGGAGAGAAAATAGCTTCCTCAGCAGAAGAAAGAGCCAATAGTTTCATTTTCATATCACAGAGAGTATCATTAATATAATTTGTTCCGATTATCTCATTCATCGTCTACGGTGCGGCAACTCAACTCTTCATTATGGCGGAAAAAATTAAATAATGTTTAACTCGAAACTTCTCGTTTTTTGTTTTTTGTCTTCCCTGTCTAATGGCAACCATTCCTACCTTAGTTGTTTTCACATAGCAACGAAATAGAAAATGATACGTTTGACATACAAACATGAGACATACCTAACGCACTTCCAACGAAATATATTGGCAAGTAAAACATATATTACGGCGACATCCCAATATTCGGTTTTTATATGATCACATTTATGAACACATAGTGAGTTTTTTTTTTTAACTAAACCAAATTCTTAATCAAACAATGTGGCACGAAAACTGGCTGGGAATTTTAGTATGTATGATGAAGCTTGAATGAATCGACGGTCATCCTGTCAACCCCCCTCTTGAGCCTACTTTTAATTTCGTGAAGTTTATTGGAAAAGTGTGGTTTGCTAGGAAACAAATAAAAATTAATTAAAAAATAGGATTTAGCTGATAAAACGGTTAATTAAGACTATCCACACAGATTAGTATACGTTAACAACGTACATATTACAGGCCAGATTTATGGCAGGGAATGAGTAGTGACGTCCCCAACTCACTGTAGTAGCAGGTATTGAAACTAAATGGTTTACCTGTCTTTGGCACTCGATAAAAAAACAAAATATTGGATGTGTAATATTTCGTTGGGGATCAGATGTGAAACCGAACCCTAGAAGGCTCATAAAGAAAAGCGTTAGCTGGTTATATTTGGTACAGGCTGTATAACGACAAACATCACGAGTTCAACGACCCAAGACGAAGGTAATGTAACCTCAGAATGAAACTCCCGTCATTCGAAACCTGAGCTCACCTCTATAATTAGTTCACCCATCAATTCGTCGGAGCAGTTTCCCCGGGCCCGAAAAAGGGGCCCTTCTCTACCCCATTCCGGATTAACTGCCCGTAGAGCATTTTCTGAGGCTCCGCCTCTTCCCTATAAAACCTTGATTTAACCCGTTCCGGACCTCTGTGACTCACATAACCCGCGCGTTTTCGGGGTCGGACCAGAAAGGAGAGAGAGCTCGGGCCCGTGGAAGCGAAAATGAAGGAAGTTAGGGGGTGAAAACCCCGTGGGCTTGCGGCTCCGAGAGGAAATAGTGTATGCGGACGAGGTTTTTCGGACGTATTAAATTGGGTAGGAGCTCCGCGGAACATTAACACGTAAAGTGGGAGGTATCCCTCACTCTCGTTCTCCTTTTTGCGCTTTCTCTGCAGGCCGAAAATTTCTCTCCTACGCTTTTCCTTCGCCCCTCCGCTCGCCCCGGGAATATATGTACGGAAGTCAAGGAAAGGCAGGGGAAAACCTTGTCCAAAAGCCCGAGCTGGCGGGCCATAACCACAAATAATGGTTATATATTGTGAATCATAAAGCAGAGGACCAGGTGCAGTGTTACATTCGCAAGTATGGCTTTATACGCCTACTTTTCCTTTCTTGTTGTCGTTGAAAACAACTCCCATTCTACGAGTTTCCAAGCCCATTTGAGACTGCCTAGAACGAGTCGACTTCTTACCGTAATCATGGAGTTGTCTTGCAATTTTCATAATCATATCTAGTTGTGATCATTCGAAAATTAGTGGGTATCGTAAAGAAGCCGCAATGCTGAGTTGAATCTTTACACTGACGGTACGTTTTATGTGAGCAAATGGTACAGCCTCCTTTGTTTATTCTTTGCGATAACAAACCTTTGTAATAGACCATACATTTTATTTAAATCCCCATCAAAATTTGTTGGATCATATTTAAAGATATGTAATTTTCAAAAATAAAAGAAAAACAACTCTTGCTCTGAGTCTGTCAATCACGAAATTCTCAAATCACGGATAATCATCATTATCCGGGTAAATAAAGGGTATCGTGAATTATGACGGAATCATGGCATATTTGTGATTTCATTTGCAACAATTAATATCCTACAAGCTCATTGAATTATGTTTTTAATACTTATATCTTTACAGGACAAACTCAATCATGTTCCGTGTACATAATGTGTTTCGAAAGCACCTCCTCATAATAAGGGATTATAGCCCAGCAAATTTATTACTCTTTATTAATCTTCTCATTATACTTCATGTTTAATTAATAGTAGTAGCGTGCATCGTTACCACATTGATTGTACTCTTACAGTTGGATTTATGATTTTGAGTTGATCCATTATTTGGATACCCTAACAAACTTAATCGTGAACTCGAAACTTTCTTAGTACTGTGCCTAGGATATCTGACCCATGTATTTGTCAGGGTTTGGGTGTAACAAATATAACATGGACTATCACCTTTTCTGGTTCTATACACTTATGAGAGATGATCCATGTATTAGGATCATGTGATAAATATAACGTGAATCAGTATCTTTTTCGTACTTTGTACATAGGAGAGACAACGCATACATTTAGATACTTGGATCATTATAACTGGACCATCTCTCTTGGTACTGAACATCTCAGGAAAGAATATGGGACTGTATATGGGTGATTCTCATTTAACGGGACAATCGAGGTTTTGATTCTGACTAAAACTTTTATTCTCCTAAATTTATGATTTTTTTATTATACAATCTAGAAGTTACTCTTATGGTATAGTGATGTACAAGCACGCATGATTTTCGTTTGTTTCCTCAAAATTCAGGTTTTAAAATTTTATAGGTTACGAGAATGGTATGTATCCATGACAATGAGCTTTGTCAAATAACGATAGAATTACGTAAACGATGTGCAGGTGGGGTTGAATGTGACAGTTATCTGATTTCAGTTTTTCCTGACTGTGTGCTAGGTCATATGACACTTGTACTATTTTCAAGTTTTATTTAGGTCAATGAGGTATTAATAAAGCGCATTGGTACAGATTATGTTTCATCGTGGGCAATGATATAAATCACACTGTATTGGTTTCTTCATTACTAGCTTACAGTGTGTTTGTGAAAATCAACTGTGTTGTGTGTATCTATTATACACACTAAAGTGGAGAGCTTACATCCTGTGGTAGTTTATTCATTTCATAATAGTGTTAAAATCTTGGTATTTTGGAAACAATTTAGCGACTACCATTTTCATAAGCTGGACACTGACTGATGATCGTAGGTAGTTATTTACCCTCTCGGATTGGAGTAGGTTCACTGTTACCAACTTTCAGACCCTAGTCACACACTACCCTTAGGCATCGGAAGGAATGTTCTTATTTTCATGAAATGACACTTTCTTCTTCGAAATAAAAATATTCACCCGCATTTCGCGCGTTGTAGACCCGACTGAACTAATTCCGTTTAGTGTCAACCTATCTGTCATTTGTGTCTCGTAAATCATCGTAACCAGCTCAAATTCCACATCTTTCAACATTTAAAACATTTTTAAAGAACTATATTTTCAAATCACGAAGATAGAAAGCTATGTGCCACTCCCTACTGGCAGACGTTTTTAAATCCACTTTTTCCACAGTTTCATTCTAAAGCTACTGGACTCAAGTTTTACTCAAAAATGGTCCATCGATCCGGTATATGCTAGTAATCATGGTATTTTGACATATTAACCTTGATTCAAGTATGGTAGGTACTATTAAAAAATGCTGCAAATATTACACAAACGTCCATTATTTCTACATTAAGTAACCTTTTTACGTAAACCACTTATTTTTGTTCATTAGAGTCAGTATGTAGTGCAATATCTGAATTCGGCACATTCTTGAACTGTGATTGTATTCTTTTTGGCATAAAAACAGCCATATTTATGAGTCTGCACGATAGGTAGATTGGGGAAGAATCGGGTTGTTTGCATAATCAACTTAGTCTTGAGTATAACCTTATAAACACCCAACTTGACTCCTAGTCCCACTGTACTAGACAAAAGCTAATATCAAAATACCTATAAATTTGTAATTTACTACAGGTCGGCATTACATAGAAATCCCCTAACCGAAAAAATGATATTCAACGAGTTAAAGTAAAATACCTATGTAAGCTTTAGCTGTCCGCTAATATAAAAGTATGTCATTGAAAACTCGATCGGAGAAAGCAATATCGCTAGTATGTATGTATAGTATTGATGTTGCTCCAAAACTGTCTCCAGTCACTTTAATATTATCCACTTTAAAGACAGCCCTGCGATTTGAGAGCGAACGGATGATGGTTCAGCAACCGGAGTGGTTTCATTCGAACTATGGAGCTAACTTATATCCGAATCAAATAAAAAACCACTCTCTTATTTGAAAAGTTTTCAAAATTTCAATTTGTAATCAGTTTAATCCTTAACCATTTTCCTTTAGCATTGATTGATCATAGTGACAAGATTGCCGGCACGTCTAAGATCGAACCCTATTTGAAATTATCCCAAGCTTGTCTGTATTGCGAGAATCAGCGAGAGTGAATGCAAGAGGGCTGGCAAAAACCTAGAGCATGGTGGACACTATATAAATTTAATCATCTGCGGTCCACTGATCTGCGTAGGAGAGGTATCTGATACAGTAATAATAATCCTTTGTGGAATTCACGTTTTAGAGCATTCTGAACCACTTTCATCCCACGCCTACACGTCCCTCTGTGTTTGTGGCATGTTCGCAGGTGCTTGTAACAAACTCAATTTATAAAGTTTTCATTATCCTTTAATGAAAATTCCACGGAATGTACGATTTAGGCTGTAGATGATCACATACAGGTTTCATTACTCACAAATCAATGCTTCAAAGCTCAATCAAAAACGTAAATACATAGGTACCATGAAGAATCATTGACTCAGGTTCTAGTGGGCTGTATCCGCTAAAATTTGAATGGTAATTGGAAAAGGACGGCTGAAAATTCTCAATTAAATGCCACTACGTATTGTTACAGCACGCTCTATTCGATTGGCACCAGACGTGAACGCTTTGATGTATATGAAGTCATGTCCCGTGATATTTTTATACCAGCTCTGGTTTTTTAACCAGCTTAATTCCTACTACATATTTACAGTTTAATAATGTTTTGAGATTATTAAAAGCGTTTTATTGATATATACTTTCAAGTTACCAGTGGAAGCTATGCGCAACACACGGATTTGTAGGCATAAATATATGTATTTTGATTTATTATTCAATAATAAACCATTGTAATTGCTCTTTGAAAAAAATTCTAACCCCCCTGAAAATGTCATGGTTTACGTTTCAAAGGGTGTAGAATCCGAATCTGCAATGAAAATTTTTCCATCCGTCCGCCGTACGCACGATTTCTCCCAAACGGCTGGAGCAAAAAAGCTGAACTTTTCAGGAAAAATCCATGTTGGTCCGACAACGCTCCAATTCTTGAGCCAGCTCTCTCAAGCTATTATTATTGTTTTTGTTTTGATATCAGTAACCTAGTGATGTAGAGATGTAGTAATGTGGATACTGGAGTGAACTCCTAAAAAGCTTTGCAGCCGATACACGGGTAAAAGCATTCTGATAAGCATTAAAAAAACGCTGCAAATTCTTTCACTGGGGTTTATTATTCAATTAGCTTGCGTTCATGAATTGAATTTCTACTAAGCTTTGGAGTGTGCGTGTTTCACAGGTGATAGAGTGATTATTCAATTTCAGGAGGCACACAAATATGATCAACTGATCGATCCAAATAGGTATTTTGGTTGAGAACAGATTTACGTGCTCTATGCATATCTCCTGAAATTCAATAATCGCTTTATCACCTGTTAAACACGCACACTCCAAAGCATAGTAGAAATTCAAATCATGCACGCATATTTGAATAATAAACCCCAGTTAAATAATTTGCAGCGTTTTTTTTTTTTTCAAGAGGGTTATTATCTCTGTTCTCTACATCATCTATTTCTCGCTAAAAAATACATTTCGTATTCATGTTGCGTTCGATTTGAAATAATCTCGAAAATCGATGTAGTTGTTCTATACCTGATTTGAATGAACATGATTTGGGTACAACTTATCATGAACATTGTTGAACTCTTTTCATGAAAACAAAGCATTTTAACTAACTTCGGCAGTGATGAATCATGAAAATTTCCATGAGCAAGGCAATGAGCACCGTGAATTTTGTGGTACGAAATTCGCAAACTTATAACTACTGGTTAAGTAATCCTTATTTGAATTAATATTACACCCTTCCTTAAGAAATATACTTAACGTTTCATTTGTTTATGTTACAGTGTTGATGCGAGGGAAAGAGACTTCAAACAAGCAGAAAGATGGTCTGACGAGAACGTCTTTTCCAACAGAGCATATTTCATGCCCGAGAAACAGCCGGCAGAGCTCGGCGTGGACCACATTCGCGAGTCAGACGCTGGGATATACCGGTAACTAACTCAATTATTAATTCACGCGGCATGAAAGAGAATAATATTATCCATCTCCAGTAGTATCCACCTAGTATAAATCATGCACTGTGCCATTCAAATCAGAACATAAGAGATGGCAGCGTTCAGTTTGAATTTGTAGCGTTTGAAATATTCACTACGTGTCTCATAGTTCAGTAGTTTCAAAATGTGATTTTCCATTACTCAATCTGGAAATAACAGCATGTAAGTATGATTGAAAATAGAACAGTATTATTGTACTTCAATATTGTGGTGGATACAGGTAGTTCCTCCACCCCTATTCTACTCTACTATTCCTGGCCAACTCTGAGAATAGGCTTGCAACTTTTTGAGGAGGAACCTGGTGAAAACCCAATCGCCCTTCAATATTGATAGTCGCGAATCCTCTTTACGCAGAATTGGAGATACCTTTCAAATATTACCGCTTCAAAATCACACATTTACCTCTAACTGGCTTCAGGCTCTCTTTCCTGCAATTGAACCCCTATTATTGATTTTTAGAAACCTCGTAAACCTTTCCCGTTTCTTGAAACATCTAGGCCTGAAACTTTTTAGATTCAGCGGTGTTGTTTGTATTTCAAAAGTGTATCGCCTCACCCCTTGAAAAGGTGTGTCTGTATAACTTGTAATTTTCTTGTATGAGCATGAGTTTATACCCCAATAAACTTCAGCTCTGTCGGGGTATCAGAAAATAGTAGTAAATGAACACCTTTGTATGTATGTTCGTTTAAGTCTACATGCTATTTGTGTACTTTGATGCTGGAGTTATGTATGGCCGCAGAGATAAATGTATTACTGATGTTGTTTCGTAGAACGAACCCAGTAATCTACAGTCAGCTCCGTGTTTTGGAGTAATTTCAATACTGAATCCAAGTGATGAATTTTCCACGGCTGATGTCCGCCGTGTGGATAATCTCCTCAAACTCCGCATTAAACCGCTTTCCCTGTCAGGTTCCCTCCGGTGGAAGCCGCGTTTCGTAAAATGCGCCTCTCCCGAGGGCCTGTTTAGTTATTCCGCCCCGAAATAGTTGCGAGCAGGAGCGCGGAACAGAAACGGCGATGAAAAGCTTATGGAGTTGCCGGCAACTATGCGCCGGGTAATATGACGGCGAATGTTATGGGGGCGGTGTCGTGGAGGCGGTAGTTCTGGGAGATTCCCGGTGGACCAACTATTATTTAACCTTCTACCCCTCGCGGAGTCGGAGGCCTCTCTTGGATTCCCCGGTTTATAACATCAGAACTATTCGAGGAGGCCCCGTCTCCGCCGCTCCTTCTCGTCCTTATCAATGCCTCGGGACCTCGGAGCTAATGGATTTGAATAAGTGAGGGGAGCTTGAATTTATCATAATCGGGATATTAGCGGGCTTATTACCGGGAGCCGGCAGGTACCTACTTCGGGGCGGTCTCGCAAGTGGTTTATATTGTTTTAGTAATATGCTCAAAGGGGCTCCGAACTAACAATATTCACCGCGCCCCGGACTAAAGAAAGTAATAGTCCTGAAGCCTAGGCCAGAATAAATTTAGACAACAAACCTAATGGCTTTGGTAGTAGGATTTTCAGTCCTGTAGAATCCGCATCTTCAACTCGTCAATCCTGCAGTACCCTACATCCGCCCAACAGCGGAAATTAAATATTATTAATTAATTAGAAATTTACAATCAGAGTTTTGGAAAAGAAGGCGGAATCGTGAATGGATGGACGGTATTCAGATGGATACGATTACCTTTTAATGATCCATTGCTTAATTTATCTTTTTGCATATACTACTTACCCGATTCTTAGATTTCGAGACCTGATCCCAAACGGCCGAGGAATCTATAGCTCTTAATCAGCTCATAAGTGGCAACTAACCAGTAAATAATTCCACCATACAGTAATTACATAATAAATGAAAATGGTAGAAGACAGGGCTACCCCTGTCGCTAAATGGAGGAAAACTGTGAATTACAGTAAGGAAATGTGATTCGCATAGAAGATTAATGAAGGAGGGGCTGGAGCGCTGGGAAGGGAAGTTCCATAGGACAATTTTATTCACATGTTTACAGGATTTCAGGGTCCACATACTAATCCTGCGGTATCTGCACCACTAAATTTGGTTAGATTGTTAAGGGTTAGAGTATTGGGATGTCTTTTGGTTTGCATCAGTGGTAAATCAAATTCGCATACTTCCTCAAAGACACAGCAAGCCCTCCTGACCCTCTAGCGTATACCAATCCCAAAGGGTGGTCCATGGATGAACCACGGACTCAGGTTGTATTATGAAGTTGTGAGGTTAGGGACAGGAGTTCACTGCCCGTAAACTCTAAGCCACCTCTTCATAAGATTTGTGGTCTTTCCAAATCTGGATGTCGTGTCTATGTTCCTTCATGTTCGTCCATTTCTTGAACAAAATGGCTGATACAGGGTGGGTACAGTATATTTTCATCCAATATCAGTTCTTTTTGCTCCTTCAAAGTAGGCATATTTGAACGATGAACACAAACGCTACAGAGTTGGTTATGAATAGTTGTTAGATATTTTAAAAAACAGGACCCATACTGATTCACTAGGAACAAACTTGATTCCGAGTCTTTCTTTGTATCTCTTTTTCTGCATAATATGCAGAATAGTAGAAGGATATTATCCTTCTACTAGGCAGAAGCAAGAGTAAACAGGTTGGAGTGAATTCATGCTGATGCGGCTTGACCTCCTATGTGATCAATGACTGTGACCACCTAATGCCAGAGTAGGCGCACGTCCGCCCACGCTTTATCTACTTAATACAAAGACCAGAATCGTCAGTATAGAACGGCTTTATACTAGGTACAGGGACAATGCACCTTTGTGTAGTGCTTGATAGTATTTCGGACCATTTTGTGTCGATATAATCTCACTCAGATCAATAATACTAGGAACCCATCTACGCTGAAGTAGATACTATTAAGGTATCCTAACTAATATACAGACCTATTAGGTCGGATACATATTAAAAGGACAATGCTATGCAAGTGTCCCGGGAATGACAACAAACAACGATGATAACAGCTTTTACCCACCTTGGTAAAGAGAGGAAATATTCCTCTTTTTAGAAAATTAAAAGCCCTTTCATATCTACGGGTTCTTGTAAATATTTGAAGCCGCCAACCCATAGCGGTAGGTTTAAGAAGGTAATTACTACTCTTTTCAGCGGTTGTGAACAAAATGTTAACTAAGAAGTTATCCAATCAAATATTGTCTTTTAATTTTACAGTAAGGTTTGTGGAATAACGAGATAACTAGTAATTTTGGAAGAGGGTTTAAACCTTAGCTGAATTACCTAGTCTACTGATCATTATCTGAGAATACAGTTGTGAAATAATATGCGTTTCATCTAATAGGTGCTGGTTTACTTATTGCAATTGATGGGAGATAAGTCTGCCCTTTGAACGATTAGTAAAATGCCCCATAGCCTTTTTCAAGATTGCATACCAGTAACTGAAGCGGTGTACCAAAGACCTACCACTAGCAGATCAATTAGCAAATAAAACTGGTATCTTCCCTCAAATCAAATATTCGGTACTTGTCGATATTAAGCTTAATTGGTAAGCTGTGAAGACCTTGCTAAGTCTTTAGGTATGTCTTCCGCTGACTTTGAAATCCCTCCTTGTTTATCAGACTTTCTGATAAACTCCAAAAATGATGTAAGCTCTAGCAACTTTCCATGCGTCGTTCTATTATGCAGGGTAGCATAATATGCTATAATAGTATTATGCTGTAGTCTGCTAGGAACATTCGTTCTCTGCATCCTAAACATTTAATCGTCGCAGACTTCCACTAAGAGTAAGTTACGAAGAAAATTGCAAAGAAACGTTCGAATAATTGAAAATTCTCTCTTTACCTGCAATTGTAATTTTTGAATATGTAGACATATGTATGTGAACGTTCACAAATGGAAGTATCTTTAACCAGTTCTTAATCATTCTTCTATTATGATTGATTATATTAATGATACCTAACACCTTCAAAAAAACATTGGAAAACATTGAACCAATAGGTGAAAAATTCGTTTTAGTGAAAAAACTATGTGTGTTTTTATTTACGCATATCTCTGTCGCTAGAAAATCCGGAACGTCGGGCGTTACCGGTAAAACCAAGGTCCAGTCAGTTTGCAATCAGCGTATTGTATATTATTCGTTTCCAGTTCCTTAAACGAACAGATACAAGGGCGATTCTCAAACTAGGAGTAATTTTCAGGTCCTGACATTGTAAAAATTCAAGTGTTTCTTTTGCTGGGGGTTTGGATGTTTCAATTAATTGGCCTCCCTGGATGTCTTTCTGATGGCCAGTCATTCATTATTTCTCAGCAAAATTAAAATTTGATAGAAGTCATAGCAATAGTGTGTCGGTTTTGATTACTACAATGACGATTTTGGTATGTTTTCACCTACATGACAATGACAATTCGGAATTTCAACAGAGATTCTTCCAATACAACTGGACTTTTTGTGGGTTCTAAAATTGCAACGTGGTACGGCCTTCTAAGAGAATGACTGGCTAGGAAGAAAATTTTGGGATCAAAAATAATAGACGGTGAACTAGGGCCATTAAATTTTTTTTTCGTGATTTATTAATTGCAACTGAAAAATCAATTACACTTCATCTAGCAATTTTACATATCAATCACTCCAAGAGGGTAGTTTACAGCAAAACCTAGCCCTTTATTATATAGCTCAATTAAATAGCACTGAGTTCGATTGCACTTCTATTCACGCAGAACAACTAAATCCAGTGGTTTGTTTCGCTTGAGACGTCGGGTTTCACCTTCGTTGTCCAAAACGTAGAGCATCTCCGGGTTCTCATGTTTGTGGAGGCGATGTTCGTGCTTCCTTTCGTATTTTGCAATAATTAAAATGACATTGAATAAACATACTAACTTGTTTTCAGTTGTTCTCGCTCGATCAGAAAACACACCACCTACCGTTTAGGACGACTCAAAGGTGTGCTCGCTTGCTTGTGAGTCACTGCTACCACCAAAATAAGAGCATAATCGAAAATCCCCGTTTTGTTCCCTTAGGAACACATCCTTTTGGGAAATGACCCTAGATTAAAGTGACTTGAATTAAGTGCAGTGTTAGACATTAAAAACTTGAAGCAGGCGTTGAAAAACCATTGACAGCTGCTCTTCAGGTGTAACCGAAGACGAGAAAATTTGCATGTAATTTTAAATCCCTGGTGAATATTCGAAATACCAACTCGAAATTAGGAACCTCGATATAGTTGCTGGTCATGACAATTACAAATCAGGGTTTCTCAACCCTAAAAATATGTAAATTATATTAGCTTCCGAGGGTTTACTATCGGTCTATTCAGTTCTCAATAGATGTATACAGATAAGGGGAAAAAGTAGAAAGTCAGACGATTTTGAATGGCACAGCGTGCCATTTACACGAATTTGCCAGTAGTTTGAGAGTCACCCACAAACCTTACAGCAGTGGGAACACTAAATTGTTTTCGTTGTGCCGAAATTTTTTTTCTCTAAACCTTGGTTATACACCAGAAAACTCCGTTGTCATGTTATGCGACCTAGCAGGATAAATTAACCTTCCCACAAACCCCCCTACTCCCCGCTCTTTTCTCGTTTAACTAGCCACTCAGAAAATTGGTACTCTACAAATGCATGAAACGCTCGCTTTTTTGGATGAATTACCTACCTAAAATGATACTACAACCTTTTGAAGATAAAGTGGTTATACGGTGTGGAACGGTGAGCTTCAAAATATCATCTTGCTCTACCCCGGGGCCGCAAATAGCAATTCAGAGCTGCGGCCTTTCATCACGTCGAATGCAGGATTTTGCTATAAATCTGGTTCCTAAACTTCAAGAGTTGACATAAATTACAGTTTCAAAATATTGAAGAGGCAGGAATATCGTGGGGAGATGATAAAAGAGATGAAATGCCGTTTACGGTTTATGGAAACTAGTTAAGTAACTATTTTCCCTTATTTCTAATTCGAAATTATATTGTCAGTGCATAGTATAATATTAGTGGAATAGCTCGTTTAGGGCTGCTGAATTAATCAGATCATTGGAAGAATCCAATATCTGAAAATAAGCTGGTGAGAGTGCCTGTGGAGGCATTGCAATCTTAAGTTACTAATAAACCGTGATTAAAAAATCCCTGTGTAATATGTTGGGTTTATGATGTTCAATAATGAAGCTTTGTAATCCACCATTGCAAAGCATGTTTAACAAACATCAACATTTGTTGGTTTACGTTCCATAATGCGTAGAATTCAAAACACTGCAAATTATTGCACAAAGGTTTATTATTTTGAATGACTGTTCTATGTAAACTATTGATGTTTACCATTCCTAGTGGATATGGTGCTTTAAGAAGAGTTTTTCGGAATCTCAGAAGCGCAGATTAAGAATTAAATTAGCCATAAGGGCCCTGCAGCTGGTAAATGTGTCTTCAAACCTAGTGATTGACTTACAAATGTGCCAAAGACGATCTGATAACTGATAGCTGTAAATGTAACTGCGTAGACACTAAACTTTACCAGCTCTGTGGTAGGTATATTAGACAAGTTGATATCTGAATGCTACCCGCCCTTGTCGATATAAACGTTGCATAAATCGACACGGACGTTGAAACCAAAATTAAACAATGACATTTACTAGGTAAAACAAAACTCCTAACTGTTCCACTTGATTGCCAGTAACTGTACAAATAACCGAAGTTACGCAAAATTCAATTTCTAAAGGAACAATTGAAATCATAACTCTATTGCAAATCTTATTAGCCGATTCAATCTCGCATTTTAGGATTTTTACACATTCATGTCTCATCTTTTCAGGAAGAGGGAACGAAAAGAGGTTGGAGTAGACTTATTCGAGCCATGGAAGAATTTTCAACTTCACTGGAGACCAAAAAAACCGGCGCAGTTGAATTGTTTTCACATTGAACAGTTGGGGTTGAGTCAATAGTTAGGTCAATAACAAGATTAACAGAGATTATGTGCCATGGTCCATCTCTGTTTTTCTTCAACTATTCAGTTTTTTCCTGTAATGCTCTCTTGAATTCACGATAGAAGCCTAAAGGAAGAAAGATGGCTTTTCAACAGTCTGCCTTCAGTGCGATCAACACAAGCCGTTTTTGTCATTGTGGCTTTTTAAAACATTTTTTCCGATCTTTTTCGTTTTGAATTAAGTTTTTAAAAAGTTTACCTGCCGTTTAAATAATTTTAGACGCGTGTGTGGTCGCAAGACTTGTTGCATTGATAGAGGACGTCCGAAGCCAACGTTATGCGTCCAGGGCCCTTGGGCTGCCTGAAACTACGGTTCGACGGGCAGTTCAGAAGTAGGTACCGTGAAACTGCTAGCTACACCAGAAGGCTGGGATCAGGGGGTCCAAGGGCGACAGACCAACTTTATTTCTCTAACAGATAGAACAACACAAATCTTGAAGTGCGCCGGTTTTTTTGGTCTCCAGTGTATATCGAACATAAAAACACCTGAGTTGTTTCGAAAGTTCTTTATAGTCTGATTTTTTTTAAATATTTCAGCCTTTGTGGTATTCTATACAATTCTCAGTAAATTTGGTACAACAATTTCCAAACTGTTCAATAGAACGGTCTCCGAAGGATTTTCAATCATTAAATTTTGGTTTATTGAACCATAATGAACGTTTGTAATCTACCAAGAGAAGAAAAAAGTACACCCTCAAAATTTTACGGTTTAAATGTTAGGGTATATAGCTTTTGAAAATCTAACTTGAAAAATGGCAGGTTTAGATGATCCTCATTGCATTGCTCAGAATTCAATGTATCAGTGTGCGCACGCGCAAAAGTAAAGTCAACCAAGCATAATTTTTTCACGTCCTGGAGCCATTTGGGGAAGAATAACCTCGAATCGATTTTGATATGTTTGTATTATTATTAATTACTTCTCATGAGTGAAAACGAAATCGTTGTAACAAGGAGAATGGCTAAAAGTTTACCTCGATTTTGGTTAATTTTTCAGGTAAGATCGTTAAGTATGAGTTTATCTAGGTGAGGGACTCCGTGCCACACCGAAAGAAAATTTTTATTTTACCTATATGGACATTCCCGACGATATCGTTTTCTATCAATTCATAAGAAATACTTTGCGCTGAACGCTGATGTACTGCTGAAAAAGGAGGAGTAATTCATAGCGGAATCTCCCCTCAAGAAAATGAAAATCCCCCAAGCTTGCTATGTGAATTACGAAATTTCACCTCGAGGTCATGACAGGCTCCTCCCATGTAATCATTTACGACGTTGTTCAGTCATGCCAGAAATTAAGCAATGCTCCCGCAACCCTCCTCCCGGCTACACGGGCTCACTAGAATGGTTTTATCGTACAAAGGATCAAAACCTTTTACGTTTTTTTTTTCGGGATTCCGCTGTGAGAGGCACACAAATAAATCGTATGTTTCGCCGTGGAGTTCAAAAAAAGTGATTCCTTTGAGAAGAGAGGTGGTCACAAAGGAAGATAACAGATTTCAGCAAAAACCGAAAGTTGAAAGTAATCCGCTTGATTCTACATTCGCATGATTGATCATATTCAGACTGGAGGATTCAATAGTGTGTACACACATTTCGGTAGAGCGGTAGCTTACATTCTCAACCTGTTAATGGAACAGCAGACAAGCTTGCAAGGAGGGGCTCCCGAACCCCTTTTTACAGGCCCTGAGCCAGTAGAAAAAACTACTACTATCGAAAACTAGTTTCGAAAGAACTGTTGACAAGTTCAACATGATTCTGTAATGTATACATGTTCACAATGAACTCACCCAATCTTCAGATTATGACCCGCAAGACACAGTGACCAGCTCTACCAACTGAACTGCGTACTTGGTTCCGCTACCTGCCGTACAGTAGTGGCAAAGCGGGGAGAACTTGTTTTTTTCTAAAACGCAAAATGTGCACTTCTAAATAGTGTTTCCAACTGGTCAAAATGAGAAACTGGGTAAAACATATGGAACTCCGCCGGCTGTGGGAATTTTCGATCTGTGAACTAAAACAAATTTGAATGAGTTCATAAAAAGTACAGAACGATCCCATTGGGAACTCATTTCAGATGTTAGTCAAACAAAATCAAAATTTCAGTTGGGACGGTACTGACAAAATTCTATAGTTGTCAATGGAAACGATTATCCGACAAAATGGCTATGAACTCATTCAAATTTGTTTTTGTTCGCAGATCGAAAACTCCCACAGCCGGCGGAGTGCCATATGTTTTACCCAGTTTCTCATTTTGACCAATTTTACTATTTTGACTAAAATTTCGTTTGAAATGAGTTTTAACAAAATAAATTCAGTCGTGCTATAACAAACTGTGCACAGGCTACAAAATCTTTCTACTTATTTCACCTGTTCCCTACAATTCCATGTTGATTTATGCGAACATTCCTTGTAAGCCGCAAGCTTAATCTTAAATAATAACTTTGATGCTAATTACATACATTTGGTGGGGGGGGGGGAGTATGATTAAAGATTCTGTCTCTCCCATTGACAACTTCCAAACATTGATAACATAGAGAAATTTAAGAACTGTGTACAGGGCCGACCAAACTGTTAGTAACGCATAAGACAAAAGTCAGTAACTTTGACGCTAAATATCTCCCTTATAAGAAATATTGCCCTCTCCAAAATTTTTTCTCAGTTTGATTACATATCAAAGAACATAAAAACACCACCAAAAAATTATTAAAAATTGCGGATGACATTCAAAAAATATTTTAAAATTTTCAAAATTAAAAAAAAAAAAAATTAAAATGTCGGAAAAAGACATTTTTTTGCCCTAAATTGTTGAAGCCTGTTCTATTAGCTTCAAAATAGTTTTTTTGGGAGCTCTGTAAGTCAAAAAACAACGGAGTTATGGCCAAAAAAACTACATAAAGGTTTTGTCAATTTCGGAATTAAGACCTATACCGTATCTAGGCAACCCGGCGACATTTCGCAAAACCACTCGGCAAATATTTTTTCTTATAAAAACAAACATCTATGACAAGTTTGATCAAAATCCGAGAGGGTCACCTGCAACGATAGGTCGATTTGACGTGGAATGACCCCTTATCAAACGTTTATATTGAAAACAACTATATTGATTACTCTGAAAATGTTTAAAATGAGAATTTTTTAAGCATTCCTAAATGATTCCTGGATTTTTTTCGCTCTTTTACACCAACAACAGTTTTTTTTTAATTTAAAATTGATGGTTAACATTTATCTGCCCACATGACTTGAATTTTACCTCAATTTAACCTATAAGTTATCCAATAATTTTGGAGAATTCGCTCCAACAATCATGCTGCATGACTGTGCATTTTTTATCTCTGATATTTTTGTTTCCACTACTTTTAGGCAAACTTGAAATTTTGTTGATGTGTTGTTCAGAACCTGACGTTTGTCGTCTGTAGTCGCTATTGCACCATCTCTTTGTTCAGATCAATTGGTTGACCACGTGTTTGCGTGCTGAGACTTTCATTATCGTAATTATTTTGATAAGAACGTATACCTGTTCTGTTCCATTACGGATAAATTGTCTTCTCCTAACAAAAATATACCTTTCTAATTGCGTGTTTTCCCTCTATTTTACTTGGTAACCTTTCATTCCAGGTGCCGCGTTGACTTCAAAATCGGCCAAACGCGGAATTCAAAAGTCAACTTGACAGTTATAGGTAAGTGTCGAAAAATAAGTTATTTGTTTATTCAAGGAGTTGCTTCATTTACTTGAATGTACATAATATACACCTTACTACTTTACAGGAGAAATAAACCGCTTAAATTAAAATCAAATTAATGAGAAAGTCGAATCAGCTGGAAATGAAAACACTTAATTTAACGAGGTTAATTGAGAACGACCAAGCTACATTACAGTTTTTAATTTGGATAGTGCGGAATTAGTAATTTAATTAAGTTTACAATAACCAGATTTGCGGTCAATTACGTAGAAACGGATGTCTCCCCTCTTTTTTTTCGCTCCTTGCTTTGCCAATAGAGTGAATTGGCGTTGACACACTTAATAACCGTAACTGCCGATAGCAAATAGTAAAAAGTGGACGGCAGCGATCCCATAGAATCAATTTCCACTTTTTTCAATTTTCAACACCTGAAAATCCTCCTTTCAAATCCAATCCTTTCCATTTCTTGAGTCTGCTACACATCCTGAATCTGGCGTTTTCTAGCTTCTGCAGAATCGTCATTTCAGACGATCATCTCATCATCAACTATCCACCTCAGCCCATTCCATCACCTATTAGTTATACATTTCTTACTAACAGCAACTTGAGGTCCAGCTGCTCTGACATAGTAAGAAAGAATACAACCATTCCAGGTATTCGTCCAACTGCCATTGGGCTACTGTGGCATAATATGCCACAGATATTATCTCGTCACATAGGGCCACCTTCATTGTTAGAGTTGAAATTGATGAAGTCGGCCTCGTAATCCCTATCGCCTTCTTCCCCTATGCCTTGATTGGTTATTAGCTGTCTGTGTGAATCGCTCTCATTGAAGATCATGGCTGTCGATTAACTAGTAGGTGTTACGCAAGAGCAAGCATACCATCTAGTCCAGTTCCTCACAACAGTTGTTCCTAAGGCCCTTGGGCGCTGTAGCAATGCGATACTATTGAGCCAGAGTGGGTCACGACCTACTCTGGGGACCTATTCACAGTCTCCCTCCCTCAGTCATCCATAATGATTGGACCCTGCTTCAGCGGGGCTGGGGATAAATTGGTAGTTGCAGGGTCAACTTCCCTGTGATTGGCCTGCGAACAATCTGGCCGAAATTGCTACTACGGAAGGGGGATCCCCAGGCGATAGATGCTTCGGCAAAGCCTGCCTGCCCCCTGTAAGCGGTTGGCTTCGTGGTGGCAGTGGTTGTATATCCAGGCTAAGCTTGAAAGCTACGGGTAGGTAGATTCGTCTTTCAGGATAGTGCCGGCAGGTGAGTTATTTGGCTTGCCAATAACTCGGGTATCAATCCGCTCAGTTGGTAGGGCAATCTAGAGTGCCCAGCTCTACCTGTAGTGCCCTGAGCAAGCAGGTACTCCCGTCTCCTGATGTGGGATCTCTGACTGTTGGTAACACACAGCCTTTTGGTCTACCAGGGATTTTCTTCCTTGCTTGCAAGGTGGGGGGATTACGTAAGCACAGTGTGCGGGAGACTCTCTTAAAATCAATCCTGAGATTCATGAATCCCAGGAGGGAACATAATGTGTTAAGAATATTATTCTTCATTGTTTCTAAAGCCCTGAACAGTCAACACCTCCGCCTCCTTCTTATCTCCAATGTTCACTCTCCTTTTTTTCGTAATTTATCATCTCCCTTCCGTGCACATCCTAGACTCAACATTCGTTAGACATATTGTGGTGATTTTACACGAAAATGCTATACATATTCATACATGTACTATTGTAAAACGGAAGATTTTTGCCTCACCAAACTTGATAGATAACATTTATCATATATGAACTCTTACGTTTCTAAAAAGACGAACTTAAAATCTATCTTGTGTTATCTTCCGATTTCCCAATTGATCGGTTTTGACGTTGATGGTAATTTGACATGCGAATGATCCATAGATTCAAGTATTGGGATCGACAAGCTGTGTGCCTCACTGAATTTGCCGTTAAACGTTTGTCAACGTGGAAATTTCCAGTTGCTCGCCAATCAATATACACTGCGTGACTTCGTCCGTGCTGAATTTCATTTTAAAGAAAGGTCACCAGAAACTCATTCTTATCTTCAACCCGAGGTATTGTTCTCGCAACTGTTGAACTCGGCGGAAATCGGATCATGAACCCTCCGTGGGTCGAAAAAAACACGAAAAAAAAGAAGAAATGCGAGAGCCGAGAACGAAATAACTCGGTGGAAGAATAAGAAATTTCCTTGTAAACAAAGTGCTTAATTGGTGAAAAAAGAGTGGAGGGGAGGGGGTTAGAAGTGGGCGCTCCGCAAGATGACATGAGAGGCGCCGGCCTCCGTCGGATCGTAAATAACTCCGAGAACCCTGAGGAAAGGGATGATAGAACTAGATTTAACTTGTTGATTCGCACGTAATTCAATGATTTATGACTTTTCTCTTCTTTCCTGTCTTTTCTACCTCGGTCTTCTACCTTCTATTTTTTTTTCTCAGTCTCTCTCGAGACGGGGTGGACTGGGAGGTTTGCCACGTCTTGAGGTGGTTCCATCCGGCCCAGCCACTTTTCAGTAGGTGGCCCTCTTAGGGACGGTAAATCAGTCGCTCGTTGACAATCAATACCAATTACTGCATTAAGTATAAAGGCATAAGTTGTAAAAAGGAGAAAAATCAATAGATTGCATTTCAATAATGATAAGACTTAGTTGATACGTGCATAAACGACTGAAGAAGAGCTAAACTAAACGATAAATCACAAAATAGTATTTAGAAGTTAGAATAAAATGGTTCACGATAACAAAATTATTTAATTCATTGACGGAATGAGAGCTCAGGCTATTTCAGGGACGACTGGAGCAGTAATTAAGATAGACTGGGCAGGGATGCGGTCGGTTTTATTGGTAGTTTGTTGCTGAAAATCTGGACGGTGCCTTGCTGGGCGGTGAAATGTTAGTCTCCCAGTATTTATTTCGAAAATAATAAGGTAAAATCTAAGGTTCCATATGAAGGGTACAAGGGAAAAACGATGATAGTCCACTTTTGGTCGACTTTGAGGTATCTATATCATTCTGTTGTTCATCAGTTGTACTACTGACAAACAAACTTACAAAGGAAAAGAATCATGAGAATGCGTTGATAGTAATGCCTGAAGAAACAGTGTGCTGAGTCCATAAAAGCACCATTTGAACACTTCCATATAAACCCAAGTGCCCCATTCCAACAGGAGCAATAAAATATCTCAAAATGCAGGCTGACTTTCGTCGACTGGTTCACATTCATAATGTTGAGGGTACCTAACCAGTGATGGGATTCGGCAACCACCAAGACGAAAACAAGCCCCACCAAGGAAGCAATTTGAAATTGCCTAACCACTAAGTAACTTGACTTGCAGCACCTTTAACAATTTCTGCAAAACGAAGATGTCAAGACGTGTTACGATTGCCCGGTAACTCACCAAGCTGTAGAGGATTGACTCCAAGATAACGTTTTTCTCGATCATCCTGAAAACTTCGACTGATTCTTCAAAAATCAGCATCCTGATTGAACTGTAAACTCAACAAAGAAAATAATAATTACACTTGTTTATTGTTTTTATTTTTCAATTAAATTTTCAACTTTTCTCTCTAGTTTAGCTTGACAATGATCCTTTCTCTTGAACACCATCAAACTGATTTTGGGTCCAATTTTTTCATGTGACGCATAATTATGTTATGTTATTGAAATGTAAGGGCTTTTAAAAACTTGAATAATTTTGAATCCAAATGCACGTCATAAAATCGTTATAACAAATTAATAAAATCGCGAGTTCGCCCCTGATTCTTTCTTAAGTATAAAGTAATTCCTATTTTGAGTAATTCTTACTTTTTTGGAATTCATTAAAACCAGTATTCTCTCTTCCAACAAACGTTCTCAAACCGATACAAAAAATATTGTGTTATGAATGAAGAAATAAGGAATATAACTTTTCTAGTTCACTGAATTTACAAGGTGTTATTTTGAATTATCATTTGATTAAGAGTTATTTTAGTAAATTGGAATTAAATTAGTGGTGCTCATGCGGATATTATCAGTCTTGATTGTTTGTTTGGAAAATCATTGTTCGGGAAAATCAGCTTTCTTGGACTCTAATAGATTTTTCATTGGGCCCTTCATATAAAATCTTAAATTGCAACTTTTTCCTCAACGTTTTTGAATAATCAACTGAATACAGCTAAATTTATCTTTGCGATGCGACGCAGACATGAGAAGAGGGATTGGCAACCTAAACCGGTTTTGCAATGAACAGTTTGATTGCTATATGTACTTTATCTTGTAGTTTTCAACTTTATGTGGCTGTCAATCTTGAGAAGGATTCCGAATTGTAATAGTAAATTTTCAGAAGATTACTGTACAAATAGGTCTTGAATTTGAAGTCTGTGGACACGTGTGGAGTTTCACTGCACTTGGAAGTCACAAATGACCTGCTGAAAACATTAAATGACTTTTATCTCGAATGTAGAGTTCTGCAACCAAAACTGCACACTACCAACTGGTAGAAACACTATTAATGCCAGAAATCGTAAAAATCACCAGAATCTGAAACATAATCGTAACACTGTAACTGGAATATGCAGTTTCCCTTATCTTATTTCTTGAAACTGTTGGTCCTGAGCTCTTACTTGGAGGCTCGTAGAGTCTTTGGGTGCTGTATGGTAATCGCCTCTACTCCCGGAAGGGGCAGTTTCTATTACTTATTTGACATCGCACCAGAAAATCTATGTGGATTTTTTACACCGAATCGTATGAAACGCTGAATAGGAACGAGGAACGAAACATGTTCAGGAGACAGGAACAGTGTATATGTTACGTTTTGCGGTAGTAATAATTTTGATTAGGCCATTCAACCCTAATAATAATAATATCATAAGCAGTGGGAATTGAATTCTTTGTAATAAATAGCGACGAAACTGCGAACCGTTTTTCTGGACAAAGAATCGAACATTGGGTGATCCGATCAAATATGAGCTACATCCGGGGGCACTTTCCCCATCAAAACTCAATCGAGCCGACCGGGTGGAAGGTAACCCTAGAACCGCCCTCGGGGTAAGTAGAAAAAAAAAAAGGTTTGAAAAGGTACATCGAGGGGAGCGCATAGTTTATGTATTCAAATTTCAGCCTGCATTCACTCCTGCCCTCTCGGCAGTGGGGTCTCCGAGCGATGGATATCGTATGTTTCCCCTGGGATCGTTAGCATATCGCTTCGAACGAGCGGAAGCATAAACTAATCTGGGAGGGTCGATCATTGGGTCCCCAGGTTCAAAGTCACTTTTGGAATTTGGAGAGACAGGATATTTATGCTTGAGCGTGTGGATTGCGACCATGCACCCTGGCGTGTCATAAATGATTGAGAGCCCAAATAGGTGTTGATCAATTTTGCTCATCATTCGCACAAAAGATTAATCACACCTCTCATCCAGTGAAAGGACTGATAATCATACACTTAAGTCTAGGTTTACCTCCTACATAAACATTTTGTACTTGTACATTTTCATGGTGTTCTTAATCAATTTTCCAATTTAATCACCTGAAATATTAAATAATTCATCTGAAGGAAATCTGCTGAATCATCTGAGGAAAATCGCAATCAGAAATTGCTGTGTACATAATTATTAATTTTGATTATCAATTTTACTTCTACAAACAGCACCCCAACGCACAATTCTACGAATAATCAAGGATTGTATTTGAGCACAATACAATTGTATCTATGGTTAGTGTGACATGAATCTTTTTTAATTGAATTCCATAGTCCTTCGACATGCATCTATAATGTCTCAAAAGATGAACTCGGAAATAGCTATCCGGTTCTTCGTCTAAAATATTGGCAAAAACAAGCACAAGAGCTCGTAGAACAGTTACGATGTTAGTATCAATAGAGAAAACGTAGCGTGGTGGGCGAAAGCGAAAATCTAAAAACTACATTGTTGATCCAAGTTCATCCCTGGTTGAACACGGGTCAATCTCCGCTCACACAGTTGAACCGTGATTTGAACTCGGATCAAAGATTTGATGCAAGCGGACCTTAATGATCTGCACAGTCAACATTCGGATATAATGAAGCTTTGAGAAGCACCGTACTGTTTTCTTCAATGTATTAACAGTTACATGACTGATAGTGATTTATAGATTGGTTATTAAAAATTAAATTAAATCACATTTTGAGTTTTGTTTCTTTTTTTTTATATCCCGGATTGGGGTAATGAAAGGTGCACAAGAGCTTGTAGTTTAATGAGGATATTAGTAATAACAGAAAAAGATGTTTTAGCGTGGTGAACCAAAGTGAAAAACCAAAAACTGCTATTGATCCGGTCTTGGTGAAATCAATTCGGCAGACAATCTTGCTCATGCTGCAAAACGGTTCATGCAGTTGAACAGTGATTTGAACTCGGGTCAAAGAGTTGGTGAAAGCAGACATTGATGATCTGCACAGTCAAGCTTCGGATAATGAGGAATCTTTGAGTGGCACCACGCTCTATTCTTCAATGTTTTTTTCTATATCACGGATTGGCGTAATGCCTTCGAAGAAGTAAGTGCTTTACTTCGCTTACCTCAAGAACAAACTCGTATTTCCCATTTTCTCCAAAGGAAAACCCTTTTCCCATCATTTGGCGACAAGGGGTTGGTTCAGCGTCAGGCAGTTTCCTCGTCAGAAGGGGGAATTGGACTCGAAGAAGTTTCAACATGTTATTCCGTCTGTATCTCCTCCAAGCTGCGGTTGTCCCCAATGTTTTTCCTTGTCCAGTCTCTTCCCACGCACCGTCGGATTTGTTTATATCGAAAGAATCCTCTTTCCCTCTCACTCTCGCCCGGTGAAAAGGCTGGCGAGAGATGGAGAGAAAAAGTGGAAACCGCTGAAATCCCTTACAGGTTGGCAAATCAGCCCCGAGGGGCTTTGAGAGGATTTGAATACCATTTCAAAATCTTCAGACGGCTTTCCAAGTGGTAAGGGGGGGATACTGGACGTACTTACCTCAGCTTGGGAGGAAATCGTATTTTTCTTTCTTGGGAAAGGAATAAAAATGAAGGGGCGAAAATGCTATTATTTCAGCCCTCTCATTGGCATACTTACGATTCAAATTTGTTTAGAACGCTTCAGTTACACCCTCGCGCAAGGATATCGTTCATTTTAAAATATATCTAATTTAGATCATCACTGTAAATTACCATAAATACGGTTCCTGTAATTACCTGTAAATAATTATCTCTGTTTCAACTAATGTTGAAGTAATGAGTCAGTAATTACTGAACACAGTAATTAAGTAACGAATAACAATAACAAAGCACGGAGGCAAGCTGATCTGCTAACTCTCCAGTAAAACTATATGCAGTACAATACTGGTACTATCAGATAGATTCTGCTTTCATCGCACAGGTTTAATATAAACTACGTGTTCGACCGCAGACAATGAAAGAACTCCTGAACTTCTATGATTGTTTCTATAACAATGTACCTTACTCCCTGATCCTCCACACAAACATCACTCCATGATGTTTCTCACTCATTAATAATTTCCAATGACCTATTAGAACATCGATCGATTGAAATTAAATAATTTTAAATTATTAAATAATAATTAAGTACTTTAAAGGCGTAGGGGCGTTCGTAGCTTTTCCCTTGATTCTGGGCTTCTCCATTATTGTTCTAGTTGATTCATCGTCTTTTTATGACAATTTTTAAAATATGCCCGTTTTATGCAAATATCCCCGTACATCCGTGTACGGGGATACTGTGTTTGACCACCAATTTTCGATTTTTACAATAAATTTTCATTCCCCAATTTTAATCGACTATCGATTTTCTGTACTGTACTGTTCTGAACTGTACGTCTTTTCAATTAAAAAAGTATTGTTTTGATTCTGAAGTACGTGCTTTTTTATTCTTAAGCATTTAGAGCACGTCCTTTTGATTTTTAGGTTCTCAATGTGTACGTCTTCTCAAGTGAAAAACGTCGTTTCTGATTGTCTAGTTCTCAAGTGTATGTCTTTTCGAGTAAAGAACGCTGCGAAGTCCTTGCCTCAATGATTTATTATTATTTGACGTACTTACTATGTGTCTATGTCATAGACATTTATGAAAAGAGCGCCTTTTTTTTCCAGAGAAGTATTTTGCTAAATTTGTAAAAAACAATGGATATGGTTGGTTGGTCCTTGCCGATTTTAGAATCCGTCGCCTTGAGAGACGAATCAGACGTTTTCAAGCGTTTGGGTCATCCTCTGAGCGTGGCGGAGCATTATACCGCATCCACCTCAATGGAAGGGGCAACTATACCATTCCATCACCTCACACACTATATTCGAATAATTTCGGATCTACAAATAGTGGAGAGTTTGAATTTGAAAACACCAAGTTAGTACTTATTGCACACTTTTGCGCCTGCAGTTGGATCACATTTTCCAAGTTCAAAATTGTAGAAAATGTTTTAAGCCATTGCAATAGTTCATATCTTTTCCGAAAATTTGTAAAAAACATGAAGTGAAGAAAGAAAACTTGTGACAGTCTCATAGTAATGACATTTTTACTTTGTGCTAGAGTTCTACAATGGTCTCATTAAATGGTTTGTCTTGGCTTTCTTGTTCTTTGTTTCTGGGAATTAAGTAGACATTCCGGGTTGAAAAAGTGAGTAACCGTCCAAATGAGAGCACCTCTTCGTTGCTCGAGGTCGGGTATCTTCCGGGTGAAGTTTCAACATGATTGAAGGAGGAAGGGAAGGTTTCTTTTCTTGAAGGTTTTGGAGAGGAACGCCTTATCTTGAGCTTCAAGTCTTCCACTTCATTTAGACGGCCGCCCTCGGGGGTGCTCCAGGTGATTTTCAAGAGTAATCCTCACAGTTACACTCTCCCTGGCAGCCTCTGATATATCTTGAAGTCAACGTTCCCTTCTTGAGACTGATTTTTTTTTCCTCGGTCCATGAAGTTAGAGGTGAGCATTCGTGTTTTCACCATTTGGCATAAATTGCATGACCCATGTTTTCCACTGAGCTGTTATAAATCATAATGATAAGGAGAGGCAAAGGGTCTCATTACATGAAAGTCACATGTCTGGAATAGAAACTTAGATTAATATCTCTAACATAGATACCTAAGTACCAATATTAAGATGGTTCCACAGTAAATAGCCTTCGTATGATGCATCACCAAGCCAAAAGTTCACACATAACATCTATGCTGGCAAGCCTTGCGAGTATCAATGGTAATGAATCAGATGATGCTCTTGCAACGAGAACCATTGAAAATGTACGGTCTAATATCAGTGTGACGGACAATTCGTGCCATAGTGACTTTTATAACTACTGACTTAATCATCATTGTGGTGTATGATACAGCTCGCCCAAGGTTGAATACGATGTTCACTACATCAATCACTGCGCAGTTGATACCAGGTCACACTAGTATGACTGGAAATGAAAAGGCCGATGAATCTGCAAAAAATGATACCACTGATGACCCTGTCTAAATTACTACTATTTCTCACATATAAGAAACGGTACGATGAACTAAAATCGAACAGAGGAATGCACCGTTTTCAAATAAGGAAGATCCCAACGAACCACGAACCGTCCAAGTCCAACTGTCAGGAAAATACATAATACAGACATTACGAATGTTCATCAGCCTACGAAATAGTAATAAAAGCCCATTTTTAACTAAATTATCGAACTCGCCTAACGATTTCTGTGAGGATATCAATGAAGACCTCAAGCATGAACTTCTCATATGCCCTTTCCATGAAGAATGACTTCAAAGTGAATCTGTTATGGATATCCGATACAAACCCCTTAAGAATGTGTCGCTCGAAGACAATCGGGTGTTCCTATAGTTTATGGAAAGTGTTGACGAGAGACTTTAGGATTTGTTTTATACTTTTCATATTAAATAACATTTGTTTTGGTTATAATAACAAATGTTGTTATGGAATTTAAATTGTATACTTCAAACAGTCGCAATCTGCAGTAAAACCACAGAATATATATCTGAACCTATAATTTTCAATTACTTAACTGCACTTAAAGACCATCCAATACAATATGGAAAGAGGATGCATTCTCCTGATGGGTTTTTGTAAACCGAGTAGCAATTGTTTACCCTCAATCAAAGACCACACCCTCGTTATAGATAAAGGTTCTGTTGCATATCAACTCACATGTGTTGTTTGTAACTAATTATATGTTGGATCTATAATTAGAAAAATTATTATTAAATTAAGCAGGCACCAATATAATGTAAAAAATGAAGAAGCTAAGACCGCTCTGAGTCACCATAGCTGCTCCATTTCAAAAGATTTTTACGGCAAATTACCTAGAAGAAGAATCTATGTGCCACAACCCACTTCATTGACATTTTTTTATCACCGTTTCCTGGGAGAAGGAAGCGAATGTCGGAACAACTTCATTACACACCTGTTTAAATGTTCACTACACTGACTTCATGGGTTTTTCATAGCGTCAAATTTTCGTTGGAGCTCTGGACGGCTAATTACGATGACCCCGTACATTGATGGAATGGATGATGCCGTTGGTTTGGCTTCAAGCATTCTCACTGAACAAGCATCGCGATGGATACCAATAAAGCTGCCCTTTCGTGGAACGTAAAACTGAGGACATCGGATATTCAGAGAGTTCAATACGCCGGTGGGCAACTCAATTTATTTCCGCTAAACGCTAATATAAGTGAATTTTCCGGCAGCGAGAATTTCATTGTGTCGGCGCAATGATATCAAAGGTAACTGGAAAAAGCACAGTGCCTCATGGCAAGTAAAAAACGTTTCAAATTTATACACAAAGATATGGGAATCTATTTCTATTTCTGTATGGGAATAACCCTTCAACGTGATTCCCTGATCTATGTGATTTGGCTGTATTCAGTGGTACTTTATCTAAACTCTGCTTCTCAACATCTAATTATGTCCTCAGATTATGCCATGAAAAGATCTCCCGTTAAATTCCATTAAGTTGGATAGAGTAGGAACAAAATTGCGTACATGGACCTTCAGCTGAACACTGAATTCCATACCTCATTGACTTCTGGATCCCCCAAGACCGTTGAATAACTTCCTCGTAAATATATTTCCATGATAACCAACCTTTTTTAGTCCTTTTGTTGTTAACAAAAGCCGATATCGAAACAAGGTAATCGGGACCTTGGGTCAATCCATATCCATAACTTCTTAACGTTGGAAACCCCTTGGTTTACCTCCATCATACTATCATTCACATTCCAGCTTCCTTTGTTAATAATTTTAAAAAAGCGTGTTGGCTCTCTGGTATATAAATGGTCCACAGAAACTAACATTGAAAATTCAGCTGAAAAAAAAGGACATAGAATGTTAGTACCTACAACGTTGCAATATATTACATGTGGACAAGACGTGGAAATTGAAAAATAGAAAAACGTAAATTCAGCAAGATAAAGTATAGCACCGACCAAGTCTTTACTTGTTATCCTCTCACATGAGACATGAAAAATTAGATTTCAAAAGGAACTCTTGAAACAAATTTATTCAGCGATGTTGTCAGCTGATGCGACCCCCCCCCCCCCCATGATACTAGGTGATTTCTACTATCTACAAGTACGTTTACATTTACATTCGTGTTTACGTACTCCTTCCAGTGCCAATTTCTAGAAAAGCGATAATTTTTTCGTAGTACAAAATAGTTATATTTCTAACATGTACGCAGGTGTCTCAAATTAGGGTGGGAGGGTGATCTATTCAGTCAAATATTCTGTTACTAGAGAGTTATGCTGTTTAGTTCCAAAAATTGCTAGTAGAGTGAGTCTTGAATTGCTAGTGAGTCTTCAATCCATTTATCGACCAGTGTGTTACCTCGAACTCACTACATCGTTGTGATTCGATTTGTTGAACTATTGCAATTGCAGGTTCATGGATTAGTTGTTGATGTTCTTAGACGAATTACTGGATCGTTGGTGATTTATCATTTTTCATAAAATCCTGTTTTAGATCCAAAACACACAAAAATACTAAACTGGCTAAAACGAACCTTAAAACTGTCAAAGATGGTCTGAAACCCAAGATCCGAATGGAAATTTCGATTTGCGCGAAAAATAGTTTCCTTTCCCACGATTGGAACCAATACTTCCTCGTATTGCAGGTGGACTTGGTAACAGAAGTGATTAGGACGGCGCAATGGATATACCATACCCGCAGGACCGCCAGGTCTTGAAGGAGGGGTAGGTCTAGCCCCTTGTTGGAACAGATCTCCTAACATACCTGCTACTTACATGTCAGAAATCTTGTACTGGGATGAGCGATGATCAATGCCAACTCACATAGTTTTTTTTTTTTATAACTCTCTAGTAACAGATCAGTTGACTGAATGGATCACATGACTCCCCGTTTCTCCCCGTTTTTTTCGTAGTAAAAAAAAAAAAAATGATTTTGAACAACGAAAAAAATCAATTTTTGGCTCAAGGTTTATATACTTTGGTAACTTGTATATTTGATTTTGGGCGAACTTTTGCTTTATTATTTGCAACAATAAACCTTTGTAATCGAGCGAGGAAGAGCATAAGGCCCCTCCCCCTTTCTTCTTTTCAAAAACTGTTGGTTCACATTTCAAGACACGTAGATTTCAAAAATCAAATGAAAAAATAAAACAAAATAAATGAATAAAACAAAGTACGCTGCCCTCCGTCGCGTGCTTTTTCAGAAACCACTGGACCACAATTTGGACCGCGATTTTTCACAATTTGGCTCAAACATCTAACATTGATTCGGGATGTTCTTATAATATCGACATCTCGACTGATCAACCTTCAGGGATTATGTTTAAGGAATAATCTATCCAAAACTCGAAATCTCGAATTGAAATTAGTTCCATGAATACAACGAGACCACTCCGATTACTGTACGATCATACGTTCGCTGTCATTGTGTTCGCAAGGTAGGTGTGTCTTTAGACGCGTGGATGCTAAAAATGACTGGATACAGACGTGTTGCAAGATGGATAGTACAAGAATATATTAGTCATATCGCCGTCTCTGATCTAGTTTTTCATTACTCATGTATATATTTGCGGACAAGAGAGGCGTGGACAGCTGTTTTATTTTATCTAGTTAAATTTAAGTTATTTTCTCGGATATCTTCGGTTTACCGATATACAGTTTATTACACCATTCTACGTATTCCGATATCAGCTTTTGCTTTGTACAAAGGGATTGGTAAAGATCGGTTTTTACGGAATAACATTTAATAAAAAATCATTCTAGGAGTCAATTACAAGGTAAAATACACTAATCAGCTGTTGACTCACTCTCTTCTCTAGTCAATCTACTTACCACGCTGAAAAGTAGATGTACTTTTTTTATACCACCTATAATACGATTACATCTTATGAAAAACAAGAGTTTCTGAGTGTACTTAGGAAGAAATATCTCTAGATCTGCAGTCCATCTCTGGTAGTCTGTTAATCCGAGTTGGAGGGTTAACTAATCCAGAAACAATCAACCTTTTTGTAATAATTTGGAACGTTTTTTAATAGTTTTTCGGATCCTACATATATTGAAACTTAGAAGAATTCATTTTGATGGGGAATTATAATTTTTTTTTGGTCGATTACAAAAGTTCACATCTGGCAAAATGTACCTAACCAAGATAGAAAAAAGAATATATCTACGCCTAGGAATCTATAGATTCTTGGGAAAAACAGATGGAAATCTTTGATTAAACTGGTGGGGTGATAACTTGTCTCCTCCATATAAAACACAGTAATTTTCATGTAAATCATAACGAATTGGCAGGAAACCTGTGCTTCGCACAAAATATGGGATTCTTGCCCAAGGCTAAATTTGTTCGCCAGTTTAGTTGTATATTAAGAATGTACATACATTTATAAATACTTGAAAAAGAACTCCGAGTTTTATGTACGGGACTTGTTAGTACATATTCATAACAGGAAGTTAGAACAAATGATGCATCACTGTCTTTCTGTTAACAGAATTGCAATAGTACGGGTTTGCACACGAATTTTCCAGATTAGGCCATTTTGAGCACTTTTTGTTCTTGTCTATGTGCTTCTCTGTATGTGTCTGTTCGCATATTTCAGATTCTTGTACGAGACTTGACTCGTACGGTTCCCACAGGAATGAGAGGAGGAGGGTATCGATGTTTTTCTCTTTGATCGATTTCAAAGGTTCATTATTGAAAATAATAAACCGGCACGAGGAGTAACGTACGGTTGGTAACTCTGGACAGGAACCTCAAAACTGAGGATCGAACAATCTCTTCAATGCTTCCCGTTCACGGGGCTGCGAGGCTGAGGGGGCTTCGATCACGCATTAATCACCGGTCCTGAGGACGGTAAACAAGGAGACGAAGGGTTGTAGGGTGGAGGCGTCCGATATAACGCAGAACGGATAGTAGTGTCACTGGGTCGATCCCCCATTACCGTCTACCCTTCCTGCGTTTCCTACAACCCCCTTTTTTCCCTTTCAACCCCCGCTCCGTTCATCCCCCGTCACAGTTTTAACTGGGGTAGTAGGCTGCTTTCCGTGACGAGACAGGGCACTTCAAAACTGTCACACTGAACTTCTCTCTGCCTCTCGGGCTTCGTTTTCTCTCTGAAACACGCTTAATCCTCTTGAACGGAAAAATCTCCGATCCTAATCCTAATACAATTTTTGGAACGTCAACTTTAATGACCGTACTATGATCCTGTGAAATAATTATTAAACAATAACTGAAGTAAACACATTGCATGTACGTCCCTAAGCACGCTCTTCATACGATCACACTTATTAACATAATTATAAATACATAATGAGTGATTTTGAAAACTCGATCAAGTTTCGAGCTATAAAGGCACCAGAATCGGCTGAGAATTTCAAAATGATTTCAGATTCGAAATTTCTGAGATTGATTGAACAATTCATTTAGATTGAGAAAAAATAATAATAGTAAATATTGACATTTCAATTTTTATAATAGTAAATCAATTTCAATATTTATCAATTTCAATATTTTTCAATTTCAATATTTATAATAGTAACTACGGACCTGGGGAGGGGCTCATTCGATTCCTAGTGGGGTGTTCTTCAAAAAGAGTACAAATTTAGGCTGCCTTGACTTTTTTGGAGGTTTTTAGGGATTTTACAAAACTTTGACAACCCTTAAAGGGCACTTTAAATTAAGTGAGAGAGCTGGCTCAAGAATATGGGCGTCGTCGGACCAACGTGGATTTTTCCTGAAAATTTCAGCTTTTTTGCTTCAGCCGTTTGGGAGAAATTGTGCGTACGGCGGACGGACGGAAAAATTTTCATTGCAGATTCGGATTCTACACCCTTTGAAACGTAAACCATGAAATTTTCAGGGGGTTAGAATTTTTTTTTTTTCAAAGCGATTACAATGGTTTATTATTGAATAATAAACCAAAACAAGAAGAAAGTTTTTAATCGAACGCAACAGAATCAGGCAAATCGGTAGTATGAGCAGAGCTTCACCTGCTATTAGCAATGAATATATTAGCCCTTCATTCTCCTTCCAAACAGATAATTCAAAATTTCTGAGGTGAAGTAAAAAGTAAAGTAAACAAGGAATTTCACCTTGGATTTTCGTCCGACTACCCGGAGGTGTCGAGGACGTCGCCAGCCGTCCTCCAGAGAGGATCGGAACTAGGTCTGACGATTTCGCTCGTGGCTTCCCATTGCCTCACGCTCCTGGGTTGGGAGCATTTTGGATTCACGTGATATCGAGATCAGAGGTGAACTGTCAAACGACAGGACAGGTATACAACACTTGATAGGATTTTGGCCTTAATCATTGGTGCCAGCCGGATTCGAACCGGGGCAATCAGTACTCCCACTGAAAGTAAACAGCTAGAGGACTGACGCCCCAGCTCGATCGGACAACCTGTCGTCAGCAATGACATGAGAAAAAATGAATTCAGTTAATGATACAAGTAACCCAGCTATGAATATAGTGAAAATTTCTGGGGTTTGTTGCGTAACCGAACCAAAACTAGGGTCTAATAACAAAAACAAAATTTAAATCAATACAATCATATAGAAATAGTAATAATGATTATCACCTGCACGCCATTGCAAATTCTTTCAAAAAAGAAAGGCGATCGAGAATGGGGAATGGAATTATTATTCAATTTTTTTCATTTCAGTTGCATTCATGATTTGAATTTCTACTAAGCTTTGGAGTGTGCGTGTTTTACAGGTGTTAGAGCGATTATTGAATTTCAGGAGATATGCATAGAGCACGTAAATCGGTTCTCAATCAAAACACATATTTGGATTGATCAGTTGATGATATTTTTGTGCCTCCTCTACATCAGTCTACCTTTGGCTACATCATTTAAATTTTTAAAACATTCTTTTCATTTTCGATTTGACGATTTGGCAACCAAAAATAGTGGCCGGATGAGGTTATAAAAGGGGTGGTGGGGGGAATACCACGACCTTTAGTGGTATAACTGGCAGCCTTTTTTTAATGTGTGATCATATTTTTATAAATGTGATCGGATAACGATCGGACATGTGGACGTCCTTGAAGTGGATGGGTTCCTTAACGGAATGTTGAGAGAGGGTTTAGTTGAGACATTATCGAACGTCTGAGTTGAGAGAGTTCGATAAACCAATATTCTTCACCCTATACAATGGGATTAGGAAGATAACCCCTCGAATACTGTTCGTACTACGGACTGAATGTGAATGGACCGTGGAAAAAGGCCTGGGTTATGTGGAAGATGCTCCAAAAACCTAAACTCTACTAAAATTGACCCCACAGGTCTCACGATGACGCATTATTCCAAAAATAGTAAATCCAACAGCGTTTTTCGATTTAGTGATCAAGTAAATTGTTAGATGCGTTATAGCAAAATTGTGCTGAGCAAGTGATTGATAACAATTATCATCCATTGAATATTACGCGTTTAGGGATTGAATCTATCAATACACTGTTACTACAAAAGCAATGAATCAGAAGCAATTGGCAAAAAATGGGCAGAAACGAGGGTAAAACGTGTTTTTTTTTTCTTTTTTCACACAAGCAAACAGGGTGTCGTTTCAAGTAAATTGTGGACGCCGAATCGATCGAAATGAGTTCCACACCAGTCCAAGCTCATCTGAATTGGAAAAGCTCATGTCAAGGTGAAAAGGTTGAAAACGGGTGTAGCAATTTTTTATATCAATTTTGTCTTCATTTTCATGTTTTGAAGACTTGCCAACCAAAAATACAGGCGGTATGAGTTAATAAAAGGGGGTGGGGATACCACAACTGTCAGTGATATAATTGCCAGCCTTTTGGTTTATGATTCAATAATAAACCATTCTAATCGCTCTTGAAAAAACGCTGCAAATTCTTTCACTGGGGTTTATTATTCAATTGGCTTGCGTTCATGATTTGAATTTCTACTAAGCTTTGGAGTGTGCGCGTTTCACAGGTGATAGAGCGATTATTGAATTTCAGGAGGCACACAAATATGATCAACTGATCAATCCAAATAGGTATTTTGGTTGAGAACACATTTACGTGCTCCATGCATATCTCCTGAAATTCAATAATCGCTCTATCACCTGTGAAACGCGCACACTCCAAAGCTTAGTAGAAATTCAAGTCATGAATGCAAGCCAATTGAATAATAAACCCCAGTGATTATTGAATGATACACCAAAAATCGTATATTCCAAGTCCCCGAGGAGGGGAGCAGGTTGCTCCTCTTCGGTGGGGTCCCCTTCACTGGCGCGGTCGAGGGGGGGTTGAATTCCACCCAGCGGTTGCCCTCGGAGACGGTCCTCATTGGTGGAGTCCCCTTCACAGGCGCGGTCGAGAGGGGGGTGGCGGAGAATTCCACCCGCCCAACGTTACCACCCCCTGATATACCTACCTGCTCTGATATTTTCGTCTGTATATAGATTGATGATGATGATGATGATTGATGATTGATCGAAACTGACGCTGGCACATAGGTACGCCGCCTGCAGCGCCGCGTCTCTTGAGAGATCACTCTCCTGCAGCGCGGCGCAGCTGGCGCCTGTTTCGGTAGGTACATGAAGAAATCGCAAGCCGCAGACGCCGGCCGCAGACGCATCATGGATACCATACCTCGACGCCGTGTCTTAAGTGAACAACGAACGCGATCGACGGGGGGGGGGAGCGGGCGCCCATCGCGATCTATCAGTGCGATCAAACAATACAACTCTACAGATGTGTCAGACGTAACAACGCGGCATCACGCTTTGTTGCGGCAAAACGATCGTGCCGCGTGTTCGATTTTTCTTCAGTCCAAGAATTTTCCTTAGCCGTTCAGCCTTCACATGTGATACAACCATCAACCTTCACGCGTTCGCGCCAACCTGAGTCACACCGGCGCTCGCGCAGCTGTCTGTCGACCGCCCCCGATTTTTCAATGATTATCTTGCTGGTTTCTCTACTTTCCATTGCAGTAAATACAAAAGAACCAGAATACAATTTTAAAATCACATTTTTCATAAAAAATTCTTTATTGTTTAAAATAACAGCCGTTAATAGTCGTTAATGGCTAAAAATGAACTCTTGCTTCCGAAAACACGCAATTGGCTTCAAAAGGCCTCTTGGAAAATGATTACTTTTGTTCAACTCTTTTCTTTGTTGAAAAACTAGATTATTTATTTCAATTGAACTAGATAAGAAGGTATAGAATTGCTTACACATAGGTATTTAAACTTATGTATGAATGTTACACGAACAGGTAGGTAACTCACAAAAGCGCGATGTATCAAAAAGGCCACTTGGACTATAATTCTTTCAAACTTTTTGTTGTAAAAATGTAATTTTTTCAATCTAACTAGATGGAAACTAGAAAAAACATTTGCTAGTAGTTCCAAAATTACGAAATACTGAAAAATCACAAATGACAAGACACAAAAAATAAAATAGTAGAAATTCAAATCATGAACGCAAGCCAATTGAATAATAAACCCCAGTGAAAGAATTTGCAGCTTTTTTTTATTGAACCTCAATACCCCCCCACAATAAAAACATCTATAATTTATCAAGTCCTTTAGCACTCGTATTGCGTTAAAACTTCCCCAAATCCAAATTTAAACGGTAAAAGGTAGACAGATGTAGAGGAGGCACACAAATATCATCAACTGATCAATCCAAATAGGTGTTTTGGATGAGAACCGATTTACGTGGTCTATGCATATCTCCTGAAATTCAATAATCGCTCTATCACCTGTAAAACACGCACACTCCGAAGCTTAGTAAGATTCAAATCATGAACGCAAGCCAATTGAATAATAAACCCCAGTGAAAGAATACTTATTTACCCCAGTAATAATATTGAATAATAAACCCCAGTATATATTGAATAATATCAGCGTTTCATGCATATCAGAATGCTTCAACCCGTGTATCGGCTACTAACTACACTACAAGTATTCACATCGGCTATCACTCCAGTATCCACATTCACTACAACTCGACGCTATCGGCCGGACATCACTAGGTTACAAACAAACAATAATAAACCAAAAAACGCAAATGTTGGCACCATAAATCGGGCCATACATCGGGAATGGTTTGACCTACGGACCTGGGGAGGGGCTCATTCGATTCCTGACGGTATGTTCTTGAAATAAGTTTACATTCATGCCGCTTGGACTTGTTTTGAGGTTTCTAGGGATTTTACAAAAATTTGACAGCCCTTAAAGGGCACTTTAAATTGAGTGAGAGAGCTGGCTCAAGAATTGGGGCGTCGTCGGGCCAAGATGGATTTTTCCTGAAAATTTCAGATCTTTTGCTCCAGCCATTTTGGAGATAAATCGTGCGTACGGCGTACGGCGGACGGACGGAAAATTTTTTTATTGCAGATTCGGATTCTACACCCTTTGAAACGTAAACCATGAAATTTTCAGGAGCGATTACAATGGTTTATTATTACCAAAATATACCAAAAAAATTCTAACACGGGTTAGAATTTTTTTTTTTCCAGAGAATACGATTACAATGGTTTATTATTGAATAATAAACCAAAAAATTCTAACACCCCTGAAAATTTCATGGTTGACGTTTCAAAGGGTGTAAAATCCGAATCTGCAAGAAAAATTTTCCGTCGGTCCGCCGTAGGTCGTTCGCCGTACGCACGATTTCTCCCAAACGGCTGGAGCAAAAAATCTGAAATTTTCGGGAAAAATCCATGTTTTTCCGGCGACGCCCCAATTCTTGAGCCAGCTCTCTCACTTAATTTAAGGTGCCCTTTAAGTGTTGTCAAAGTTTTGTGAAATCCCCAAAAACCTCAAAAAATGTCAAGGCGACCTAAATTTGTACTCTTTTTGAAGAACACTCCACGAGGAATCGAATGAGTGCCTCCCCAGGTCCGTAGGTCAAACTACTCCCGATATATGGCCCGATTTATGGTGCCAACATTCGCGTTATTTTGGTTTATTATTGTCTTTGTGTTGATATCAGTAACCTAGTGACGTAGTGATGTAGTGATGTAGAAATGTGGTTACTGGAGTGAACTCCTAAAAGGCTTTGTAGCCGATACACGGGTTGATGCATTCTGATAACCATAAAAAATGCTGCAAATTCTTTCACTGGGGTTTATTATTCAAATGGCTTGCGTTCATGATCTGAATTTATACTAAGCTTTGGAGTGTGCATGTTTCACAGGTGATAGAGCGATTATTGAGTTTCAGGAGATATGCATAGAGCACGTAAGTCGGTTCTCAACCAAAATACCTATTTGGATTTATCAGTTGATCATATTTGTGTGCCTCCTCAAATTCAATAATCGCTCTATCAACTGTCAAACACGCACACTCCAAGCTTAGTAGAAATTCAAATCATGAACGCAAGCCAATTGAATAATAAACCCCAGTGAAAGAATTCGCAGCGTTTTTTTATTGTGTTCGCATTATGTTTATAGGCGTGATCATAGAATAAAAGGACATAAGGATGTCCTTGAAGTGGACGGATTCCTCAACAGTATGTTCAGATAGATTTTTAGATGTAATATGGTGCGTCTGAGTTGAGAGATAGTTCGATAAACCAATTTTCCTGACCCTATACTGTGGGATTAGGAAGATTACCCCCTGAATGCTGTTTGTACTACGGAATGAATCGGAATGGACCGTAGAAAAATGGTTTTGTGGATAATGCTCCATATTTCACCGGCAGGCTAAACGGAACAGGAGCGTAGCATCGTAAAAAAAATTAACCCCCCCTTGCCACCCTTAGGAGGAAACCTCCAGTTATATGAAGGGGTCGGAAACGGAACCCTTGAAGGGCCATAACTGAGATAACATAATTAGTTGTTATGAGGGCATTCAGAGAGGGGGCGGCTGGGTGTAGAGCTGAGTCACGAAGTGCTGCCCGGAACCACTTGGAAAATAGTGGAAGGGGTGAGGATGCGGCAAATGGCGCGTGTAATGTCATTTCCAGTGTGGAAGGACGCCCCCAGGAGCTAAATGTGCGTGGAGGACGCCCTCTAGTGCTGAGTGTCCGTGGTTTGTAATGTCTTTGAGGAATGTTATCGCTTACTGAGGGAAAATCTTTGAATAATAGAAAAACTCAATAGCCAATCACAATAAATGCACCCCTTAGAATATGGTAGTGACTTGGCTACATGTTTATTGTATTTATTAATGATCCTTCAACAATAATCAAGGAGAAACAAGTTTAATCGTCTTTAAATTTATTGGCTAACAGTTTTGTAATAATTTAAAAGGTAGAATAAGAAATATCCGTTATTCTGTCCAGTAATGGTCATCATTCCTGTTCATGACCACAAAATATAAGTTTTATGTAAACACATATGATACCAAGATAACAGTTTGCATGATTCGGTGGATGGTAAAGAGCTCCCACGGTGCTCTGAATCTCCCATTCCCTTCCAGTGGTTTGAATGGGCTTCAAAAGGCATTAGGGCCCGTGACTACCGATATTTTCACGCAGCACAGTGGCCTAAATCACCAATTTAGGTGGACAAAATTCTGAAACTGGTCCATATTCAACCTTTGGGTTCCCAGATTACGGAAAAAATAATAAAAAAAAATCTAACTAATTTTTTGACACGATTGGCGTGCATATATATAGTGGTCTAATATCAAATTGATTTGCTAAAATTTAAAACTTTCCTACATTCAACGATTGAAGTCCCAGAATACGGGAAAAATAATATTAAAAAATCGAATTAATTTTTTGACACGATTGGGAAGCACACAGTGGTCTAAAATCAAATTGATTAGCTAAAATTTGAATGAAAAAAAAATGTATGTATCACCCAAAACGCGCAGAACCAAAAAATTCCTTGCAACATTCAAAAACTAGGAGGATTGATGAAACAAATCCGTGGAATAACTTGGCGTTAATATAGTTTTTCGTTATTGAATAGGGGCATACATTTACAAATTGCTAAGTTAATCTACAGGTAGATAGAATGCAATTAATGTTCAATAACGAATGTAGAAATGTAATGTCTTACCTGTCCCAGCAATGTCCATTGTTGAACAGAAGCAATAAAACTTCGCGCTACACACACCTTGAACATAATGAATGGCCATCGAATAAAGATAATCCTGCTGCCCGTTATCAGGCACTTGTGTAAACATGACTGATTCACTCCTTTACTATTTGTTTGTAAACACGGTATGGCGGGAAATATTAGTATTAAGAGTCTCACTAACTAATGATAAAAAGGTAAAGCACTCAGAAATTCCAAACTATTGACTTGAGTTTTGTCCACCTAAATTGGTGATTTTGGCCACTGTGCGCCGTCCGGGTGGCTGCACTAACCGCCGGGGTGAGGTGTCCCAGAGGTAGTCGTGGGGCAGTAGATAGTATCTACTAGATACCCTCTCCGAACATGTCGGGGTTGAAATGTCAACTTGTACCATGTAGTGTAGCAGTGTCCACAAACTCACGGTGGCTGCATTCTCCGTCATGATACGGTTGCCAAGCAGATAGCAGGTTCATTGCCGTCTAGTGGCTGGGATGTGGAGAGTGAGAGACTGTATCATATGCCGAGTGACCAGGGCAAGAAGCCAGATACCGTTACCATTAAGCCCGATCGGTCTACCATAATCCTGGATGTCAAAGTTGTCACAGCTGACATGAAGCAGACATGCTCCAGTTGACATGGAGCATACCTGGAGGGCTAAGGAAAGTAAATATGATAGAAATGACCTGCGGCAAGCGGTATCTGAGCTAAAAGGAGTGCCGCTTAACAAAACCAAGGTTATGGATGCAACCCTGTCATGGCGCTGAGTTTGGAGCGGGAAAAGTGCCACGGGGTTTCTCGGGCCGGGCATCTCGTCATGAGTACTTCGTGGTATCCGAGGCTCTTACTTAAAATAGTGGTCATCCTGTAGGGAAACTTCCTTCCATCCCTCCCTCCCTACTCCATCATCCCTAACTTCCCAAATCCCAAAGCAGGCGTCGGTTAAACCTGTTCGTCCTGGCCACTTTCATTTTGTTTAGTTCTTTACTTTTTTATCTAACGGTGTGCCCCCTTCACCTTTTAGGGGAGATTTAAAAGAAGTTTCCGCAGTTTGTAGTGTCTAGGAGGAATGTGGTCGCTTACTGACAGGATAATTTTTGAGTAATAGAAAAAATGGATAGTCCAATCACAATAAAATTATCCGTTAGAAAGTGGTTGTGACGTGGCTACATGTTTCTTATATTGATTTAAGTTTCCTCAAGGTTATCAATATAAAATATATAAAAAACATTAAAACTCGAAGTACTAGTTAGTAAAAGTAAATAGAATCCGGTCTTTATGCACTAGCATCTCTAGATAAGAAGAATTAATAATCGACTCCTAACTCGTGAACGATCGATAGGTTAATTTCCTTAACTATAATTGAGGAGCTTGTTTCCAAAAGATAATGAAGACCATTTTTTTTTCAAAATCTAGTGATTATCTTTCCGGGGGTTTGGGACCGATTTTATCATAAAAATGCAATCAGATTGAAGCTAAAAGTACTGTATCCCCTTGAAAAACTAGGTAGAAAGTTCAGTTTTATTTCAAAAGGTACTATATATAGTACCTTTTGAAATAAAACTGAATTTTCTACCCAAACAGACAGGCAGAAAATGTAGAGATAGCGGGTATTTCTCTCCCACAACCTGACGTTTAGTTTCACGATAATGGGGCAGTAACTAGTTGTAATAATTATAAACTTACGTTGTATTCAATTTTACACTGTTCATCATCAACTCGAGTAACTAGGGTCACTAAATCAGTTCTCACCTTAAAACACCGATCATTTTGAACGTAATTCAACTACCTGAAAGCGTTCGTTATCCAACGGGAACCGGAGCCGGGTTCAAACCCGAGGGGTGAAACGAAGACCGTGGAAAAAGAAGATTCAGACGAGGCAACTTGTTTTTATGGGGGCAATTTGTAAATTCGGTAGTTAACGAACGGTTTTGCGACCCTCTTGAGGGAGAAAGAGACCAAACCCCCTCCCTTACACACCAAGTTGCCCATTCTCTACTCTTGTTTCATTATTAAAGATCATCTAAACCCATAAATATAGTCCGGGGGAACCGACCCTCCAACGGTTGACAGAAAAGCTAGAAAGGACCCGGGGAAATTCCCAGTTTTCCCAGTGTATTTTCCACCCTACTTTTTTTGCGGACTTTTTTAAACAAGTTTTTTTTTCTGTGTTTAATCTGGTACTGGACGCTTCCTACTTTGCTACACTTTTTTTTCGGTCGCTGACTCCCCTCCGGAAAAGAGTTTTTATTAGCCTTTAGCAATGTTGTATGTACACAAATTTATGTGAGCAGTAAATTCACTTATGGAGTTAGCTTATTTTTTTAGGGAGGGAAGACCCCTTCCAATATCTCACGCACCCTCCCTTTTTTCACACCATTTAATCATTTCTCATGTATGTATAAAAAAAAGGTTTACTTCCGAGTATTAGAAGTTATTTTTGGAGTGGAGTGTTGACATAACTTGAGTATCACAAATCAGGATCTGTAATAACAGCGCCTTCTCTTTTTGGGGGGCGCGATTGTAGTAAAATAACAAGGTGCTGCAAATAATTACATAACAGTTTATCATTTCTAAATTAATTAAAAAAATAAAATATCTAAATTAAATTCTAAATCGTTTCTGATTGTATTTAAGACCCCTTAAAAGACACATCATTCATAATTCAGCACTTTAGATTAGAAAATGAATCAGCTGGTGTCCCTCGACAGATCAATTCCCAGACCTTGTGTTTTCTGAATTTGATCATTTGTTATACTCACAAATAAAATTCGTAGAAACGCAGCACAGAAGGGCTGAGGCGGAAAAGTTCTCAAATACAATATTTTTAGATCGCCTTCAAAACTGGCCAGTTTTCAATGTATGGTTCTCATACAAATGGGTCTAAATGATTTTTAATCTTTGAAAATGGTTAGTACATGCTTTTGCAGCCCAGCTGACCACTCAGCTGATCCTGTGATGATGAAAACTGGCTTCTATTGAAAGGAAATTTGATGATAATTTCAAAAATGTAGTCAAAATCTAAAAAAATATTGTAATGAGTTAATCGGAGACAAGCGATCATTTTTTTTTTTTTTTTTTCAAAAAGAATTCGTCGATTTTTTTTGTTTGCAAAAAGTGAAATAACTCTGAAACCAATTCAATGGTATTCAATCGTGGCTCAAACAACCTAAAGCAGATTGGAATTTCCTACAGAACACAATCCCTGAATAATGACAGTTATTCACGTATCAAACTAAAAATTTTGATTTCAAACCTGAAACTGAGTTGATATTAAAATTATGTCGTTTTTGCTCAGCACATTTTTTGTTGATTCAATCATATTCGAAAGTTCGTATTGTCTTACCACCTCCTTTCTTAGCTGGATACGCGAAATGAATGGACCAAACACAAAACCCACAAGAATCACCCACACTAACCAATGGGATATTTACAAGAATCGGACAAACGACCTACCGGAATGTGCTCCATTGTCGCATTGCGTCAGGTTCTAGGTGGTTGTATATACATTCTTTCGGCTTAGTACGAACGGGCAGATTCGTGATACCTGCAAGATTGAATCTTGTAAATAAATTAATGAGATGAAAGTATTGAAGGTACAAATTTTGTCTGTTGTTTTGTTGAGCAATGAGTCTAGTTGAAAATGGTTTCTTCCAGTACACGAGTGCAAATCCTCCAAGGCTTGAGGATTTTGATTTTCCAGATGATTTGTTGATTTCATAGAGGAAAATATAAAATTGTAGGAGGTGATGGGTGATCCTAAGGTAGGAAATTGAATAGTAATTATTTGAATTCGTTGCTCTGAAGATTGCTGCGGCGTTGAGTCACGGATACAATAAAATCGCTCTTAATGGTCAATGTTTTTACTGAATTTTGAAGACACTCAAGATGAGATGTCAAAAGTCCGCGTTAAGAAGATAAATCTAAAAGCTAAGTAAGTAACATTTAAGTTATCTATAAGTTTTGACCAAAAAACACTAATCTGGGGGGAAAATCAAATAAATACAAACTCATGGGTAACACAATCCTATCATTTCACAAAAAGGCCTATGTATCGAATTGGGTCTTCAAGGTTTCGGGTCAGTTCGCGATTCTTCTGAACTGGAATTTGGTTTTGGAAGAGAACTAAAAGTTCGTCATATTATGTTGCATTCGTCCTAAATCCCAGCGTCGATTCTTGGATCCAAATTAAAACAGACCTGGGATTAATATTCAGGGCGCATCGCCTCGAAAACGATCTAACAGAAAACTCCGAGCTCTAACCACCTCCTCTCTTCTTCCTCTCTTACGATCCGAAACCTCGTGGAAAAGACGCGGAATCGAGGTACTGGCAAGCTCCTCGGGAGGGAGGGAGTTACCATTAAAAACTTGGAACGATTTGCATAAATCGTTGGATAAACACTTCAACCAGTCACCCATTATGACCAACTAATCGTGGAAAACCGCTGGGCGCCTCCCTTTTCCCCCTCCTCTTCTCAGGAATTAGAAAAGTTTTGATTAAAAAGGACTCACTTTAATTTAAAAGAATGGTACGCGGAGAGGTCCGGCCCTATTTCCTCAGTCCTATTTCCCCCTCCCTTCCGTCGACCGGCTTGTTCAGTTCTTCCGTATCCCGAGCTACCGGCAAGGTGTCGTTTGTTTAATAAAAATGAATATATATTAAGTGTTCGGAGGAACGGGGGGTAGGGGGGGGGGCTGAGAAATGAAGGAAAGCCTTTTATTTTTTCCGTAGATTATGAGGTTCAGTAACAAGTTCTCTTTCTACTTGCTTCTTTTTTTTTAGTTACTGAGTTACATTTTCCCTTTTTTTTAGCTCCTTCTAAGAAATAAGTAATCCAATTTGGTAGTTTGTTAAAACATACTTGTGAAACAAACTTATCTTGGGTATATACGTTTGGATTTGTTTTAAACTCTCTTCATGATCAGTAGAAACTCGTTTAAACTCGAGAAAACAAAACCGTGCAGACTGTGGCAACAGCTTTCTTATACTTTTAGAATATCGTGAGAACAATCGGTGTTGCTTAACTTGTGCGAAATTCGTCTCAGAAATGGAGTAGAACGAACCCTATATTTACAAACCCAGCTTTTGCCAGTTCTGAACTTTTAATTTATTTTTTTAATTTTTTTTTTTTTTTGTCGGTCAACCAAAATTAATTAATCATATTTAATACGTAGGTTTCCTTCAAGAAACAGTGAAGTCAATAACCTAAGGAATCAAGCTTTTATGATTTTCTGATCTTCCAATGTGATCGCAAACTTTCATTATGAAAAAGATGCTTGTGATAACAACAATGCAGAACAACTTCCTCAGTAATGTTTCAGAAACTTTTTGAGTAATTATTTAAAGCTCCTTGCTTAGCATTCAGTGCAACTGTCAAGAACTGTCGAATCAACTGATTTAATCTAAGTGCATAATGGCCAATAAAACATAGTTATTCCATGATTAAAGATTATGAATTTGCGGTCTTAATTTTCATGTTATCGCGTTACTGGAAGCCACTGGAATGTTGATGTTGTTCACAATGTTCTCATAACGTGATTGCATCTTATAAATCCGGCAGGATATTAACTTATTCCCTTACGAGTACAATGTTATACCATGCCATTGTACACTGATACTCGTACAAGAACTTACTAATGTTTTCTATTTCAAAACGACTTCTTGATATCTGAAGTCTTTCGTTATAGGATGCATGAAATCCACATAACCATTTCGAGTAATACATATCAACTATTGCAAGGTGGAGCTGGAATAATGTTGTTACTCCTTCCCGGGACTGACGTGAGTACCCTGCAACACACAGTAGATTACGCTGGAAGCTAGAAGGCTTCTAATATCCCGGTGATGCAGTTGCAAGAAATAGGGAAGGCGAGCTGTCACACTCCCGTGGCATTCCAAAGGTAGTGAAGGTGTGGACAAGCAACTAGCAATAGGCAGGGCCAAGGAACAAATTTGGATTTCAAGTAGTAATATTTGAAGTGTTTGCCTTGTTTTGGCAGCCGGAGCAGTGCGTGGGCCACATTAGTAATCAATGTTCCCCGTTGAGATTCGAAAATCAATAAGGTTGGTTTAGGGGAGTATCCCAGCCAATGCCCTTACGTCCTCCATTCTAACTGCATGTAAGGTGGAGTACATTCCACAGGACCGCAGAAAACGGTGGCAGCCAAAGTCAGGGGCCTATCGCTCAAATACATAAGGTTTGCGATTCCGCTCTGTTCAGATGTATCTGAAATAGCTTCGGATTTTTCGGTGTTTGTGTCATTACCTCTTGAAAACCACATGGCCGCAGGTAACGGTGACCGTACTCGCCGCCTTTACTTCATTGTCATGAATCCCGTTTTTATGTGAAAGTATTTAAAGCCTTTAATGGCCTCCTAATTCCCCAAGCTGCTTTGTGCCATAGGTTTTTCCCAATCTCTGTTTCTGTCATACGTTCAGCCACCTGAAGTCTCCCCCCTAGCACCCTGGGGTTTCCCGGGGGTAGTTGTAACCCCTTCCCTGATTGGTTTCTACTATCCCCTTCTCTCTGCTCCCCACGATTCCCCACTCTAAATTTTCTTCACTTCCCCTCCAAACAAAATTTTCCCATTTTTTGGTTAACAGAATCCAGACTCAGTTCTCTCCTTCGTTTTCCAGCTTGCTCTTACACCCTCGTTTACTCGACTAACTTCATATCATAGCTATCAAAGTGACTTCAGTTACCTAACTAAGTAGTGGCAAAGCAGCATATTTTGTGATATTTTTGACTAACCGCGAAACCTCAACTTCGGCAGAAGCGCCTTAAGATTTTATTCTACAACACCTTTATTTATTTTATTGATTCACTATATCGACGCATACGAATTGAATGTTATATTTCCATAATCGTTCATTGAGCATGTTCGCATTGATTTGAAATATAGCCTCCATTAGTTAATTGCACAACCGTTTATTTCTTCCCTGGGTTCACCTCAACACGCTCCTCTTGATTATAAGTCGCTCACTATACCTAATACATTATAAATAATAATGAATAACCCAAAATGGTGAACTGTATTTGGATAAAGTAAGATTGAGGTTTATACGGTCTTGCACTTTATGTGACATTTTACTGTCTCAAGTTTGTCAACGTCAACCGGCCTCCCTCATTTGACGTAGTTGCCTGCCTATTTCCTCCCAAAGGTAAAACAAGCGACAGATAAAGCGAGAACACTTAGAGGGCTGGCCCCTTTATGAGCAGAACGAGCTGGCACAATAGGCTTCACAAAACTAATACACGTCGTAATAATCGTACATATGGTGTGTTGATTATTTTCAAGTGCTTATACTGGGATATTTTGATATTATTTTTCCAGCTGAGCTGTTACATGGGGAATCCAATCCTGCGTTTAAATGGACTTTAAAATGACGATTAAACTACCTCTTCACCGCCGGCCGTTTCAGACCAGCTGCAAGCAACGAGCAAGAGGGTCGCGGAGGCTGACGACAGAATAGCGGTCCGAAGAAAAGGGGCAGCCATTAACCCTTGACTCGGTAATTGGCGTCTGGGAGACGCGGGAACCTGTGTTAGGGTTACTTGCAACCCTTGCAACACCCTCTAACGAACCTTCTGTTCGATCCGAAGGTCTCCCTTCAGTCGGTCCAATAAATATGAGGGACTTGGGAGACTCGCAAATGCCGACAGTGCAGGAAAGACGAGCCTGGCAAACTTCCACGTGGTTATCCCAATCACAGCAACTGATTGATAATGACAAGAAAGTAAACTTTGATCAAATGATTCGTAATGAGATCAAATTGTCGAACATACAGTTGGGGTATAAAATTCCCTTGTCTAAATAACACGAAAATTCAGATAATAGAAACGCTTAAAACAATATCCTGCAGATATCGATGCCTTCACCAGGGAGATCAGCATGTGTTTTCGGTTCGCCAATCCAATTATATCGTAGAACCACTATAATTTTAACCTTAGAATAATGATTGACCGTACTCCCCCGACTAGTTTCAAAACTTAAGCACGATCCGCTGTAACCTGAAAAAAATTATGCTTGGTGGATTTTACGTTATCGCACGTGCATAGTGATGTATTGATTTGTAAGCGACGACACTCATAGGGGACCATCTACAGCCTAACCAGCACGTTCGCTAAAAAGTTTCCTAACATCAGATGAAAACTATATGACTTAAGATTGTTTTGAATTTAACTTTTAATGTAACTTAATTGTACCTACAATGGTTCAGAAAATGCACTTTTTTGTCAAGTTTAGTTTATGGTTTGGCGAGGGGTAACAGAAGTGCCAGTGCTGCGATTAGGAAGACCATTTATAGTGGGCACCATTGAACTAGAACAAGAGTGGCACATGGGGAGATTATGGCTTACTCCGCTGATCAGAATGAAGCTCATCGTTTACCCAGAGGTTCCCTATCAAATTTCGTCGTCCTACGGTGAGATGGATAGATTTGAGCACGATATTGACTTCATTTTGTTGATAATGGCTCGTGGTCATCGCATGGCATTGATCATCACCAAAGTCAGCGAGTCACAAGTTCCGACGTGGTAATGCAACATATCGAAATGTGATACGAATCATCCATGTGGTCCATATCAGCAGTTTCTGAGGAGCAGTGAGAACAGAACGTTGTCCATATAAGTTATATTGGGATTCGCAGTGAGAGTTTACAAAAAATGAATTAATTAAACACAAAAACTCGTGAGTACCAGGGAACGGACCCGTGTGACTTCGGGCAGCGAGGGAGCAAGACTGAAGATCCTGGTGGAAGACTGCGGCTTTTTACGTACGGAGAAATGATGCAGGGAAAATAGCGCGAATACAGATTACTATTGTAAAACTGGTTTTCTACGAAAAGTTGGGCAAAAAGACGTGTATGTAGTTTGTTTACTGCTTTGACCCAGATTTCGATCTAGCAATTGCGAAGCTCCCAACAACTTAAAGTTTAACCGAGACCGTTTCTATTTTGTAACGGTATGCCAACATACAAATATTATTTTACAAAAGAATTGCTAATAACTGCAGAGCGTGAGGTACTTCATAAACCATTCTGTAAGGTGTAATCAAACCGGAATAAACGGATTCAAAAACTCAATTGGAGTGCGAGGAGTAACTTTATGGCAGAGGCTGTATTTCTATAAATAGAACGGACGCAATGAGTAATGACCCCTTCTCACTGAAATATGAATTTATTCCGTTACACACTCTCAGTAAATGGATCCAAATCGAAGAATGAACAGTGTGTCTGAACATTGAAAACGGCGAAGTCACGTCAGTTAGTTGTCACAACGATTTGTCAACAAAGCAGCACAGGGAATCGATTTGACTGACCTTCGTGTTATATTAGACACAATATATCGGTTCATATCATGAGGTGTCGATTTTCCTGGGTCCCGTAACTGAATAATTAAATGATGCGCTTCACCCGTCGTTGGCCCCAACATGCTTGTTCGTGAACGTTGAATAAGTAATACCAACCCGCTAGTCATGCAATATTGCATATAAGTGCTGCTAATTTGGTAGTTGATAGGAGCATATTGATTTAAAATTTATATTGCATTGCCCATGCGTTCAATTCAAAACAGAACGAGGCAGGTTTCCAGGTGTGTCTTGTTTGGAATGCATTTATCGAATAGGCATGATATTAAGGTGACATACTTTCTGTCTCTAAAACGTAATTTCTATTTAATATTTAAAATCTACTTCTATTCTATTTAAAATCTTACAATCTTCGTATACCATCTCACTGTATATTCAAGGTTAATCAGTTTTGCATAAAAAACTCATCAGACCACTTACTCAAAATTTACAATAATTTGTTAAGTTTAATATAGTTCCTCGGAAATTTATTTTACAAACTGACTTGTATATTCTTTATTGGGGCTAATCTAAAATCTGGCTCCAAATTGATGATAATCATCAATTAAAGTAATCTGTGGAGCTAAGTCCAACTGTTGCTGGCAGTATCATGATTAGATCTGCTAATGTTATTTACGGTTTTAATCATTGGACTCCGATACCATTATCAGAGATTTAGGTAGACAGGAAACGGGCCATCAGACAGTTTCAAACGTAAGACCTTAAAAATTAGAGAGCACGCCGCGGTTTCGTAGCTTTTAGCTCCGATCTGGAGATTAAGATTTAATTAGAAGTCGGAAATAAAACAAAGCTTAAAGTGGTGGAAAAAGAGCTTTTTCGGGAGGTTGGGAAATGGTTTTAGCTTTAACTCCTCCCCCCTCCCTTGATTCCCTCTCCTTCGAGAAGAACAGAGGGTGAAACACCTCGATAATTAACGATAACGGGCGATACTTATCGCGATAACACCTTGGGAATGCGGTTGTAATCATCGTTAGCATGCATAACACGGCTAAGGATCATCAGAAAGAAATTAGGGAGTTGGAAAGAAGACGGCCGGTCTCCGGATTATGGTGATAATCATTGGGAGAAGAGGAGAGGTGGTAGGTTTAACCAAAAAATTGGAACATAATAAACATATAATCTGACGCACTTCATGTAAAGCAATTTTCAAAAATAGACCAAAATCTAACTTGGGTGTGAAATTTGTTATTTCGGGGCGTTTTGTTCGGCATTATTTAACCCATTTATGCCCAGCGGTTCGTTTTCGCACCACTTGGAATGTGAGCAATTTCTGAATACTGACGGATTCGTGGAATCCTTTTTGGACTCCAAACTCCTATAGATCGTTTTTTGGAGGATTTACTCAGGTGTTGTCGTCCAACATTCAGTCTTTCCACCTGTCAGTATGCTAATCGACGCACGCAGTTCCAAATACACCCTTCCTGTTGTGGCTCTCATATTAGGAACCATGTCATCACAAAATTAAGTATTGGCCTTGAATTATAAATTATATTTTTTCTTCCAGCATAATTCATGACTTGCAATAGTAATAGTTTAATCTACGCGCTTTTTGGCTAGCTGAAATATTGTTGAAGCTACTGTTACATAGTTTTTTAGGTATGGTGCGAAATTGAACCACCGGGCATACGTAATATCACTGTTTTCGATTTTTCCGAATATATCGATCAGTTCACGAAATAATTACTGTGCTTCAAGAAATGGACGAACAGGAAGATTCAGCCCTTGCATCAGCTACAGATGTGAGCAATCACATAACTGCCCCCGATGTAAGTTATGACACGGATGAAGCGGTGACGAAGATGAGGTGGGAACATGAACAACCTAAATGGTCATCAGCTATCAGTAGAAGGTGAGGATTTATGCATTTCAAACGAGAACTACAGTGAAAATACTGATGGCGAACGTTCAAGTTCATTTGGCGTGATCCAGCAACTAACACCATCGAATCTGGATGAAACTTCAACCATCGTACGTACTATCGCAGGTGCCCGATCATGTCTCATCCACATCGCTCAGAAAAGATCGAAGAAAATCAACTGAGAGTTCCCGGCCACAACCACCACGACGTGGGAATTCAGAATTCAGAATTAAGAATCCATTGTTCACAATTTTTTGACGAACGAAAACGAAAAGGAGTCGTCCATGCTCATCACAAGTGGCTTTGTGCGTGACTTCCTCCACGAGATATGAAGACGGAGGACATTACCTGGATCATCAGCCAACGCGTACGGGATGTGTCTTTTGCCATTCCCACACCCTAATGAAATGCTCCAAGTGCGAAATCGCCCTCCACCAAAAGTGGTTCATTGACTTTCACGCTAAGCCATGACTTTTTTCTCGTTTTCGGTGGCTTTTTATAACGAATAATTAATTACTAATTGCTTTTTCCGCGAAATTAAGCTGCTTCATTGTTCAATACAAAATTTCACGTCTTATTCAACTTTTCGTTTTTTTCTCTTTTACTTACAATTACACTCGTCAGTCCATCGGTGTGCCCAGTGGTGCGTTTTTGCACCATGCTATATCTATAAAATTAAACAACTATACTCAGTTTCACCATGTTGATGGTCGTAAAAGAGGTTGTCATAGGCTAAAAATGAGGAAATTTTCGAAATATTCGCCAAAAAAATTAGTGGGTATATATGTGTTAAGCAGAAGCTTTGTGTAAAACAGACATATTAGGTAAACTTCTGTGTAAAAATTTGAACTGTTTTTCATCAAACTTTTGCAGTATGATAGTAATATCCGAGGTAAGATCACTGTTAGGTGTCTTTTATCTTCTTGAGCAATTGTTCCACATAAAAATTCGAAGTTCGATCTTTATTTACTTGCCATTTGACTTGGTGAAACTTGAGATGACGTTACACCTCCTGACCATGCAAAATACACGATAACCTTCGAGGAAGAGAGCACAATCATCCACTCCTCAGGATGTCGAAACTGACAAGGCTCCTTTCGCAATTGAATTTACTCCGTAATGACCCGCAACCGTCCGTTTGGATTCAAAGCACGTCTTCGAAGAAACAAGGATCCCCCTACACCACCCGGAAAACGCCTTAAGAAGGGAAAAGGAGGGGTAGCGTAGGGAAAAATCGTAAAGGCCCTCAGTATCCATCTCTTCCGGCCTGATAATGCATGACAATGCGCGGGAGTGGTGAGGTGATGGTAAGGGGTACAAGAAGAAAAAAAAAAATGATCCGAAGCAGCCAACGGGGTGATGTGGCTGGTACCAGTAACTTGTCAATATTCCCGACCATCCGCTGGTCGGGCGTGCCTTCGAGACGAAGGGAAAAAAACGCGCACAAGGGGAAGCAAGATCTGCCTTTATATATGTATTAGGAAAGAGGTGGCGGACGTATGTGATGCCACTTTCTTACCAGCGCCAAACTGATGGTCTTATCAAACTCTTTTTTTTTCTTTGCCGACTTCTTAGCATTCCGAAGATGGTGGGAGTAGACTTTCTCTGTTTGCCCTTTTTTTTTGTCGTCTTCTCTCTCTTTTCCATCCATTTTCCTGACGCTTTTTCCAGTCGGTTTGTTTCGTTGTCACATGCCTTCTCCTACTCCATAATCCTCCCACCCAACGTTGCTATCAATACCGTTCATTTAAACAGTGGTCATATCGCTGCGGCGAACTGCGTCGGTTATATTGATTCCACATATCAAGTACTGGCTTATGCTTCGAAATCAAACCTTTGACTCGTTGATGGGCTGAACAGTGGTATATTGGGGATGAACCCAATAACATTTTCGTTCCAAAAATCTATAAATTTACTCAGTCAAAGTGATGCTATAGGTATTCAATTTTAAAAAAAAAAAAATTGTCAAGTATTTCTATAGTAAATTCTAACTGAATACCTGCAATCCAAAGGGCGTATGTCCATTTTTGGTCGACTTTCACTTTTTTACATTTTTAGGTTCTATATAGCCAGCCGCATCGCATCATATCGTTATCAGAAGGGCAGCGTTCGAGGCTTTTCGATGGGCTGAGGAAATCTTTAAAATCCTGTGGTGGAAATCGGATCTTGTAAGATACCCAGATGGGACCGCTCTTCGGGTTTTGTAGGATTCAAACCCACTAAAACCTCTTTCTTTACCTCGTTGGAACTCGTCCTGGAACTGTTCAACACATTACCTTGGGAGATGTACTTACTCTTTTCAGTCCATTGGTAGCCTCCTCAGTCTCTCCCGTTCTTGGGCGATCTATCTATGCAGGATGCCTTCGAAATAGACAACTACAGGGGTCCAACGCTCCTCACTTCCAAGCATTTCGGGAACTATATTCTCTGGTGTCATGTCCTCAGATGACAGGTCATCCTGCAGATATCTCCTTTGAGTTTCCAACTGCCTACACGCAAAGAATGTGTGAAACACATCATGGTCTTCTCCATCACAGTTCGGAAAATTTGGATCATCTACTTTCCCCATCTGTGAAGGTAGGAGTAAAATAGTCCGTGTCCTGAGAGGAACTGTGCTAAGAAAAAGTTCACCTCTCCTTGCTTTCTCTCTAGCTACTTTTAAACATATAGTATCAAGCGTGCTGTCCACCTCCCTGTTTGCTCGTCGGTCCAAATTTCCTGCCGCCTTGCCCTGGTTCGATCCCTCTCTTCTTTGATAATGCCGGTTCTTTCTCCTTCTTTACGTCGGTCAAATACTAATTTCCGTTCTATAGCCAAAAGTTGAATTGAAAGCATCCCGTGAGTGCAAGTATGACTGAATCTGAAACTGTTTGGTAAACATACACAATCCTTAACGCTCCTCTTCGTTAGACTGTTACCATTCTTTGGCGGTGTAGGCTATGCTTAAGGCGTCTGCCCACACCTCCGCGCCATACAAGAGAATAGATTGGACAACGCTCATCATCAGACCACGCTTGCATGGTCTCGGACCATTCATGTTTCGCATAAGGTGCCTGAGAGCTGTTTTTTTCCAAGCCGCCTTGTCCGTTGCTTTTTTTCACTTTTGGGTACAAGATTTTTAACAAGTACTGCTGTCCCGGGGCAATGCTGATTCCTCTAATTGGTCCATTGGTTTATTCAGAATGATCAATCCTGTTCATCTGTTCACCAGAATAATCAATGCCACAACATATGAAAATTGGGAGGTTTATTCGTGGCATATTGAAAAGGTGGTTTTCATTGACCCAGTAAGGCCCATAAGAAATTTAATAGAGAGAGGCTCTTTTTTTCCCGCTAGAAATTTTTTAATGCTAGCTAGACTCGTAAGAACCGCTATTTTTAATTAATTCGTCAACATTTCACGATGAGAACAGTTTTTTTAAAACTAAAAGTTGATTACACTTGACATACGTCCTTTTATCCTGCTGCGATTCAACTATATCATAAATTTATTCCAGTCATGACTATCTATACTTGTTGTTCAGCAAGTAAGATGACACAATCAGAACAACTGCTGCTTAATCCTCCATGGACGATCAGCTAGGGGTTTCGTGTTATATTTTTGCTTCTTGTCTTCTTTCTTTATTCCATTCATTTCCTGTCGTTGGGTTTCTTTGTACGATGCCACTCCGACTGTACCCTTCCAACATTATCATCACCATTATTCAATTAAACTGGTATGATATTGTCATAGTAAACTGCAATAGGTATGTTAGTACCAGATCTCAAGGAGGTTTTCGCTTTTAACCACGGAAAATGGTAACGTCAGGAATGAACCTAATCACTTTTGAGCTCTAAAACCGTCACAACTCACTCAAGCAAATTGATCGGTCAGACACTTAATGTAACAACTAGACGCCCTATTCGTAGAGAAGAAGCTATCCACCTCATGAATTCAGCAAGTATCACTTGTTGAAACTATTTGTTTTTCAGTAAGCTGGTACTATCAGAACTGCTTGAGCGTGACCCAGTCAATAGTTTTACCTCATGGATGAAGAAGAAATACAAAAGCCGCGGCATGAAAGTCCATACATCGAATAACTTAACACCCTCCCACATAAAATATATCAACATCCACACTTCACTATCAGTTCACTGGGAACGCCGACGTGGGAAAGAAGGATTTGTCAACACAGAGTGACGCTCAATAAATAACTGAGTAGCTATCGTCGTCAGTGACAAAGTTTCATTTTGTGTGGAAGCATCGCTGAAGTGGGTGGAACAATCGAATGAGATTATGAGGTTTAGAGCTCTGAATGAATAATTTCTGTTTGGTAAAGTCGAAAAAAAAGTACGAGAGAGGGGCTATTCCCGAAAAAAAGGGCCCTGACCCCGGGAAAAACGGAGACTCTGCGACGAAACACCCCTCCCGGGCCGATGGCTCGGAATGATTGGATTGCCCGGCTATTTATGTGTGTAGGTGTCCACTCTTTGCTTCGGTCCGTGTTTGTGTGTTGAAAAAAAAAGACGGAGAAGCTTCGCAGATACTGAACTGCAGGGGTTGGTTATGTGTTCGGAAAACGGGTGGACTGTTATAGACCCAGGAAGGTGGTTAGGGGAAGAGAGGGGAACGGTCATTTCTTTTGGTGTTGTCTTAGTAAACAACGTTCGCTGGTCCTGTACTCCACTTCAAGCTGTGGCCCTCCGTTCGTTACAGATCTCCGTTCCGGCTCTTCAAATCCGGACATTCTTCCTGGTGGGTCTTTTTTCCATCCGTATTCAACTGGACTCTACTGAATTCAGTACGTTTTGAAGCAAGAACAGTTCAAACTCTTTACTTGCAAACCCGACATCCCAACTCAGATAGATAGAATAAGAAAACAAATTTCTGCACACCACTATGGAACGATCCTTTGAGATTCCTCTCGTTTTCAAAATGTCTGCCTTTCTCATTTAGAATTGGTCAAAAGTGATACCGCGAACCCAAATTTACTTGGTGATTCCCAAATTCCATGTGTGATTTTTTAGCAGAATCATGAATCTTGACACAATAGCTTTGGTGAAGAGCTGTGGATTGCTATAAAATTAATCACGTAGTGTAAACAAATCAGTCACGTAGTGTAATACCACCACACTAATTTAGCCCCAGAACGTTATTGGGAGGGCAAAATCTTTGCTGGAATTTTCCCATCTCCAGTTGGTCAGTAGGGTAGACATTTTCCAAAAGAGGTATATTCAGTAGGGTTTAAATAGGTACTTCAATAATATATTACGAGTAAATTGTTAAGTACAAAGCAATTTACCATCGCGTTTACCAATGGAAAGTACAACTCTACCTAAAAAAAGTAAAAGTTGATGTATGAGTAGCATATCAGGTACGGTCTGGAGACGTCGAACTAACCAAGAAGTCATGAAGCTATATAAAGAGAAAGACGTCATCCAGTTTATAAAGGTGGGTCGTCTCCGGTGGGCCGGGCATGCCGCCAGGATGAGCCCAGAGGAGCCACCCTTAAAGATCCTCGACGAAAAAATTTATGCCAAACGAAGGAACGGGCGCCCTAAACTTCGCTGGTTGGACTGTGTTAACTCGGATTCCCGCTCCATCCTAGGGATAAGAAACTGGAGAGCAGCAGCACAAAATAGAGAGGACTGGCGGACATCGTTACAGGAGGCCCTGACCCCACGCCGGGTTGTAGTGCCATAAAGTAGTAGTAGTAGTAGTAGCATATCAGGTGTTAATGACCATGAGAGATTTTTGAGATTTCATGTGAAGAGTGCTAAATTCGACATATAAAAAACTATATTCCGTGAGATGTGTACAGTGTGCAAAGGGAGTGTGGTGTATGTGATCGATGTGAGTCTTGCGGTCAAAGCGAGTCACACACAAAGGAATCAATTTTACTGTGCCATATTTATTCAAAGCGGTAATTGCGAGAGCTGCGTAACTCGTTTGTTTTATTCAACAATCCGCTTTCGTCACGGAATAACATTTGCTTTGGAGCCATAAAATATAAACGAAGACCCCCACTCTCCCGTGCTCTCTCAAGTCCCATTTTCCGAGGGTTGAGATGTGGGAATTGCTTCCAGGCCTGGAATGAGCATACGAAAGTCGACGGTACACAACATGCCAAGAGGAAGGGAAGATCCTGGGCAAGGGTGGAGGAGGGGGGTCGGATTTAATACAGCTGCAGGGAGCCGTAATTAAAACCCCCATTTCATTTGGGGTGGCAGCCGCACCTTCATGCGCAATCATGTTGTTAGGGGACACGGAAGGTGGCACCGCATAGCCTCGAGTGTGTAACGCGTGATAAATCACGCTTATTAAGTTGCACCAAGCTGCGTGCTCATTGGCCAATTACGACGAAACCGCCGGCCGTGAAATCGGCGTTAATTGCGCTTTTGTGCAGAAACTTGGAAAACTTCGGTTGAATATGGGCAGTTGTAGGCGTCAATCATTATCAGTTTCATGTTAAGTATCGAGTGGCGTGTTCGAAACATATTAATGATATAGGTTCTTGTTGGAGTTTTGAGTTCGCCATCGGGCGAGAACCATAAAAATAACTGCAACGAAACGACCAAACCGGATTATGTAGTTGCATATGGAGAGCATGCGAATCTCAACCGATCCATCAGCCAACAAGTGTACAAACCAGTTTCCAACTTCGGTTGGCAGCAAGAGGAAATGCATATACCATACCCTGCTGCTTGGGATGATCTTACGAACATGGTGTCAACATTTCATGTGATATGGAATAGCTCTCCTGGGCCCATAAGCAATGTCCAACCAGATTAACAGTGTTTTCCAAGAGCTTGCAAGTTCCAGAACACCCATCATCAGTGGCGGCTTCTGCCCTGAAACCCAAGAGGTGCACCGCGATCGTAACGGACAACCACGAAGGTAACGTGAGACAAAAATGAGCTTTCCTTGCTCAAATACATATCTCAATTACGAATATAAGAAGGAGATCAATCTTGTTCGCTTTCTCGGCCCCAAATAGCGAAACAAAACTACTCAATCCTATCTTTAAAAAAATGTCACTAATACCTAAAATAGAACTTCATGAAACCGTATATTACAATAGTTAAAATTCACATCCACGCAGCAAGAACAATCTTTTAGCTTCCATCTTTATTCCCTTTTATTCTCAATTGCAGCAAAGAAGACAAGGGAAGCAGAAAAGTTCATTAATTACCTGTCAATCAACCTGTGTAATGTTTTGCGAATCAGTGAACGATGCATGGTTGTCTTTGAGATTTGTTGCCCCCTGTCAACGGTGGCATTGGGCGCCCTGCATCGCTAACAATCACTTCTTGCTCCACCGACAATTTAGCTAGCTCACGTCTTATAGGATAAGAGTGTGTTTTGGTGATTCTACAGCGCTCTGAGCAAACAACTATTTGTGCTCCTGTGGAAGCTCTCTTTGCTTGATTCATTTCGGGCCCTCTCATTGGTTCATTCTTTGGGCCTGGATCCAATCAACGCTGTGTTCCCCTTCCATTCAAAGCACAGACAGCAAATCACTAACCTCTCCCATCAAACTCGCAACTTCACCACCCTCTCACCCACTGCGAGGCTCTGTTTAGCGCATTGATTCGAAACTCTTCTGCTTCTTCAATGAGGATTCATTGGGAAAAGTTGGAAAACAGTTTGATAATGTTATACTTGAAACATTATTATTACCAAGTATCTTTTTCATATTGGCCAAGGGTGCAGATGCACCTATTCCTATCAACAGCCGTCCCTGGTCACTATTAACTTTGTATTCCATTGTGTAACAATTCCCACCACCGTGTACACCAAAACAACATCAGAAAAACATTCCTACCAAACAGAAAATACTACCGGATTACAAATAGATAGTTGCAAAAAGACGAGGTTATTCTTTCCTTGAATCTATTTCCATTTTCTCTCCATTAATGGGTTTCTTGATTATGTACATTAATCTCTAAAGCCATAATTACCTGAAATAGTTATGGAAGACATACAGATATTACACATTTCTTTGTGATAGACTATGGATTTTCAATCAATTCGACTATTTACTAATCAATAGTGGGAGTTTCAGTTTCAAATAATATCCAGGCAGAAGCCGTCAAGGTCAAACATTTCAACATTTTTCTTTCCACTCCTTTTGAGCTTAGATAGCGCAAAGTCGGGAAAGAAGTAATTCCACTCAATGACGACGAAATCCGCGGGGTCGTTAAATGAAACGACCGGACGCGACAACAACGGAAAATTGAGTCCGAAAAAAAAGTGAGACATTTCAGCTCCGCCTGCCAACTCGCTTGAAGCCGTTTCAAACGTCGAGTGCTGCCGAGACGGGCGCCCTGACCTACCGGACTGACAGCGCCGAACGGGACAAATGAGCCGGGAAATTGGGGTGGAAACTCCGCAAGCTCGGAGGGCGAGAGCGGAGTTGAAGAGGTCCTCCCGATATCCGTCTCGTCGCTTATGGGCCGAAGGACACTGGGCCCGGATGAGGGAGACAACGCTGATTCAAGTCGTCCCGTCGACGACTATTCGGACGAGATAGGAGATGTCTACTATTTTTTCCCTCGCTTTTTCCTTCTTTCATGGACGAAGAGATAAAACAACCCCATAACACGACCTCCCGAACTAAATGTCAAGCATGAAAGATATTCGGGCAATATCAGTGACTCAACGATTATAAAAACAAAGCATTACAATTAATCGACCTTGTTATGCAATTAGTTTATCATTAAAACATATTGTCAAGTAAATAATACAGGCATTTCAATGACATCCATTTATCCGGTTTCATGATCTCTGCATATACCTATATAATCCCTCCATGCACTTCCTTTCATAACGAAATTTGAAACTGAAACGAGTTCCACCACTAGAGCAAGTTATGGTGGAACGAAAAAATAACGAAAATTGGCTGAGAATTTTAGCTTAAGCTGCGATGGAAAAAATTTGCTTTTACCCCTTCGATTCCCCTATGAACAGCGAATTCAAATTCTCGGAGGTGTGTTGAACAACGAGACTTGAGTTAGGGCCGAACAAAGAAACACTTATGAAAAGCAGATGAAAATAGTGACGATGTAACAATTTATCATTATTACCCCCTCCATTCATCCCCTTCCTTAGTGATATATAAATGTTTTGTAATATAGCTATCAAAAATCAAATTAAAGGTTTTCCGAAACAAAATAATGGTTCCTGTTTCAAAATGAAGGCTCAAAATTCAATTCCAAAATTAATATCCTTCATTTCTAAATGAAGATCGTTATGACACGTTCACTGCAGCGGACTGAAACACTTAATGGAAGTAAGGGAAGCCTGCCTGTCCATTCTGTATCGAGTTTGATATGAACTATTCCCTATGCAGGATCGGGGAGATTTCTAGCAATCAATTTCCCCTTTACCACTCCTAACGTGATAAAATGAAATGAGTGAAATTCGAACATGGATAATGACAGTGATTCTATTATTGGTGTCTGTTGGCCTGGCGACCCCCACTGTGGTCGAATTTCGATTGAAAATGAATCATTTAGCGGGGAACATTTGTAATGAGTCCGATCTCACTGACGATCAGGTCGATCGCAATGAGTTGGCCAGGGGAATGATAATTTTAAAATTGATCATATTAAAGGGCATACAGCCACAGGGGGGGGATTGCTAGTGAATAGGGGCAGCAGGATATCAGGACAATCAACAATAAAAGGGCCAATGGACGTAACCACGCTCTGCTACCATGTGAGGTGATGGAATGGTATAGTTGCCCCTTCCTAGGAGGTGGATGCATTGATATGCTCCGCCACGCTCAGAGGATGATTCAGACGCTAGCAGGCGTCCGGTTCATCTCCCAAGGCGACAGATTCTAAAATCGGGGAGGGGCCAACTAACCATATCCATCACATAATCCAAAATATACGACTGAATCACCATTCATGGTTGAATCCTGAGGCTGAATATAATTTACACCGTAGTTCTGAGCTATGATCCGAAGAAATATTAGGTTTACTTTTCTAATACTGCAGCTGTGGATTGTGTGATTACCGAACCGGAGGCGTATTTCGGAGGAGTTAACGCCTGAAACTTGGGAATGATTTTGTAACTGGCTCCAAAATGAATTAACTGCTACTGATTGACAGGACGTCTCTCTGAATCGGGGCTTCGTCAATGTAGGAACCGCATTAGAATTTATGATCATAGCAATCCATTCATGAGAGGAAAATAACTGAAATAAAACGGTTTAAGACCACTCTGAACTATTCAAGTGCAGCTAACCTCAAAAAATGCACTTGCCGTACAAGAGATGGAACCCGAACCGTTCGAGATTTCTAGGTCGGTTTTCATATTTCTTTATTTTTATACGTGCGTTCTTACCACTTATCCAACTTCTGCGGAAGATTCAGGCAAGTTTGTGTCGGAAATATTTAGTAAGTGCATCTCCAAATAGCAAGACAACACATCTATACCCGTTTCGTCTTTTCCGCTTTCTTGCAATTCTACTGCAATCCTTCAACCAAGATTTAGCGTGTTTTGAATGTATAGGCTTCTTCATATCCCAAAATGTCACTATTCCCCATGGTCCAAATTAGTTAGCAATATTTCGTAACATTGAGTTTTCCAATTCTTTTCTAAGACTCAAATCGCCTTTGAAAGTCTTGTCTTTGTTTTATCATTATTATTCATTTATTTTCTATGGATCTTGAGATTTTTTGATATTTTAGTAAATGCAAATTCATATATAAAGCTCACTAGGTACTTGACCATTTTAATCTGTATTTTCGGGGTTTTATCACACATTAATTCAAATGACGGTTAGATCGGGGACGATAGTCACCGATTCCAGTTAATACGCTCCATATCTCGAATGTTAAGGTCCGTATCTGTCTTCATAAAACAGGAACGAGATAAGATGACTCTCAGCAAATAAGGACGTCTTCAGTCCACTCTTCCCGTGAACCACCGCTTCGTAACTTTAATATAGATAACATTATCTTCACCAAGCAAAATCTAGGCCGCGCCCGCTTTTTAAATTCAGACAACCGTGTTACCGCTCCAGATAAAAAATTCATGGCGATGTTACAGCTTTTTATTCGAAAAAATCATCATCAAGTCCCCATAATACTGTTTTCCCCTCGAAATGAATCTATTTAACTTTATTACCGGACGGAATTTTACGAGCGAAACTCGCCGGCGCTTTTCCTATTCCTTTTCTCGGGCGGAATGAAATCCCATAAGCAGGCCACCCCCTTCTGCTCGACCGAGCTTGTTCAAGAATATTGAATCTATCGGTTCCGCCCTCTCTCTTGTGCCTTTTCGCTGTTGTTGCGGGAGCGATTTAATCTAATATTTTACGTGACTACGTTTTTCTCTCATAGGATAGTGGATTACACCTGGCGTGCATTATGCTCTCGAGCGTCTTAAAAACGCTGCTTCTCATTCGCTTTTGTCTGGCCCGTATATTTCGTATCTGGAAATCCGCGAGACGAGATGATTGGAAATTTATATACCCTCCGAAATCAAAAGTTTCTCATAAAATGATCAGCAATGGACTGCTCTAATACTTGCTTATTCATTTACATACGGGCAAGCCCTATTTACAATCAACAATACATTCAAACGATCGTAAAATGACAGAAGTTAGGAACATACAATATACTGGGGGGGTCATCAACGAAACCAGTAACTAAATGAGTTCTATGTTAATCATAAATCTGAGAACTGTAATCACTACATTCGGTAAAGTTGATGTTCACAAAATTTATGAAATACTAAACAGTCTGGAGCTCAATTAAGAGAATGATGGACTGTATTTTTTCCAAATCATCAAGATAAGGCAGCTAAGAATATTTACCAAAAGAGTTCGGAAGGAACTTAACTCAGCAGCAAGGGCGCCAACAGTCGCAAAGAAAGTAAAGGAAATTATTGGGTCATCAGTCCTAGCTCCCATAAGTATGCGTAGAAATCTATTAAATGCATTAAATGGACGTCAGTATGTCAAGTTTTTATATGATCAAACTTTTAAACACTTACAACTGCTTATGAAAACTATAACATTTTCTTAAAAAATAAAAAAAAGTTAGTTGAGAATCCTTTCAGGTATTGATGTAGGCGTTGATTGACACACGGCTCCGTTCAATCCCGATTTCTTTATTTAGTAAATCAAAAATTCCACTTGAATTGTTAGTTTCTCGTGTTTTAAAATATTAATTCGTCGCTTGTTATTGGTCTTTTACCGCAAGCGCAGAATGAGGGAATTGATTTGTCACCCTTGAAAACCTCCACAATTCGCACATTCTCTGAAAAAAAATATCAAAACGTTTTGTAAACTGTTGGAATTCAGAATATTAAAAGGTAGATTATTGAAATTGATTTGATATGATCAAACTATCATTTCTCGGCCATCCGCCAAATTTGGTGAGACAATATTTGGACGTGAGAAAATAGTGCCTGATGGATTTCATTTTGCTCATGCGCTAACTGAAATATCCCTTTGTTAGGAATGTAACTCATAGGGAAAATTCCTAAATCTGAATTACCACATTTTCATCATTCTTATCACAATTGGATGAGAACTTTTGGAATAATGGTTGTTACAAGGGTCTATAAATACACAGACGGACACTGACACACGAACAACCTGATAAGCAGACAGACCCGAAACGATGGTAGTTCAAAACGGTCAAAAATGCAAAAGGCCAGTGGATACCGGATTTTTCTTTATATCCTGAAATTGGAAGCAATGCTTCAACAATGTATAGGTAGTCAAATCTCTAATTATACACCTGGTATGATTACTTCCAAAGTAACCCTTCGAACCAAGGGTTTTACTGCTATCGCCCAAATTTTCTCAATTTCTGCAAAGTTTTTTGAAAATGAGATGGTTGTAAGGTAGGAATAACCATAGCGACGTCTTTGGTTGGAGCTACTATGAACAGAATCGAGCATTATCTAACTCGACGATCGTTCCACACTAGCCCCCCCCCCCCCTACCCCCACTTGGCTTTGAAGCACATATTAGCGGTTGCTTATTGAGCCAATTAGTTAGTCTCAGTACCAGTCTGTTCTGATCCCGTTGATGAGCATCAAATGATGAGCGTCTTCATAGTGAGCTGCGGACACCTTAGCTGATGATCTCAGGGTTCCAGGGTTATAACATTCATAAATGAATGCATCTTATTATTGTCAATTGCAACACAACGTAACTCTCACGAATGTACTTAAGGCCTTTGGTTCTGAATGGCTTAGACCTCCCTCGACCAATCCTAACCACTTATAAACGTCCGTAATCGTGTTCCACAATTACTTCAAAAATCCTAAAAAACCTGACGCAATTACTCACTTGGACAAATGATGAGAAATAGCTTGAATGAGCTGTGTCACAATTAGTAACAAGGTCAGAGGTTCACTGACAACACCAATCATTTACTGATGATGTGTGATGTACCTAACCAAACTATAATGAAGCGGCAGATCTGAAAAAACATCAAGCTCAAACACCGCACCTACAGAAAAGTAACCTTCTTATCCTTCAGAGATTCCGTAACGTGTTTCACAGGTGCTGAGTTCGGTAAGATAAGCCAACTGGGGTTATTTACTTATAAAACGGTGAATTTAATTAATTTAAAGTAAAGTTGAGAAATCATTTTGTTTATCAATTAAGAGAAAAATAAACTGGAGCTTGTGATCAGATTCAGAAAAATGCACTAGCTAATGGGAGGACGGTCTAAACTGTCAGTCCACAATAAGTTGATACTGTACAAGCAACTTCTAAAGCCTGTCTGGAGTTATGGTGCGCAACTGTGGGGGCGCATGGCCCAGAGCAACTATTCAGCGCTTTCTGAATAATGTCCTGCGAAGTTGCGTAGACGCATACTCATATTCTAGAAATGACAGACTTCACTACGAGCTGCAGATTGAATCTGTCAATGAGGAAATTCGAAGCCAAGTCATACATCACCTCCTGAGGCTACAAGATCATGTAAATGAGGATGTTGTCCAGCTTCTCAACACAGAGGATTCACTTAGTGTGAGCATCATAAATTGCAAATGTCAGGACAATAAGGACTGAGTGATGTATCTTAGATTTCTAAATGTACGCCAACTACATACATAGATTAGAATAATGTGCTTATAAGTTTATAAATTGGTGAAATAAAACAAATTAAAAAAAATATGCGCAAATAAACTAATTAATAATTGATTTCAATTCTAAAAGATTTTACGTGGATGTTTAAGCATTTTTTCTGTTATTTCAGCTAGAACGGTTAACTCAAAGCTAACCTTCTCCTTTGGAACACTTAACTCCCAACAATGGCAGTCACTTTTCCCATAATTTTGGGACCAGTGGGCGCTTATGGGTCTATCGCAAACGCCATTATCCCGTTAAGCCGCTGGAAAGCCTGCAAACAATGGTATTGCCGATGAGAGGGACGACGCGGAACAACAAGTGTTCCTTTGACGGGAGCTCCCGCCTTCTGTCCTGTCGCGCGATACGGCTCCCATTGTCCACCAGGCGGGTCAAACCTGTCCCTCAACCAGATCAATCCCTTTCGATCAAGTAGCGGTGAGTCGAATGGGCAATCAGTCCGTCAGTTGAACACCTTCACTGCGGCAGTTTGAAATGTTGGTAAGAGTTGGAATCGGTTGAAGGCTAAATAGGTGAGGTCACAAGTGAAAGACACGTTAATCAGCATCCGAAATTTCCGAGTAAATTATCATCTTACGTGTCAAGTAATTTTATCGAGAAAGTTCGTCCCAGGACATCAAACATATCATTCATCCCGTTCAACTCTTGTTAAGTCTAGTTTTTTGAACGCTAAAAAAATTAAAGTACCTGTGTAGTAGTAAGTTGAGTATTAAGGTGCGTTAATGACTCCAGGCAACTTCTGAGTACATTACAGTACATCGCGGGAAGACGTTTCAAATATAAGGTTCGTTCCAGGTGATAAAATCTATCCCTTAACACCAATCCTCGTCGACCAAGTATTGTTCGGTCAACCATTCAACCACTTCACCAGTTGAACACCTTCACTGCGGAAGTTTGCAACGCTGTTAGGAGTTGGGATCGGTTTGAGACTAAAATCACCTACTCAATAGGTGAGGTCACAAGTGAAAGACACGCTATTCAGCATCCGAAATTTCTGAATACATTGTTATTTTTTCGTGTCAAGTAATTTTATCGAGAAGGACCGTACCAGGGCGTCAAACCTACAATTCATACTGTTAAATTCTCGTCGGTGGTTAGTTAAACATGTTATCAGTCCGTCACTTCAACTCATTCATTGCTTCAGTATGTCAATTTGAAATTTTAAGATCAGGTTAAGACAGGTGTTAACATGCGGTGATGAACCAAGACAATTTCTGAGTAGATTAAGGTTATATCGCGGGAAGACGTTTTACCTATTGGGTTCGTTGCAGGAGATGAAATCAATCCGTTACCACCAACCCTTGTCGACCAAGTAGTGTTCTGTTTAGCATTCAACCAGTTGGTCAGCAGAACACCTTCACTGCGGCAGTTTGAAACGTTGTTAGGAGTTGGGATCGGTTTGAGGCTAAACAGGTGAGGACACACATGAAAGACACGCTAATCAGCATCCGAAATGGAAAGTTCGTACCAGGACATCGAACCTATCATTGATCCCGTTCAATTCTCGTCCGTCAAGTGGTAGTCAGTCAAATAGGCTATCAGCCCGTCAGTTTAACTTCTCCAGTACGACAATTTGAAGAGTTGGGATCAGGTGAGGACACGAGTGAAACTTGCGCTTTAATGACCCCAGACAATCTGAGTATATTACGGTATATCACGGGAAGCGTTTTACCTATTAGGTTCGTTCCAGGAGGCGAAATCTATCCTTCAACACCCAGTCGATCAAGTAGTGTTTTGTCAAGCATTCAACTAGGTCGTCAAATGAACGCGTCGCTTCTTCTGAGTGACAGTTTGCAACGTTGGTCGGAGATGGAAACAGGTAGAAGGTAAAAATGTGAGCCCATGAATGTGCCCAACAATGCTGGGTGAATCCAATATCATAGGAATGATTTATAGCTATCGTTCTGATACGGCGATTGGCAATTACTTTCCCTTGAAACAAGCAACGACAGCAACTTATTCATCTTAATTCTCTTGAAACCGGTGAAGAAACGGTAGATGAAAAGCGGTTTTGTGAACTAATCGCCTGAAAATTGAGTGACAAGAATTTTCCGTTAAACTACGAGGTAGTTGCGCCGAGGAGACCCTGAAGACAGCCTGTAAGTAGTTTTTCCAATTTCAATAGAAGGATTAGATACGATTTCTACCGAAGGAAAAAAAGGATCTTAGGAACCCAAGTTTATGATCAAAGGGAATACGCTTCTTTACCGTCTTTTTTTCAGTTCAACTCTTTGAATAGAACAAAAAAAGGCGAAAGGAGAAAAAAAAACATAGGCCATTTGAGTATTAATTTAATGAAGGTCTCCGTATCTCAGGTCTTCAACTGGATTTGAAGACATGCAAGGTTCCTCCATTTTTTCCCTTTGGGCCAGTCCTTAAAAAAAACGAAAAGGACGTATTTAATTTTCCAGTAAAAGAGAGAGAGAGATAGAGAGAGAAGAAATGAGAAAGAGGAAGACCCAGGACGTATAAACCTGACTGTGACGAGCTCATTGAGGACATTCTACGGCGTCTTCCCTTGAAAATATTTTACTGGCGTTGAAACAAAAGTTTCGTCTTTTATTTCTGTTATCGCGATTCTTTTCGAGGCGCGGGTGGGCTGCTATCCGCTCGCTAAAAGAAGAATTTCGGGTGGTCGGACAGAAAGGAGGAAACCGTTTGGAACTACGGTGAGTCTTGGGGTCTGTTTGAAGAGTGAACAGAAAGAGAAAAAACATGAAAGGCTCCATTAACTAGAAACCGTTAGTCTGGTAACGGAGCAGGAGGAGGCAATTTTTTTTTTCTTCCACAAAGTCTTCCCCTTTTCCGGCATCTTCCGTTTTAAGATTTCCATTTCGAGATTGAAAAGTTGTTGGGGATTTCGGGGTATCGTTTGGGCCCGGTTGCCAAAGGAGGGTCGACGAAGATGCTCGAACATCAAAAATCAGTCAAGTATGAACTGGTGCCAGTACGAAAACTCGAAGGCTGAACTCAGAAGTTTTTTTGCTGGAGATTGTATTTGACCAGTCCAGAGGAAAAAGGGGCTAATAACCAATTTTCTGATCTTAAGAAAAACGAAAATGACAGTTTGAAACCTCACCTAAAATCATGAAAGTAGTGTGCAGCAACAGCAAATGATAAAATAGCTCGTGCATCAATACTAATGTTAACTAAATCGTTGGGGGTTCAGGCAAAAGTTTTTTACCCAAGATAAAACCCTTTACCTGCCTTAAACCCTGTTAGAGCAGGGAAGAAAGAGGCTACCTGCCAAAAAAACTAGAAAGGGGCTGCATATAAGTAAACGCCGTAAATTGAAGAAGTTTTATTTATTAATCACTGGGAGTTTATTATTTAATTGCGTTCATGTTTGAATTTCACAGGTGATAGAGCGATTATTGAATTTCAGGAGGAACACAAATATGATCAACTGATCAATCCAAATAGGTATTTTGGTTGAGAACAGATTTACGTGCTCTATGCATATCTCTGAAATTCAATAATCGCTCTATCACCTGTGAAACACCCACACTCCAAAGCTTAGTAGACATTCAAATCATGAACGCAAGCCAATTAAATAATAAACCGCAGTGAAAGAATTTGCAGTGTTTTTTTTTTTTTCATTATGAAATTTAGTTACATTTTTTACGTATTATTCAGAAAATGTCATCCCCCCATGTTTCCTCCCTTTCTTCTCCTTCCTGTCTTCGTCCAAATTGTGAATATTGAATGAATGAAGAGTCAATAGTCTTCTGTAGTATACGTCATTCGTAGATATATTAGGAATAGGCAGGTTCTTCAGGAAATCCATGGCAATAGCAAAATGATCAATCCTTTTCATAGCTTCTCGTCGATCAAATTTTTTGATGCTGTCAAAACTTTCTGCTTTCGCTTATTGCAAATTATTTTCTTCGGACATTTTCCTTATTTCAGACTCATTCTGGATATTGGATGTAGAGTCTGAAGTGCTGAGCAGTTGGCCGTTGACGATTATTAATTCTGCATTGAAGTGATCGCATGTACTACAACTATCACTTCGGGGAAAACCAAACCTTATATTAGACTTGGTGTAGAAGGTCGTACGATACGTTTCGTACGAAATTTTCGGCAGGTGGACAAAATTTTGTAAATAGTCTATATGAATGACGAAGAACGAAAGTTGTAAATACTTTATCTTATTATATTCTAATAATGCTACACAGATAAATAACATACACAAATAAATGAATATAATTTTAACATTAGTTGACCTTGCTGGACTATTTTGCAGCCACACTCCGATTGGAGAATACAAGTACACTGGCCAATCCATTATTATATCCCACTCTCTAGTCCTTGCCTAATCCAGAATTTTTTGACCCATGTGAGACCGCCAGGAATATTAGAAGGAATTCATTTCCCTAATTAAATATAGAAGGGTTATGAATTATCCTCTTTATACTACTACAGCAGAATGTTTCCAGGAGCCTTAAGTGCACCCCCCCCCCCCCCCCGAAAGGAACATCTATTAGTTTCCTTTTGTTTTAGTAAACTACCATAATAATTAGTTAGCTTTCGTTTCGTCTAATGACCACGTTAGCCCTTTTCGGCGCTAAAATTTTAATACCGTGATATACTTGATACTTGATATTTGTTCAAACCCAAAAAACGTTTGTTTTTAACTACATTACAACTGAGTAACTGAGTAAATTTAAATTCCTGTCTTCGAGGTTGTTCAACAGAAAGGTTAATGACATCACGAACAGCGGATTTGCCCGAATGAATTTAATGAAAATAACAAAGGGGATGAAGCTTAACGTGACTATATTTTTTGACGACGAAAGCAGTATCATATGCTCAGGAAACTGGCCTAAATATTAAAGTGATTGAACAGCGGTATTATAGTATTTTAATCCATGACCACTTTAGAGTTTGATAACAAGAAGGTTCAATTTGGAATTCCCGTGAACACCTACTAAATTATACAAGAAGGTGATGGAATGAACTAGTCGCTGTTTCCAAGCAATAAGTGACAGGCTTTCAACACACAGAGGGTACCCTTGACGCTCAAAGCATAAGGTATAAGGTTTATGCTCAGCGTTAGCAGTTTCAAGAAACGGGAAGAGATATCCATCACAATTCTTCTCATCTCGGTCTCTCTTATGAACATTATGCCAGAATGATTGAATTTCATACAATCAATCGGTCGTCGTGATGAAGTTGAAGGGGCCATTAAAAATAAAAGGACATGGGCAATCGATGAAACGAGAACTGCTTGATAAAGGCGTTTCATGACACGTAATTAATCTTTCGGTTAGAAAATATCGGGTCTCCGAGCATAGCTCGTATCACAGTCATTAATCTACGACCACGAAATCCGATGCCGGTATAGTGTATGAGAGGTAGGGGGTTATGGAGAACGACCGCTGGTTTTGGTAGTGTTCTGTTCAGATTTCTACTCTTTCGCCATATTTCACAAAACGTCACGGGCACCTGACTCGCTAATAATGTATCGTTGAGGAAAATACGGATTTCAGGAGAGAGTTTTTACGAATATTTAAAACAATATTTCTTATGACCGAAATGTACTCAGTAAATTAAAAAAAGGCGGTAGGAATTTTCCAAATGAATTCCACCTTTGCTGCATGACCGTAACTCGTGAGTGCCGTTTAATCAATTCTCTTATATCCTGGAGACCAGATGAATCTGGTCTCCAGAGCCCGTTCAACGGGAAGTCTGAGCTATACCGCGTAGCTGGCGCCATCCCTAGTATTTCCATCTTTAATGCAATTACAAGACGAGGAGTTGCGAGATGTCGAGTTTAGATATTGTACCACATACATACATCTTGTAATGTGAGCGATTTGTTTAACTAATTAATTGAACTTAGATCTACTTTGATCTAATTTCTCCCAGATATTTTTATTTATATAGAACAATGCACTTTTATTTTAGAACTAAATTTCCACTTATGCCTTTATTAGGGGGTAGGACTAGGACAAGATTTGAGCCTATTGAACATATCCCAAGACCTAATTTTGATTTTTTTCAACACCAGTTTAATTACTTGGCACCTAAAATTTTCACGACTTTAGCCAGCTCTCTGAAATACAAAACCACTTACGCACAATTTAAAAGCAATTTACTGTCGTATTTGAAGAAGGAATCAAGTGAAGCTATTTCCGATCGACCACTGTTGTCAATATTAGGATTGTAATTTTATTAGATATTAATACCTATTATTAGATATTCATTAATAATTATGAGTACTTTTTTATGTTTTATTTATGAATTAATAGCTTGTCTTATTCGAACTCCTGATCTGCACACAATTTTTACAAATTATGAAGGTCAGTAATAAATATGTGCTGCATTCATAATCATAAGTGACTTATTTCAGTTTCTATTATTTCGTTCTGCATTACTAAACGTATAAAATAAATAAACGTATTTTAAAAAATTCAAATTTGTATCTCACATAGATAATTTATGAATTCATTTCAGCTGTTTTCCTTATCATTATTATCTGCAATGATGATCCTCATCTGAAAAATGTTATTGTTCTGAAATTGTGATCTGAAAGTGTGGTTCTTTCTTGTTAGTTATTTGGAAGTTCTAATACTGTTAAATTTTATCTCTGCTAGTTACGTATTGTGACGATAGTAGTTTTTTTTAAGAACCTAACTCGTCTAAAATACTATGATGATCTTCCCGAACAGTGCTCCAATATAATGGCCAACTCTGGGGGTTTCAGCATTACGAAGTTGTACACCAAGTGCTCAAGCATTTTGTGAAGCGATTGTTCTGGCTTCCTCGCAACACACCGTACTTCGTGTTTTTGGGAACATGCATAACCCCGGCGTTTCTCTATGCACTTGCATTACACTGTATATGCCTGATTAAAGTGTTGAGAATGTCTGCAGCGAGTTACCCTCGAGCGGTGGTAGTGGAGGTGGTTAGTCAGCAACTTGACTGGTACAAAGGCCTTCACAGACGCTGCGATCGTACTGCGTGCACTCTTGACACCACATTTGATGACCTGGAATCTTGGTTGGTTAAGCTTGGAGAACTATAGGAAAAGGTGGAAATGAAATGGAAAGAAGCAACCTTGGCACTTCATTCTAATGAAGAATCACAAGTTATAACTATAGTATCTTCTCAAAAAACCTCACTACTATTAAGAAAATAAAAGAGAAAAAAGTCAGTATGTGGATTGGTGGCACATCTCTGTCAGACGGGATCAGCCCGCAGCCATATCATGTACATTATATATTTGCTTTGTGATTGATTTTTCTATTATACTTACATGTTTTTCATTCATTGATTCATTGATTCATACTGTGATGCTCCTTTGGAAATCACACAAATTTTGTAAACACAACCACGAGATCGTGGGGTGGGGAGGCCATCTCGGAGGAAGGCACGGAGGGCTGGAGAGGGAAGGGAGATTCTACTGTTCGACCCTTTGGGAAGGAGCTCTTTCTCTCTCGTTTTTATCCAACCATTTTTCTTCCGCTAATTCCCTTTAAATTTGATGGGAAGTGATCAAATAAGAGTCCCAAGAATTTGCTCTTGCCCTTGACTACCTCGAAGCTGCAGCATTTCTTGGAGGGAGACGTACGCCCGAAAGTACTACTTCATCGACCACGTGCTCTGCCATCATTTACGAATCCGAATTTGGAGATGTCCTACCTATAATTTGGGAGGGCATCCGGGTTGAGTTCTCTCGCATTCTTCACTACTTAAAATTCCTCTCAAGTTCCCTCTCAAACACACCTCTCGAAATGAACTACCTCTTCGCTAGCATACAAATTATTATTACAAACTTAATTCATTCCTTAAATACCTCCAGGAAATACTTATGTACACAAAGATTGTTTGATCAACATCCTTTCCTTTTATCAATTAAATAATTTTCTAATTGAACAATATCTTGTTGTATTTGCACTCATTTATTTGTACCTTCCAGCTCCAGATAGGCGGTGTGCCCTCACGCTGTTGTTCTTTTGCTAATTTCTGTTGAATTTCAATTTAATTGACATCATAAATTAAGAGAACATCACAATACATAGATCAGTGATTTACGAGGAGGGTTATCCTAAAAAAGAAATAATAAACTTCTATGTAATAATATGCGGCGTTCTTGTGTCTATGTCATGTATCTGATAGGAAGGATTTTTTTTTAGCTCTTTTGCCGATGGAACAAAATATTCGAAAAGTTCGGCTACATAGCGAACCCTGAGGCTCCACATGAAAAGCGCTATGCGTCACTCTTAAAATTCTGAAACCACGCAGTGGAGTTGGTATAATTCTGGGTCATCCATAAACATTGTATTATCACACTAAAGTGAACGTATTGTGGGAATTTCCATAATGGCAGGTTGAACCACATTATATCCCGCCGTAACTTTCCGCCGGCGTTAGTTTTTTAAACGCAGTTTCAGCGAAGCTTTCATTATGTAACGATATTATTTAGACAAGCGTGTATTCCGAAAAACTTTATAGAGCCCTTCCCTAACTCGCCGTTTAAAAAGATTTTCTTTTTTTCCGGTATATTTTATTAATAATTAATCCTTCCCCCTCTCTTTGCTCGGTATCCCGCCCAGGGGCCCAGGACGGCGCCTCGAAACGGTTTTTACCTCATTTAGAAGTTTGGAAGTGACTTTTGAGAAGGCATCAATCATACAAGACCCCTTCACCCGTTCCCCTTAGGGAATCTTCTCTTCGAGGAACTTTTCGGTTAAGAAACCATCCCCGGTCTAAAGCTCATCAGCATAGTCGAAATTTCAGATTTACCGCGAGGGGATGACAAAACTGTAATCCCGGCCAAGATGGTCTCAGCAAAACATTATGGAGAATTTCATAATTGCTACACCACGGGGTCTTTCAGTTTTTATCGTCCTAAAACACGTGCAGATTTAAATAGTTTGCAAACCAATAATGAAGGATAAACGAGGGAATGTCCAGTCAACAACGTACTACAAGTTCCACGATCCGGATTATCCGCATATGGATAGGAATGATCTGAGTGAGAGAGAGCGGGGCTGGTTGTCATAGATTTCTGTTTTTGGTTTTTTATCTTTTTTGGGGTTCAATTAGTTTGAGTTGAACAAATGAAGTTTTTAAGTAGACATCTTGGCCTCAAAACCTCAGAATTATATGAAAATGGCGCTCAGTGTTTTAGGTTTTCCGATTCTCCTGCTCCAGATCAAGACATGCCAACACCCCACCAGTAGGTTTAGTTGGTACCGAGGGTGGGGGTCGATCGCCATACGTATTCTTTTTTCTGAAGTCCTTCGCAGTCCAAAATTGCTTCTTTTTACTGATGTTGAATACGAAAAACCAGAAGGGCTAGAAATCCATAGGAATTTTATTTGTGCGTAATAATGAAATGAATGAATTGTAAAAGTCAATTTATTTGAAAGGAAACCAACAGAAAGAGTACGAACATGGAAAATTACAACATCAGTCCATGTTAACGAAATATAGTGGGGGATGGTTGGATATCATAATTACCTTCAGCACATCTTCTTTAACGTACCAGATTTCATTTCGGGTTTTGGGCCATACCAACAGCTTTTTCAGCCTCATTTCAGTCGTTTATATTAATTTCGGTGATTTGACCCGGGTATGTTCTACCAACATATCTCACAGCCACATAATCACCCTCTCGTTTTCCTTCAACAAAATTATTATGGAATTCTCCAATCTCAAAGCCATTTCCTCGTCGTCTGTGATTTCCCGTGAGTGTTTGCTGACCATTATCCGGATGTGAATCACTTGCAGGTATAGTCGGAAGCAACATTTAATTAGAAGCATGAATATTCAGTACCATCAGAGTTGATGAAAAAGGAGTGGCTTTCACTGAATGCAAGGATTCCGAGTTGTATTGTTATGTGCGAGTACAGGATAAGAAGTTGTAAAAGGATTAATAAAAAGTTGACCTGGTTAAGGCGGAGAAAAATGAAGAATGACCGGTAACAGTTGTCAAGCTACTTAGTATTGGAAACCTAATATTGAGCGAAAAAAGGGGTTTCAGCTGGGTTCAAAGTCCTGGTTTGAAGAACTATCCTTCATGAGTGTATATAAATGATGGCTTATATCTTCAAAAGTTCGTACAATGAATCCAGCTACACGTAACATGGTTCACATCTTACCCTAATTACTTTAAAAGTTACTCTGCGCAGATCACGGATTAACCACCTCGAGTCAAGAAAGCTTTGGGATGTGGGATGACTCAGTAGCTCACATCTTCAAATGTTTCTATTATGAAACCCGCTCCGCGTGAGATGGCACACGTGTATACCAGTCACCTGGCATAATGAGCGAGTTAACTAACCTCAAGTATCCTTTGTGATTGTATCAAAACGGTGGCTTACATCCCCAAATGTTTTTATAATGAAACTCACCACTATGAGATGTCACACGTCAATACCATCCACCTGGTACAATGAACGTGTTAAGCAACCTCAAGTATCCTTTGTGAGGATATCAAACCGGTTGCTTACATTTCCAAATGTTTCTATAATGAAACCCACTCCACATATCGGTACAGTGAGCAGAATCCACCTTTAACTTTCGAAAACCCCAGGGAATTCGATACCCCGCACGTGTGGGAGCTGGGGAGGCCCAACCTGGCGAGAAAGAGTTATCTCCCGCCGGCAACCGGTAACCTAATTGGGCCAGGCCCCTGACACCCGAACCTCTCCTATTCAATATAAGAGCTCTTTCCTCCCTCTTCGACCCAGCTTTCGCCATTCTATCCAATCAAGCTCTCCAGCCTTTCCCCGCCCTAGACCGCAGTTCTTTTTAACCCTCAACAACAAATGAGGGCGTAAATACCCTGGGAAGGAGCAAGAACAAGTGGGACCGCAGGAGCAAGAAGTGTCAATTACTGGCCTAATATCCCTTTTCACGGTGATGACAGCCGTCGAGGAAAGTTGTGAGCTGATGAACGGAGTGTGTTGTGACATTAAGAAATAATTACAATGTCCACTATCTACAGCAATGTGCAAAGCGAAAGCCAAAAAAAAAAAAAATAAAACTTGGACACCACTTAGAATATATTACAAGAAAAATTACTTATCACTTCAAGTGTGTCATGAACTTGTCTCAGGCTGACGTATTGCCGTCTGGGATTAGGAGGGAGGTATTTCAAAGTTGAGTCCGAAGCAGAGTTGTGACATTTGTATTCTGAACGGGGTATACTCAAATTCATACATTCAAAATAAATCCTGATGGAGGAGGTAAGGAGATAATTGGCAGTTTTCTTTATTTTAGTTTTTGTCTAGATTTCTTCAGACCTCTTATGTGGTAGAGCAGCTGTACTAGTACTATGTGCTATTAACCTACATAGCCCATAGGGCAGGGTTATTCCTGTGAATTCATGGGCTACAGATACAATTAATAAGATGAAACCTCAAACAATTTTGTTCGAGTCAATTCTTTCGTGCTCTACACTAATTATCGATTGTAGAACCTGTTTTCAGTTGATTTACGTTATAATTTCAGAGAATGAGTTTGCTAGGATGGTGATGTACTTTTCAAAGTTCAAATGCTTGAAAATAAATCCTTCACCTTGGGCATGCGCAAAAATAAAATCCATCACGCCTAATTTTCTCGCACCCTAGTCGTCGCATGTTCCTCAAATTACGGGGTTCGTTTTGAATTAACGATTTGTTTATCCCATATTTTTCTATCCTGCTGGTTTAGGGAAGCGAAAAAAGTACAAAATCACAATCAAAACTAGAAATTGGTACAATCAGGAGACAATAACTGTTCAGCAATCTGCAATATGAGTTATAGAACATTTAACATTCATTTCAACCTCTTGAAGTTGGATGCAAAATACAAAACTATCAAACTTTTGTGTAACAGTTTACATATTTTCTCATTCAATTTACTCTCGTTTCAGTTGTATTTAGATCATTTACAATAAACTACATCCAACATTGATAGACTAGTGATCTATCCAGAGGATTTAATGTAGAATACAATGAGACAAATACAGAAATAATAAACTGTCGCGTAATTCGCAGTTATTTCAACATGAGGACAGATGCCGAATTTTGCGCGACAAAAGTTCTGGTACTGAGAGAATTGTCCGAATCTACTGGAATTTTGGTTAAGATGGTGCATTTGAAACCTACGTGGTGTACTTGAAGGATGAAAGCGACTGCTGTACATGCATACCATGTGCATAAATCATACGCGTAAATGCACTGATTCCTTACTTGTCTAAACAGGTATATTCGTGTAACTTCACTTTTCTTAGAACGAAATAAAAACACTGCCGCAACGATAGCCCAATAAGCTTACTCTCGTGGTTTGGCAAGATATTTGAGAGACTAAACGTCCCAAAACTCTTTTACTACTTTGAGGACCACATCCCGAATTTCCAGATTGGGTTCCTGAAAAATCTTGTCCTCAATGACTGCACCGCGTTCTGGACGAAATTCTGCAACCCTACGAGGAAGGGAAGTTTGCTCATGATTATTCGTGAACACAGAGAGTGCATTCGATCGCTCATGACATGAAGGCCTTCTCAAGAAAATTAAATATATCCTCCCTGATACGTGCTACCGCGTATTGCTCTCCTACTTAACTGATAGGTCGTTCAGAGTAACATGTGGAACTGTACTCTCAGAGTTTAAAGAACTTAGAGCTAGTGCCCCTCAGGGAAGCGTTCTCGGGCCGATCTTGGACCTCCTACACGTGGGGGATCTCCCAACACACCTCCAAAACACTACGGCAATGTTCGCAGATTATCTTCCTATTCTTTGTCGCGACGAAGTAAAAGAAGTCATCCAAGAGACGTATCAAAATCTCTACAACAAGATAACTCGCCAGAAAAACCCGATTTTCAACGATTTCACACAGCTTTCACCTCCTCGACGCCTTCAAAAAAGGAGACACCTTGCAGATCTGCGCCCACAAACAATCCGTACGACTGCCACTTCGAAGATCCTTATTTACAAGTGCTTACCACAAATGCTGTAACGAGCAACTTGCCACAACTTTAATGTTTTATAATATACAATAAAGTTTTCAGTTAAAAAAAAAGATTATATTAAACCATGAAATATATACAAGAACGTGAAAATCTAGAATTTGAAAAAAAACGGCCTTCGAGTACTTTTTTATTTTTCAATCGTCAATTGTTCAGAAGCTTCCCCAGATCATGGAAAAATTTATGGAAAGAAATCAGATATCTGCGATTGCTTTAAATCGATCGGAATCGGAAATCAGTGGTTCGATGATCAAAAATTTGATTACTATCGGAAAGAACTCATGTCTACGCACAGCAAGGGCGAGGGGGTTCAGTAGGTTTTCACCTATGCTTCCTGATTGACAAATAAACATGTATTGTCATAATACATGGCCCAAGAAAGAACGATTCTTCTCAATAACGACAAAAAGCAGATTTTTGCTGAGTTAGATCGGGATTCTGAACCATTATGCTTCGGTTGAAAAGAGCGGTTGTTAGGATATAACAGTGAAATATTGACATCCATCTCCGTATACTTAAATCACACCACTTCATCGCATCTGCCTGGGTCCAAGACAATGCCATCCCAGTAGTCTTAACCTGGAAGTTTGTTTTCCAGCCATAGTCCTGTGTTGTGATCTTCGTACAACAGTTGTCTGGTACAGAAGTTACAAACTTTTGAATTATAGTTTGCAGCCGTTTTGCAGCCATTTGCACCTTCGGTTGAAGAGAGAATTGATAAAACTAGAATAGTGCCATATCCACAATCTCTCTTTGTATACATGTATATCACACTACCTCATATCTGCTGCGTAAATCTGAGGCGATCCCATCCCAGCAGTCTTGGAAAATCCAGGAGTATTGCCTCCCTCCCATTTTTAAGGCACGAAAACAAGAAGCCCCTGATACGGAAACTCGCCGATCTCTAGAATGCATTGTAATTAATTTGAAACACTGAATGCGTTGGCATCAAATACCTTCATACTTAACTCATTCCTGCCGCCCCTTTCCATACTACAAATTTCGGTTGCTTGAACTAAGTTGAAGGGAATCCTAAGCTCGCGGCACCACCAAACTGAACCGTTTCGTCTGAGTGCACTAATAATAATTCCCACGATGGGAAGCGGAATGGGGGGAGCTCCCAATTTGATTTACCCGCCCGAAGGAAAGTTATCATATCAGGTAACACAGGACAAAGTTCGCGACTAGTTATACCGTAGGGCCCCGAAGCGGGGTATTAATTTAGATGAAGCGTTGACACCTGAATTTATAAGGGTTGAAGGAGGAAGGCGCGGGTTGAGGCTAAAACGTTGCATCAGACAACTTTAAAGGACCAGGAGGGCGTAAACCCCAATTACCGGAGGTGAGGGTAATACCTCACTTTAATGAAGGGAGTTGGATGGTGGTGCTGTGAATCGGTTAGTATAGCACCTCTCCACAATAGGCCATAACACTTTAAAACTGGTGTTTATGAATGCGTTACATCATTTTCAAGAGCCCTACCGCAAACTGAATGTTTCTGCAGCCCACTCGTGACTTTATTTTTGGTTTATTTGAGGAAAACGACGTTAACAATTATTTCATCACAACTTACTTCCATACTATCGTGGGTAGAGAAGATTTGTGTTCGTACTTGTAACATGATGAGGTGAGGTGATGGAATGGTGCAGTTGCCCCTTCCATAGAGCTGAATGCGATTTAATGCTCCGCCATGCTCAGGGTATGATTCCGACGCTTGAAGGATTCTGATTCATCCTACAAGGCGACGGATTCAAGAATCGGGAAGGGCCAACTAACCATCACATACTTCAAGTACGGCTGAGTTGGAACAGCTGTACCAAGACTGTGGAACGTAGTCTCACCACGAAAAAACGTGAAAACAATCTTGCCCTTCGCGATGGAGTTCTCAGTTCCATGAAACCGGAATATTTCTTCCCGGTACAGCCTCAAGAACCCAGAGGATGCGGCTGTTCCAGTTTAACATAAACGGGAATGGGTGCGTTTATTGTGTGGTAGGCAGTAATGTCTCTCAAGAGCAACTATTTTAATAACTCATCAGTGATTTTGTTCAACAGACGGTCGCTTACGCCAAAAAAAAAAAAAAAAACCAGTGAGTAAGTTTTGAATCCTAACAAAAAAATATATAGGATAAATATCTTTTAATAATTTGGAATTATAACAAACTATTGAGTTTATGTTAGCAAGCAATGTTAGTTTATGTCAACAACTATTATGTTCTAACACTAGCTTGAATTCTTTCATATTGTATAACAAGGATGAGCCGTGAGACGTAAAGATTATTCTGCGTCCTGCAATACATGAAGGGGGGAGAGGAAGGAGTCATAACCCTGGAGAAGGGGGAAGCTGTACCAGAATTTCAATGTCACTGTAGCCATTGGAACCGTTCCTGAAAATTACCTGGAACGGCACAGCCCTAGCCGGAATGAAAAACATATTCCTTCAAAAAAGCAAAGTTTCCAATTTAGCAACAAGGATGCATTGTGTGACACTGAGCATTTATTTGCAACTGAAATATTTTCTTTCATGTCGTGAACATACATCTAGAACTGCCAGTTCAGAGGATTGCTGATATCATGTCCAGCTTCACTAATAATAGGATTCCCCAGACGAATAAGTCAATAGAAATTCAGATAATATTGTAAAAGATTACGAATTCATCTGTTGTCATGTTACCTACCAAATTCGAAAATGCTGATTCGTTCAGAATCAGTCCCTTCGATGATTGAAGTGACATTTAATCTTGAAAGAGAACGTTAACTCAACTTCTTCGCGGAATCCGGAGGATTCACACCAGGAACCAGCTGGTAACATGTTTTCTCGGGCTATCCTCATTGGGGACAATCCTAGCCCTTTTTTGAGTATCCTCTAAGTATCCACTGTTCCCCTCCGTTTCTCGTTAGATACAACCAGACCATTGTGGTTTACTGTTTTCAATAATGAACCTTTACATTGGATTAGCAACCGGTACGTGAATCCACCACCATCTTTTCGGACCAAGAACTGCTCTGAGTATCAGCTGAAACAGCCATTTTGTGATCAGGAATATTAGCCACAATCCGTGAAGCAAAGAAAATGATTATGATTCTTGAGGTAAAAGCAAAGCAATAAACTTCCTTAAAACTCATTCAATGCTGAAAAATAGAATCAATAAACCATAAAAATTGAGGTATCCACACACAATGGAAATGTGTGCAAATATATCATCCTAATTGGGTATTGTGTTCAAACCGTCAAAGGGCTGGTCTCAACAATTATCTCTGACCGTGGTTATAGTAGATCATTGTTTCACAGAACCAGATATTTGAACGTAGATTTAAAACGAAGGGGTTCACGAATGTAATCAATAGTTATACTCATCAGTGGACATCGATTTACAACGCTTCTATAGAAGGTAGATTTAACAAAACCCGAATTTGGTTGGTTAGTTTTGATCTAAAATTTAACGCGCTCGATCTATGATTTATCTGAACCAGAGTTGGTGAAAACGAAGATCGTTAACAGCTGAGATTTCAGGATTATGTATTTAGTTATTCGTATGGACGGGCTAACCAAATTACAAGAAAACAGAATCATGAAATAAGTTTAGAGTCGGAGGGGAGCGGAGAGACGAAGGAGAAGGAGGCCTATCTCTCCGAGTGGTGCTGGCGAGACTTATCGCTCCATTCAATAGTTTGTGAATAAATACCAGGTCTACTCCACATCGTCGACTCTGACACACCTTTATCAGGGCAGCACAATCAACTTCATCTTTGAGGGATCCCCATCATAAAAGCAATAAGGCGAATAAATGTATGCTTTACTCGTTCCAGAGCATGGCGACCATACGGGGAGACATACTCCAATAGTATGTCTTTATTGAGTAAACGTTGATCTCTGGTTATCTCTGTTGAGACAGACCCTAAGTCTTAAGAAACGAACCAATGTTTGATTCCGGTTTTCTCTCCCTATAAATTGTGTACAAATCAAACTTCATGGCGAAAATGAGAATTTCAAAGAAGTTCAAAAAATTTGCGCATATTACTTTACAAAAATCTAGCTAATTGGTACTCAAATTCAACCCATGTCCCATGCAACGGAAAAGTCTTAGTTTTTCAAATTTAATGAATTAGATGTGTCAGTTTGAATATCGAAAATGTTCCTAAACATGTGGTATTTTGTGTTTGTTTCTTGTTCGAAAAGTACTGTTTTTGACAAAGTGTCGCGGACATTCAGCCCGCAATAGGTCGGCGAACAAAGCTTGGAAGGGGAGGCCCCCAATCGTTAATCATGATAAATCAGATGCAATACACAAATTTTCAATGATATATACGAGATGTATACTCGTAGAAGTGAAAGAGCAGTTCATTTATAATACAACTGTTGTCACGTTCCCTGTCAAATTTGAAAATTACACGATAAACCCCGGACAGTTCTAAGAGGGTAACGATCCCCCTCATTTCGTTCCTTAGGATGTTTCGAGTAACATCGAACCTTGAAAAGCAACGTTAACACAACTTCTTCCATATAATGAATAGCAAGTTTTCGTCAGAGGGCGTGAGATAATTTCCCTCGGCAAACACCTGCATTAGACTCGCTTCATTAGAAGTTTGTTTGGGAGGGAGGAAGGTGGCGGATATCCCTCTCCGCTCCTTCTCCCGTCCTCGACTCGTTCAAATTTAATCAAATTCACCTCCCTTACCCCCAGTCGAGCTCGGCCTATTTCCATCGCGCCCTCTTTGATGGGGCGTACGTTCGCCTTTCTGACTACCAGGGAGGGAGGTCGCTCCCTCGACTCCCATCGTAACTACGGACAGAGATTTTCTCTTTTGATTAAGACTTTTTGGCATGGAACATGCTTTAGCTTTGCACTAACTAGCCGAAAAATGTCACGCGGGAGGAAGACGCGGGATGGGTGACGCGGGAGGACGTTTCGCCCAGACAACGTGGGCTTCTTCAGCATGTATTTTCTTACAATAGTTTTGTCAGACGCGGGATGGGTGACGCGCGATTTATTATATAAGATAAAAAAATAATTTACTTCCTTTTAACGACGTTATTGGTGAGTCATCACAAGCGCTGTTGTATTCTATAGTATTGTGAGAACCTGATCTGCGAGTCCTTATTTACATAATCATTCTAACAGCATTATTACGATAGATATATTTCATTCAGTACACCACGAAGATCAGTAATATTAAGGCAAATAGCGGACACGAAAATAGCAAATTGAAACCAACATGATAATAAGAAATTAGTGAAAGGAAAACCGCAAAATAGCATGACTAAAGCATATACCATGTTTTGGAATTTCAGCGGCAACTCTAAGCAGTAAGCATTCGAGGGTCCAGAGGGCTTTTCTTTTTAAAATAAACATATCGAGGAGGAAGATCCAACATGACCTTCCTGAGATTGGGCCGGACAACACAACCTATCTGAATTGGTGATAAAGAACATGAACTGACATTGTGGGCATTCTGATACACATGCTCCGTCTTACGAAATTCAAAATTTTCAAATATAATATTTTTCGATTGTAATCGCTCTTGAAGAAAAAACGCTGCAAATTCTTTCACTGGGGTTTATAATTCAATGATTCATGATTTGAATTTCTACTAAGCATTGGAACGTGCGTGTTTCACAGATGATAGAGCGGTTAATGAACTTCAGGAAGCACACAAATATGATCAACTGATCAATCCAAATAGGTATTTTAGTTGAGAACCGATTTAAGTGCCCTATGCATATCTCCTGAAATTCAATAATCGCTCTATCACCTGTGAAACACCAAAGCTTAGTAGAAATTCAAATCATGAATCATTGAATAATAAACCCCAGTGAAAGAATTTTCAGCGTTTTTTTACTTTTAATTGATTGGTAAATTATAATTATTACTTGAATATGGAATATAAATTCACTCAAGTGTTCTGCAGTTCTATCTTGATGGAAGCCACAGTTGAATTAAATCATGTGCAATATAAATTGAATGGAGAGCTACTGATCCGATTTCAATTCACCTTCTCTGTCAATCACATGTGTGCCTCTTGCACTGTCCTATCATGTACCTTCGAATTCAATTGGCAATTTCTGTCTAGGTTAATCGTGGGACAAACTCAGAGAATCGATTTTGCACTTCATTCAAACCAAAAAGTGCCTCAAACAGTTTTTTTTCTATTAGAGGCTTCGTTTTCTAGTTATTTCACTTCCAAGATTTTTTTTTCGTTTTTTTGACCTTACTCACTCACTCACTAAAGCGGCCACCACTACCTTAAATTACTTGGTAATATAAAATTCGATTATATCGTTGGAAAGACCGTTCAATTTTCTATCCCTCTGTTAGAAAATTTGAATTTTTATTCACTTCTGATAGGCGAAAAAGTGAGCAAATTTCCAATTTTGAAGATTTCTTTAAAATTTGTCTTTTTTCTTTCGTTTTCTCGCTATTTTGTTTTCCATTGCACTGCTACAAAAAAAAAAAAAAAAAAAAAAAAAAACTTGCTGAAAATCTCTGCTTTTCAATAGTACAAGATAATAATATTGTACAATGAAGTTGGATGGAGAAAATTACGATTGTATAAAAACGGAGTACGATGGAACGTTGTATATATTTCCACGAAAGTAAGGAGTTACACTGTTAGTTCGATTTCGACGGTTAGGTCATCATCAGTAAAACATGAACTGAAAGTACATCACAGAAAGCATAACTTATATAGGATCAAGTGAGAGGAGATTGAAAGGCCTATTGGCTCATGGAAGTGAAAGGGGCGGGGAGGACTAACCAATCCCACTCAAGGCTTACAAAGTGAAAGGGGCGCAAACAGTATCATTATGGGGAGGCGGAGCCAAAGTTATTGCAAGAAAGAACCCAATAATGGTGAAATATTTTGAGCAATGACATCATTTAAACATTTTCCTGACCTATCACTCTTAACAATTTCGAATTTTTCTAGCACATCCAACATACCTCCCTTCTGGCAAAAATGAGGAAATTCTACATGTGATCAAAACTAAAGCTGATTCATTCAGATGACTTGCAAAGGCAAAATCACCCTTGTTGTCCCTGAAATCCTTTTCATGCTCTTTTATTCGTTCCCTAAATTTCCTACCCCTTATGATTATTTCCTTTATAATTTCTACTGCATGATAGTAGCGTAAACGTAAGTATGCCCTAGGATCAAGGAATTTTGCAGTAAAAACGAAACCCTTATTATGTAATATCTTGGTATGTAATTCCAAATTAAATCTCCGCATTATATAAAAATTCCATACACATTCTTTCCATCCACAATGTAAAATTCATAATATACATTATCCACAGAGCGCTGGAGCCGACCACACTTTGTTGCAAATCCGTTAACTTTTATTTTTATTTGTCGGATTCTATTAGTCAACTCTCTGAGAATCTGAAGTGTTGCGATGAAAGCAAAGGCACCAAAATGTATGAACGAATCATACATAACTTCATGACGTAATTTATTAGGTTAAGTCACAATTCTTGTGTTGTTTTTCTTGAAGTTAAAATTAAATTTCTTTGTTTCAGGTATGTTCCATGATACCAATGATTGCCAATTTCTGTAAGTATACAAGCAGTATTATCCACTAACGGTATTCAAAAATGGTGATGTTGAAGGTGAAATTGCACTGATAATAGCAATAGGGTTGCATTTAACACGTGGGCACCTAAGCGAATTTTTGAAGAAATTCTTTTAAAATATCGACAATTTTCATTATCTAAATCGATTTTGATGCATTCAAAGACGATTCCTGAATTTGAAAATCTCTTCGGTTAATGGGTTAATTTAAATACGGGCAAGCCCAATTTACAATCACAAAACATTCGAGTCAAGAGAAAATAACATACATTGATGAAATACTATATAAGTACTGGGGGTGGGGTCCAAAAACAAGAGGGCTTAAAGCGGAGAGATTATTTCAATTAACTGAATTTAATCGGGGACGAAGAAATTGGGGATTCTAGTGTCCACGGGGGACTATGAAATAAATCAAAGTGGAATCAGTAGGAAGAAAAAGATTTGTAGTCGAAACTACATCGTTTGCAGCCGAATACGGTACACTGCATAGCACAGATGAATGTAGGGGTATTCGAGTGATTGCGAAATGTATCCTTGAAAGCAGCAGGGGCAGTCCAGGGCGTTGTTCAGGAGCTTGTAGAGAAGCAAGAGCTCAACGAACGGGGGACTAAAAAAGGTCGTACGAAATGACAAGAAATTAAAGTTGTTACTTATCTGTATACTAACAAGAAAAATATTGTTCACCAAAAGACACTATATTTACTAAAATGGTCAAATCTGAACAAAAAACCATCATGGAACTTTGCCTCTTGTGGTCGTGCTGCATGACTGGACTTATGTTCGATCATATGGAATTTATGTGAAAGAATTGGCATAATATAAATATGTCGTTAAAATTGTCAGAGTTTATCATTTAGAGCAGTAATGAAGAAACAGTTAGAGGTTAGAAAACAGAAAAGGTTATTGGAATACCTGTTGAACATCATTGCCTACCTAGAAGTAAAACTGTGCCATTCAATTGGTGTGTTATTATATTTACTGAATGGTAAGAGGTTGGTTGAACTTCTGAAAATCACCTCATTAAAACACTGAATAAATGAGGTGGTTAACCGTTTGAAACGGCGAAACGGAGCCGTTTTGAGCGGGTATGACGAAAAACTGCTTTCCCAGTCATTAGGTTTTAAGTGCTCAAGCGCTCACCAACTCCCTCGGCTGCTTAAAGCAGTAATGGCTCGTAAAAATAGTTAGGTGCCTAATTTTCATAATGTTGCTTTTCCCTTCACTATTCCTCCGTTACCAGTTTCAGCGTATTATCGTGCCGTCGGCCGCTGTAGGCCTCGCATAAATCAACTCCGGCAGGAATTACCCTGGGCAGAAACGTTTGAGAGACGCTTCCTCATTTTCGGCGAGAAAAATCGTAACATTTGATCTCCAGTTCTCTATGTAGGTGAAGATATAACTTCACATCAGATTTTAAAATTGCAGTTTTTCAGGATACGTCCAAGGCCCTTGATGCTATTCCGCACTCTAACTTGGTTGACAATATAATTTCGTCTGTTAAAATTCATTTAAATAATTATTATTTAGATAAATTTTCACAGATTCGACAAGATGAACCAAAATTGGTATAATAAATCTATATTAAGGAGGTGATTGAATAAACTAGTGGCCCCTTCCATGGGGTGAGAGGTTAACCCTGCATACTCAAAAGATACCTCTGAAGATGAAAACATTCAGATTTACGTTCAGCCTCAGCAGCTCCAAGTGTCGGGAAAGAGGGACTATCCGTATCTATCACACTTTTGAGGCATCTAAACTTCATGTAGATAGTGGAGAGGGGTGTACATACTAATTTTTAAGGCTGACTGTTTAAGATATATTTCCCATTTGGCCATTGCCAAATTCGTAACTCCACTCTGCTACCATATAACAAAAACGTGATAGAATGGACTGCTCGGAAATTTTAAAGGGCGTAAGACAAGCCTACAACACAGGGAGTATATCTATGAAGCAGAAAACTTGAATGTAAAAAACCCTGTTCGACTAACACGAGAACTAAGATAATTGCAACATTTCAAACCATGTACTGCACTTTTTACATGCTTCATTTTCCAACTATATATCCTACAATAAATTTCTGTTTACGATTATCATAAAATTTAGGTGGTCGGATGGGTCAAATACATTTTTTCTGTTATATCTAATCAATAAATCGAGTATAGTTCGATTTTACTCGACTACAGTACTTGTGAATTAAAAGTAAAAGAGAAACTTAATTTGATTTCACCTATATATCTTTCTGTATTATATAAGAGGTGCTTGCATAATAATCATAACAATATATTCACTAGTGTTCCTCGGGGAATGGCTAATTAACGAAGAGATACTTCGTCATTCTGTACTAACTATCTGGATCACCGACCCAAATAACCTAAAGCGAAATTTAAACATAAACAATCAACCTCAACCATTAAACCGGATTAAATGGATAAGGATTGATATAGTTAAATATGAAGAAAACATTTTGATAAGTACCTTAGTCTACATTGTCTCATTTTTGGTAGGGCTTCTTTTTGTTTTCGAGAATATAATGCAGCCTCTATTACTCAGAGCAGATGCACCTTTCTACTGGTGAAAGAAATACGAAAATAGGTTCAGTCATTCTTTGACGTAAATATTAGTTTAGATTTGTATCGTTTTCTTGTTCAATGTTGTTGTACTTGATATTGAAATTCGGGTAAATAGTATAAAGGTCTACCGAAATGTGCTCAGAAATAATCTGGTATTTAACAAGAATTGGACCAGGGGTTCGGATGTTACTTATTAGTGTGGTCGGTACCTATCATATTCCAGGGACGAGATATAATCGGACCGGATTCGTGAATTTAGATAACTCCTCAAACCCAGACACGGCAAGTAACCTCAGTTTAACAAACTTCCCTTGATTGCGAGCCGACTAGTCCTCTAACTTCAAAATCCTTCAACGAGGCCGCCCTGAGGCAAAGATCCGCGAGATGGAAACATCCTCTTGATTATTCACTGTAAAACCTTAACAGGAGAGTTGGAGAGGGGGATGGCAAGGGATGGGAATTAAGTGGCGCTTGTTATCTGAGAAGCTCGATGCTGTCCAGAGTCGTCTGGACCCTGGAAAACCGCTTTTGCCCCCTTTTAGGCTCCGCCCTGGAGAGCTTATGGGGCTCTTCGCGAAGCTTTAAGTCAAATTAGATCAAAGACGAGGAGTCAAAAGAGTCCCTCCCTCCTCTTCCCCGTCATCCACAAACCATTTCACCAGTTCCCCGTTCCAAAGGGGATATTCCCACCCACTCCTAGCATTAATTATCTTCATTAACGCGGCCGGGTAGCAATCAGCTGGACGACGCTTTCGCCTCCCTTAGGACGGAAACTTGAGCTCTAACCAAATCCTGACATTTCTGAGTGGGACATCTGTGGGGCGCTTGTTGAGATAAATCAGTTCGTTAATCGGGATTCACGGGACATCGAAATAACGTTGACATCTTCATGAAAGTTAACTGGATAATTTCAGTTCAAACAGCTAATTTCACAACCCACTAAACTGAAGTACCTTTTAGGCAAACAGGTTTACAGAAAAGGTCACTTTCAGGCGCCTTGGGAAGAACGATAGTACTGAATCCGAATCTGAGCTCCTTTTTTTCTGGTCACGACCAAATTTTTGAGAAATCTTCTCTTTTTTTCGACAATATGTACTTGTATTGGACTTATTGCCTAAAACCAGAAAAATGTGTTATTTTACCGTAAAAAACAAACTTAAAGAACCCATTTTTTTCAAAACTTGAGTCCCGTTTTTGGTTATGTGTTACAATCCAGTGTAATGACTATTAGAAGTACAAGTTTGTTCCAAAAAATTCTATAGATGGATTGTTCTTGCGTCGAAGGAGATCAACCACAATTCTGTGCCTGCCATAATAAGGTATCCAAAGGTTTTCAAAATTTGTATCCACTTTATCCATATTGTAGAATCTGTACGGGAGAATCTGTTGGCAATGCTTCTCGATCGCAACGAACGCATGATTTCAAAGGAATACACTAGAGTTAGTGATAAATTCATTAAGATTAAAAGACCGTTTTATTCGCCAGGAACAATTTGAAAACCAGGTGTGTCGTCAAACGATAAAGCAACATCAGGCTGTTTTTTGTTTTTGTTGGAAATATTTTAATGCTCCTTAATCAGAACCTCCATAAAAGACAGTTGGTTCAGCTACCCATTCAGTTTCTGAAACTACAACCTCTAAGTCTATACTTGAAGACTCTTAGTTCCCATGGTATTTTCTTGGTGCTGCAGGTTAGTAGCTTCAGACTTTGAAAGGGGCAACTCCACTTTGTTATATGGTAGCAGATTCTGGTAAAGAGCCAACTTCTTCAATGCTCACTGTCCCAACAACCATTTCTCGAGCTAAGTCATCTCTTATAGGCACCAGTTGCAATAAATTTAAAACAATTACCACGAAAATCAACTGCTTACCCCTGGCCTAGCTATTGAATAACTTCTCTCCATTCAGATCCCCTTCCACAGTTTAATTTAAAGCTCCAAGGGTATGACGGGTCAGTGTAGGTTCACATTTATCGTTTCTTGAAGCTGCTGCCCTCGAGTCGATACCTTGGAAGAGGAAAATACCCCACTCCATCAACCTCTGGTTACCGGTATTAATTCTCTCCATTAAGGAGATTGAGTTGCAATCTGCTGGACATCTTCTTCGCTCTGAATCGGAAGGAATTCGAGCGCTAACTAGAAATTTCGTACCGGGCCCGCCCGTAAGACCTCCCTTGAGAAATATCCATTACTTCGTTTACTGACCTACCCAATCCCTTGACGCAGATTCCGCTTTCCAATCATTACAGTTACAAGGTACACGGGATATCACCGTGTCCCTTCATTAATTCGCTACATTTCTTAACAGCCAAGAGCCTGAACGTAAATTACTACTTAAAAAAATATATATATTTAATTTATTGATATACATTAATCATCCGTATTTACCAAGTAAGTTACTGTCATTTGGTCAAAGTAATGAACGATGGTTCATAATAAAAACACATTATGACTGTTCCATTCGTTACTGATCCAGGAAAAATAAAGCTATTTTCTCATAGCTATCGAATCTCTAAGAAAAACTCTCATTTAGTAGTCACAAAGTATTGGATACAAATCTGCATCCAAGCAAAAGAGGTATGAATACAAGAAAGTTTCCACTTTTTTTTCGGTTCGTGGAAAGGGAGGCGGAAGAGAGGGAAAATACTGGAATTCATCCAATCCCGATCTTAAACCGAAGCTCTTTCCATCGAGAAACGGGGTGGGGGGAATGTTGGTTCTCGGAGACCGTTAATTGAAACATTTCCCAAGATGTTTTTCTTAGGGGTGGATGGGAGCTTGAAAAGTTTCAAAATCACCGGCAAGGTTTTCGCGGAGGGCGGAGGGAGCAGTTGTACAAAAGTTGGGGAAAAGAAATTTGCGCGGGAGCCAAGAAGGTCTCGAATCCCAAGTTTTTTTTTTTTTCACCCCTACTTTTCCCGGCTGAGTACTTTGCCAGGCTGTTAAGCCGCTTTTTCGAAAAAAGGAAAACTCCGCTTCTCAGCTGTCTAAGACGTGTTGTACGACCTGTTCTGCTGCAACGGGTTTTCCTGCTGAGGTGAGCATAATTCTAGAGCTTGTTTTGTTCCCCACTGTAACTTACTGACGGAAAGGGGTCATAATCTACTGCACTACAAATCTTATTCTTTGCTTAGAATAACACTCAGCCACTACTAGTCATAATCATAGCACACTGGTGCCCTAACTCTTGGAGAAAAACCATAGTAGAACACCACTTCTGGGCACCATCAGGTGATATACCTCAGTTGATATTTTTTTCAAAAATGAACTTAGGGTAAAACCGCCTATTCTTTACACTATTCCTAATGTTGACACTTCAACATCAAAATGCAAAAATAAGGTAGTAAGACACTGTACACACTCGAAAGTTTCGTCATTCTACAGACAACAATGTAAGTATTGAGGTTGACCCACTCGATCGGTTTTAAAAACGTAGAAATCGTCCAGGTGATTGGAAACTGATGACAGCTGTATCAGTCACGCTCCGATCCATTGTTTCGTGCTAGTGAGGTTAATCGACAAATTCAGACTTTTAAAGTCAATTTTAATATAAATAAAATCTCCGCATCGTCTGCTCAGTGAATAACATAACGAAGAATATGTACGCTCCCAAAGCTTCAATTTCATTAGAAAAATGTGATTAAGTCAGGTGTCAACATTAGGTTCCATTAAATAGGTTTATGTTCTAGATTTTGATACCCGTCAACATTTGGGAAAACTGTTGATTGAGTTGCTAAGGTAATATTTAGATTGCAAAAATATATTGAAACATCGAGATTTTTGAATTTTTTCATTAAGCGAAGTGGAACCATAAGTAGAAATTTGCTGTTCCCATTGTTGACATTCGATTCCTAAAGTTGACGTAGATATAACTTGAAATCATTTTGTTGCTACATTATCCTGCCACCTCTTCAATACTTTTAAGTACGAGAATTTGCAATTGCGGTGGGATTTGAACCTAATAGTGTCTCATCATTTTTAGATTGATTGGGTAAAGTGGAAGTTCATAACCCAATCACTACGGAAGAAATACAGGGAAATGTTATTTTCTTGTTTAGATTCCTGTTTCTCTATAAAATTACTTACTTCTGTCGAAATCTTTATTCTCTGGCGTCGTTAAGTTACGATTCTGAAATTCTGTAGAACTCGTTCTTGTGTTTTTTACCTACTTGTATGTTGATGTTAAAAAATTGTGAACCCTTACGTTAATTCAAAACATCTTTAGCCAATCAGGTAAAACCTGAGGTAAGTTAGATAGGGGTAGGCCATCAAGAAAGCGAAGGGTATATAGAACATATTGGTGTCAACAATTGGAATTTTCTAAGAGAAACGTGCCAACATATGGGACAAAAATCCACTTTTGAAAAACTCATTTCTGAAAATGAACAAATATGTTTGGTACAAGTAAACTGTTCACAAGGAACGTCATAATAACAACCCGAAATTTTAAATTTCCCACACTTTCAAGGCGGTTTGAACTGGTTAGTCTCTCTAATAGAGTCAACAATAGGCGGTTTTATCCTACGCTCATTCTAGAATCCTCAATCCTCCTTACAGCAAACGAATAGAAAACTTCTGCTTCTTGCCTGACTCGTTCTCACAGTAGATAACCCTTGTTATGAATAAACTCATTGCAAAGCGTATGTGTTACACAACAAACGTTTGGTTTCTTGTTCTACGACCTTTACCGTTCAACGGTTTCCCTATTGAGGTAAACACATTCTTCCCTCAAACCTGTTTTATCCTACCACGAAACGTGCGGACATAAAAAGCTGATATAATATTGCGTAACAAATATCACGCTTTGTTTTTGGCGGAACTTCCACTCAGCCAGTGCACTGCACATTTGATGTCAAAACCAAGTCCAAAACACCACCGTCTATCATACATTCGAGGAATTTTTAATTTCAATCATGTTTCTCTCCCTCTCCTACATTGATAGGAACAACACAAAATGAAATACCACCACCCTGGAATATGATTCCTTACAACGTCCTTCCATTCCTGAAGAACTGACTGAACGACATCTATGATTGTTTCTGTAACTCTCGGTGTGTGCCTCGCTCCGTGATCGCTGTTCCGTGCCTCCATTTACCACGTGCTGTTCCATGATGATTCTCTTTCATTAACATTTTCTAAAGATCTAATAGAACATCGATCGATTGAAATAAAATATTTTGAAATTACAAAATAACTCTTATGTACTTTGAAGGTATAGGTGCGTAATAACTCATTTGAGTTGATTGTTTTTGGTCGAATTGGTACGAAGGTAAGCGTTGTGATGGATATAGTTAGTTGGCCCTTCCCGATTTTAGAATCCTACGCCTTGGGGGATGAATCAGACTTTTTCAAGCGTCTGGGTCATCGTCTGAGCGTGGCGGAGCATCAACGTCCGCATCCTCCTCAATGGAAGGGGCAACAATACCATTCCATCACCTCACAGCATCCCCGCCATTTTGCTGGTTGGATGTATTTATCTCTAGATCATAGCCATTATTAATTCAGTGGTTCGTCGTCCATGCCCACAGGGGGGAGGGGGCATTACCCATTATCATTTAAATTCTTGGTTAGGGTTCCAAAACAATTTGGTGTTGGATGGGGGTGTAAAGTTGGTTGAAACAGTGTTAACGGGACGACATTCTAAAATATATTGTAATTCTACGTAGAACGTAAATTATATTGAACATTGCATTTGATTTAAATATCATTTGTTTTTCTATGTAGTATATAGTACGCGAAATAGAGTTCGCCATCCCCAATTTCACCCTCTTCGCGCACGGAGTCACCCATGAGGGGTGGGTTTTAACAGAGTAAATTGAATAGGTGAGTTAGAGGCTGTATATTATGATATGTTTGAAGGTTTTGGGATCTTTATGGGTAGTAATATCAGCTCGTCAAGCCCGGAACACTCCTCCCTTCACTTCAACTGTATGAAAAATAACGCGACCGTCTACTGCAAAAGGACAAACAATACTGCCGACCCCGAGAGCGCCCTGGGAATCGAAGGGGTTCTTGAGGGCTGTACCCCCACTATTAAGATTGAAAATGGCTCTTTGGTCGGTACTTTTGGAATAAAAACGGAAAAAGATGGAACGTTGTCTAAATTTCCACGAAAGTAAAGATTTACACTGTTAAATCGATTTCGACGGTTAGGTCATCATCAGTAACAAACATGAACTGTTTTCATGAGTTCATATTTGTTACTGATGATGACCTAAGCATCGAAATCGATTCAACAGTGTAACTCTTGACTTCCGTGGAAATATAGACAACGTTCCATCTTACTTTTTTTACTATGAAATGGGTTACAAGTTCGTCGCGAGTGACTTAGTCCGGTACTTTTGATTTTATCAATGTCCATATACTTGTTTTAGTTTCAGGTAAAATAATCCAATCGACTTATCAAGTATTTTTTAGATTATTTTTGTTTTATTGATAAAAAGGCTGATTTTAGAGGGGGTACGAAATCTTTCAATACCTATGTAAATCTTCTTTTAGGGGGGATGCTTACAAGTATTTGGTTGCAGTTTTGTTTTGGGGAGGGGGGGTGGACTTACACCCCGTTTAAGTACAGTGCTAAACACTATTTAACTAGTTCATTCCAACACCTTGTTATAACCATTTTTATGATGAATAATGGATTAAAATTCGTTCATTTGATTGATTTCAAAGGTTGCCACTTTATTAAACAAAGTCACGTTACCGAACTAGTCTTTAGTGACAGAGTAACTTCTTATCAGACCCTCGCAATAAAATGATCCATCCGTCATTAAAACCTTAATACCACGATTAATCATGACTGCATGTCATCATACTTAATCGTAGTAGGCACTGAGTAATCGTACACTGATATGAAACTTCACATATTGTCATAATAAACTTCGATTGTTCACCAAACATCGCAACCGTTCCTCCTCCGTCGTATACAATTTTTCAAGGCAATTCACCGTCCCCTTTTCTCAGTTCGGGACCCATAAAAGAAAATATATCCTCCAACTTGTTACGACTACGAAGAGATGCCCCTTATAAAAAGACACCCCTATAGTCAATAAAACGATAATCCGCCAACATTCGCTCCATTCCCAAAGACTGCGAGGATTTCCCTACCATCGCATTAAGTACTTCACTAAAAACTTCACTTATTAATTTATTATATTCCACAACCTTCTCTTCCTTTGCTTCGCCGTTTCCCCGAATTTTGAAACCGTGAAAGTTTAAAACGACTGGAGTGTAACAACGAATTGAATGTGCGTTTGTTGATTTCGTCCATTTAATTCCTGATAATGCCGCGGTAAAAACGTTTCAGAGTTGGCATCTGGAGGTAATAAATTAAAATGAGAACGCCACGAGTCATCAGAGTTAATTTGTTTCAGCTAATTTGCTAATGTGAAAGAGTGATTAATTTGAATCGTGGAGGTAATTTCACGTTTCGATGAATATCGAATAATGAAAAAGGAATAACGTGAAATCTCAATAATACTGGTTGTTAAACAACTATTTCTCGACCTCCGACAATTCGTTCGTGGCATATAACGATTTTCAACGTTGAAAAATACATTTATTTAATAGGATTTTAATAGGAAAGGCTTTGAAATAATTATTCAAAGGGACGGATATAACTAGTTCTGGTGAATGTCTGTTCAGGATCATTGTCTCATAAGTCCAACTACAAGACGGTACGCAGGAATAAATCACCTCTTTCTGCCGAGTGCAATCCAAACATCAGAGAAAGCTAATGTAGTTCAGATGACCCAACACGATAACATTTTTATATGATTTAAATGCATATCTGATTTCATACTGAAACTATAATGTTAAATTATATCGCACTATAACCAATTAAGTTATGCAAGAGTTGAAAACCAAAAAGAAAGACATTAAAAAATAATCCGTAATTGATTTAAATAGAATGAATGCATTATAGGGATGTCGGGTTTGTTTGATCACTCTTGTGAATATTTCTAAAAACTAGACCGAGTTCTCAATCGAACAGAGAAGGACGAAAATCAGAACAGCGTTTCGGTAGGTATGGGCAGCATTTTAATGGATCGGCCAATACCCCTTCTGGATATTAAATTCAAAATTTTTGAGGTTTATTGAACAAGAGGAAAAAATCATTAACGAACGTAAAATATGAATATAAATTATACAATGAAGAAACAGATGAAAATAGCTGAAATAACCATTTATCAATATTACCCCCTCCACTCATTTCTCTCATGACAATATTTTAAAGATCTGAAATATGTTACAATACTAGATCAATGTTCTTCACAAAACGAAAAAAATATGCGTAAAATGGGAAGTTTAAGTTGTATAGCAGAGCTGGGATGGTTGGGCCAAACCCCTTCATTCGCCCTCTTGACGGTAAATTCAAAAATTTCTAGTCCATTTCACAAATAGACTAAAGTTTGGCTCGAACAAAATAAGGAGCACAAAAATCGGATAACAATCGCATTGGGCAGCGCCGACGAGTTTCGGCACATACTTACACACCATTAATTTTGAATATATATACCTATTTATACTTTTTACAATTCAGAAGGATTTTTATATGCATATGCGCCAATATATTTGAGATCCTTGGAAAAAAATATGAAGATTCAAAACAAGTTTTTTTTGTTTACTCTCATTTTGACAATTTTAGGAGGGGCGGGGGGGACTCGTGGGACACCCTGTAGATTTATGTAATAACAATTCAGTGCTCGTTTTAATCTATCGTTCATTTGCATGACTTTCTCTATGAAATGTGAAAAACAACGAAAAACTGGAACAAAAAGTTCCGCCAACGATTTGACGGCGCGAGTAAACAAAAGCCTGCGCGACACACATCCTCGTCCTACAGACACTCAGCAGAAACTCTCAATGCCGTTGCGAGATAAACTTCCGTCGAAACACGAAACTTTCTCTTCACTCTGAAGGAAACAAAAAAAAAAGCTCCGTCCTGCACGTCGAAATGACTGGGTGTGAAAATACAAATAAAAAATAAGAAAAAAAGAGGTAGAATTGGAGCGGGCTGTAAAGAGTTAGGAAATGGAAAAAAATAACTTATAAAGGTAGTTTTAGAGTTGGGAGAGAAAATGTTATTTAGATTTCTTTCCGGGGAACAATGGAGTTTCATACTTTCAGATAAGGTGGGTGCAGCGGAAAGCGCATTATACCGATAAGCCGGCAAGTTCGTCTTCTAAGGTTTGCTCCGAGCCAAATAGTCGTGATCTCTTATTGTGATCATCTTTTGGAAAAACGTTGTTGGGCGAATCGAGGTTACATAAAAGACTAGGATTATCAAGAAACAGGTATAAAGTAATAATTGATTAGCGTGATGAAACCATATAGTCTCAGCTTTGCTCAAAGTCAAACGATTTTGTGATCTGCGTATGAAATATGGTTTATGGCATTTGAACGACTCATTTGTTTCCCTATACATAAAACACAGACTTTTTCTTTTTTTTTTTTTTTAATAATCTCTCCTCAAAGGCACACCAGTAAATAAAAACGAAAAACTAAACGAAATGAAAGTATGGAGGACGCAGAAGCTTAGTTGACGAATGACAGGGAGTGCTCCTATACAAATGACCCCTAGTTTCAGTAAGAGCCCCGGATGACGCAGGTGGTGATACCACGAAGTACTCCTGATGAGATGCCCGGCTCAAGTAACTCCGCGGCACTTTTCCCGCTCCATACTCCACGTCAAGACACGGTTGCAGCCATAAGTTTTTTTTTTTTTTTTTTTACACCACCTTTTTAGTTTAGACACCGCCTGCAGCACGTCCGCACACACACTATATATAGAGAAAATGACGAGAAAAAAAAAATACAACGAACCACAAGTACATGGCTCCAATATTGAAGGACATGCCCACAAAAACACATGGTGGCGGAACTCAACACCGAAATTACTAAATAGCTACTTGGCAAAAACCGTAGGAAACTGGAAAAAATGGCTGATCAGCGGCTTTGCACCCTTGAGGTTCCAGCTACACCGCGTTGCTGTCACACAAAGTTCAACTTCCGCAGATTTGAACTCTTTGGGTCATAGACCCGAACGAGGTCTGTTCAAACCGAACAACTAATCAACGGTCTCAAACCCCTTACCAAGAGGCTGAATCTCCTTGATTAAATACAAAACTCTCAGGAAAGTACAATAAGCCAACAGGCCGTGCTGGGGGCCCGAAACCCCCGCCCTGAGAGTATTAGTCCATATCTACATCTCTATTGTTACATTATATTACTGGAGTGGAGAATACGGTGTGTGAAAATCGTGAGATAAATCTGAATATGGGCTCTGGTCGTGGTAGGGGAAGAAAAATTATGGTTCGATGATAACTGATCAACAGAAGAGTGAAGCAGAAACATTACAAGACTCCTACGGAGATATTCAAATAAACATTAAATAAGAGGCAATTATAGCAACTGACAATTATAAGGTAATCTCGTAGAAACTTGAAAAAATGGGGTTATGTTTGGTTTTTCTGGAACTGTCACAAAAGTCCAGTATGATTTTGTGAAAGTTTTCACGGATGCTATTAAAGTCACATACCCATAACCATTAAACAAAATCCTGGGATGACATGCTGTAAAGCCTTGGAATGTAGAGGCTTGAAATGATTATATATACTCAACCTATATACAGCTCAAGCTGAGGCCTCCTTTAGCTCTCCATTGACAACATTCGGATGGCGAATAATCCAAGTTCAAGAGACGAAGGTCGACGAATAGTGGGTTGGTGTGAGCCAGACACGGATCCCTTAGAGGTGTCCAAAATGCTAATCTTAAGTATTTGGTATCCGGCCCTCTCTAGTGCACCAAGGAATGGATGGACACTGCTGTTTTTGTATCGGTCAGGCCTCCTCTGATATAGAGCAAACAAGTTCACTTCTTCACATTGAGTTATAGATTCTATTCCGTAAGGTTGATTTGAAAGTAGGGGAACATATAATTGATTGAGTTTATTGCAGAATATCAATGAGCAACGGTAATGTAATATACGCCGGTTTTGAGACGAATCATGAAAAGTCCTGAAGAAATCGAATACTAATAGAAGCTCTAACCCATATGAAGCTCTGATCTTTTTTGTTACTCCGATATATGTTTTAGGTCATCTAAACGACTTCAGATCACATGAAAATAAAGATGAATCAGTTTGGTGTTGTAAATCAAGAGTGGCAAAAAAGAAACACACAAATAATTGTGATAAAATCTCAAAGCTAAAGAATACCTCGAGCCAAATGTAGCCGTTATCTTTTTTCGTGATCGTGTTGTGAGATGTCGTGTAGGGTAAATCAACATTTTCAGGTCAGGTACATTTATTTGCATTGAGGTTATCGTGGGATATCAACAACACAATCAGTAATGATAAAGACGGAATGGTATGATCAAAACCCCTATACCTAGCCAAACGGAATCGTGATCTGTTTTGAGAGCTTGTGAAAATTTTACGTATTTAATACGTCTTACATAATCCAAATGTATGGTATTTTTCACCATTGAATGAGTTTCACAATTATCTAATAACTCTTTGTGTGATTATTGACCACGTTTTATGCGAAATGGTTTTGGTTGAGGTTCCATTCATTTAACAACTTCTATTTTGGGAATATTCATAACTTTTCATTATCTAAGTAACATCCATAAGTAGATCATGAAGACTAGTCCGTGATAGTCTGGAGAAGAACGAAAAAGAAGTAAATTACTTGACGCAATAAATATGTAAGTATTTTGAAAAGCTTTTGCTTGAATCCAAAGATACATTTCAACTGGCGTCGTTGAAAACAGGAGATGTTTCTCCAAAAGGAGGCTAAAACTTAATAAATATAATTCAAAAAATATATATTTCCAAGTGGAGAAAAAAAAAATGTCGAGAAAACTCCGAGGGAAGAAGAGCACTTGGAGGATTAGTGAAGGAGCCCCGGGACAAGTGGCATCAAGTGGTGAGACGAGTGGTCACTGCTTGGTCCTCAAGGCTCCTTCTTAAAGGTGACCTGAAACTAGAAAACGCATGAATAATCACAGTAATGACAATACTGCTTGGCGGGTATTTCCGGTTCGTCAGTCTTAATGAGACTTAATAATTATTATTACAGTCTTTTGAATGTTCAGGTCAGTAGTTCCAGAGTTCCGTTATGCAGGGCATCCAACGGGATCCACCTCCCCACTACCAAAATTGCCATTCATGTCGTGAAAAATGGTTTTTTTTAGTCCGCATGATATTTGCCATTTCCCAACTTTATTTTTCAGCAAGGGAACGGCCAATTTTTATTGCAAATTCGGGTTCTACGACCGATTTCTTCAAGAATTTGACCCCTCAATCGATTTTGGTTTATTATTGTCAATAATTACCTTTGCAATCGACCAAGAAAAAAAGTGTCTAACTCCCTCAAAATATGGAGGTTTACGTTTCAAGGTGAATCAATTTTTCACGTATAATGAAATCCACTTGTCCGCCGTCCGACTTTTTTTCCGAAATCATGGGACCGTAGCTTACAAAGTCGGCTTAAAAATCTAACATCGATCTCTGATGTGTCATTAATCTCGGCATATTGATGAAGCAACCTTCAGGCATTATATTCAAGGATTAATCTATCGAAATCTCGAAAACTTCCGATGTTTTTGTTTGATTCAGTTTGGTTCCGTGGATCGAACTAAGGTCATTGTGCTATTCGTTCGCTAACGATTCGGGAGTCTGTCTTCAACCTTGTGGATGCTAAAAGTGACTTGAAATAGACCTTGATAGACTGTAATACATACAATTTAAACAGGAGTTCCTTCTAATACAGAAGCTGGGAAACCCCAATAAACTAGAGCACGAGATCAAACTTTTTTATTGATTTATTTTGGTAACCTACCTAAGTTGATATGAACGTGACTTCTTGTTCTGGTTTTCATATTGAAGTCCAATCAACAACATCCTCCCCTAAAACAGTAATTCATTTCAAAAACAGAAATAAAACATGGAACAATTTATGTACTTCTCGAACTTGAAAACATATTTGTCTAATTCAAGCAAGTGGAATGAATGAATAAATCTCAGCATGGAAATGCTTTTAGCGAAGTGACGCCAATTGTGTTAGCTTAGCTCATTTTATACCTTTTGTGTATGAGTAAGTTAGGAAGACTAATTTCTCAATCACTTGCCCCAAATATGAGATTGAGGGCTGTCTAAACACACAATTGTCAGGTCTCGTTCTCAAATGGAAGTTGTTGAAATGGATAATGATTCTTTCAGTGGAGCGTTGTGTTCATTTCTATCTCTAAACTAAACATAAATATCGTCCAGCAAGCATCTGACACCTCTCATTCCGGCAATTAAATATTCATTACTTCTTAAAACAAAAATGGAGGCGCTGCGATGCCAAAATAGTCGTTTGTACCTATTTTTGCCCAAATGTGGTGTCATGGTCGTAATTTTTCGCAAGAATTTGTCTAATACGAGTTGCTGGGTTGCTTCTCTGAGGTCTATTCTATTGAATACTGTTGCAGAGGCAAAATTTGTCAAAGATGATCGGTTCTTGGCATGTGGTCCCCTGTGTTCCAGAACCATTCATTGACTGTTAGGCAAAAATCGCCACAAATGCGCACTGTTATTGGGTTTCGATATGGGTGCTGTAGGCATTTCCAAATTACTTGACTCCACACGTTCAATGATATTCGAATTCAATTGACGCATCAGTTCCTCTCCACCTCGTTCTTTCAATGGAATCGGCAAGGAACGAGCTATCGATAATACTGTTGTAGCACCTTCTATTAACTTCAAACATACTTCGTGCCTACACAGCTAAACATGGATGGAAATTTAGAAAAATTTTCATTAATATCGGGCGGAGCTATTATCTCAAAATTCAACAACGGAGCTAGCATTGAGTTTTGCAATTCCTAAATGCCCCACCAATGGTAGACTTCCTTTATTCATGAAATATAAATTCATATTACCAATGAAACTTGCATGATGCATTAGAACAATCCAAAATTTTCAATTACCTCCATTTTACATTCGTTGTCTGCTGCAAAGTTAATTTCAAGTACCTGAAAGAAGATTCATACAAATGTTTCTCGTACAAATCTAGAGAAACCACATTGTACCCACGTCCAAAATCAATTTTCGGTTTTTATTATTGATCAGTACGTCGATAGTGTACGGAGGTAGGCATCCATATTCTTAATTTAGCATGTCTTTAAAAAGAATATGATGAATCGCTGAGGATTTCGTCTTCTGCCATCATTTCAGGATTTGTACTCTTTGTAGGAAATCAAGTTTGTTATAACCTTGTTATACTTACATACCTACTTGCGGTGGAAATGTCGTATTATCTCTTTCATTTTCAGTTAATGGATGGGTTTGATAAACCAGCTTGAATATGATAGAAATAATATACTTTTCAACATTACAGAAAGATTTATTTTAAATTTGAAAATCCACTTTTTATAATAAATTTGTGAATCACCGTTTGTCAATAGACTAAACGTAGAACAGTTCCTTCAAACCTTGACATTTTACATACTCGGAGAATTTGCATATCTGTCATAACTTATTTGTATTCTCTTCGATTAGAGAGTTGTAACAGTTCTCGCGAATTGTCACGAGAACGGTTCTATTGAACGGGCAGGATCGCAGCATTCATATCATACCGGCTCTACCTTTCCCAGAGGTACAAGCTTCTCTCTATTTTGTGCGTATAGCAATTAACGGTCATGTAAACCATAATTGATATATAATCCAACCTAACCGCATTGCTGTTATCACTTAACAACCCCTCAGTGCGGTATCTATTTATCCCCATTGAACCGTATTCAATGATATTGCCCGACCACAGCGTTGTCAGATCTCCTCCTATAATACCTTTCTTTAATTTCCCAATAAAACAATTCTAATAATAATATCCGGAAGGACCTGGCGGCAGCAGCAACTTACCAGCACTATCCTACACAATCCTACGCCATCTTTTAATAAAGAAAACAACAAACCAAAGTGATCGCACCTGATTGCATGAAAAAAGAAGCTTCTATCCTCTTTGAAGGTGTAGAATAACTTTTTCAGCATAACAATCAAGTACTCGAATGGAGATTAAGTTTTAGGTTATGATCAAAAACTACACTTTAGCATTTACATTTGAGGGCTAACGGCAAATTTATGCAATTCCAATATCCCTTACAATAAAAACATGAATACTGATGAAAAGACACTCCTGACAGATCAGCATTCACCCGATTGAGAAAAGGAAACGCATTAATGAGGTCTCATCGACATTAACAATTAGACTCAGGTAAAGCTCATAATCGTCATGTGGCATCTCACCGGAAACTGCTGCGAATTATATTGAAAATCTGAAATTCAAGGACAGAACAGAAGTTGGTCTCCTTTAATCGAGTAGGTGGCGAGTCCGAGCGAATAGTTGGAAATAAGAAAATAACGATGTCAGGTGGAGCTGTGAAGAGTGAACCTTTATTTCTCTTCGAAACGTAGCCGAATAGAGTGCAAAGAGGCGCGGGAATATTCAGCGGTTTCGACCAATATCGCGAGGGGGGCGGAAACCGTCTGATACGAGAAGCCACACAGCCGGTATTCCGTAGAAATCATCGTCTCCCCGAATTTCGTCGATGATATTATTTTCCCTTCCTAGCACCGCCTGTCCCGAACTGAAATATAACCATTTTCGGAGTGAAATGAGCAATGGATTCGGTATAATTGGTAGATTCGTCCTGGTCAATGGCGGGCAAGGACAAGGATTCATTGGCGTAACAAAAGCAGATAAATGCGATTCACCTTAAAATTTTAAAGTGGTTACCATTAGAGAGTTGGTAAAAGAGTTACATTTAATGAAAGTTTTCGAAGACCGATCCAATTACAAACAAGATTGGAATTATTGTTGAAGAAAAACCGAGGGTTGAAGAGAAAACCAGATAAAAACGCCTTAGAGACTCACCAGTACTTAGTGGGCAAAGCTTACTTTTATTTGGAGAAATAAACCTCTCTCTTCTCTTGGTACCAAATGCAGAAAGAGACTGATATATCTCCAATAAATCACTTTCCAGTGTGATGTACCACAAGAAAAAGCTTGGCGAGCTAAACCTGGGGATGAATGTGGATCACCGGTTGTTGAAACGTTGGCCGCTATGGAGCAAATTAACCGTTGTGGTTGTAAACCGATTCGGAAGAATAGTGGTTCATCCTCAGGTCTTTTCTGCAACAAAGGTTCATCTGACTTATTGCGATAGATCTTTCGGTGCTATTCTGTTGCTGTTACACCACTGTTGCCCAATAGTGATTTTCCTTTCTTATACCATTATTTAGTTTGAGAGTAGATATGGTTCATGTCCAATAAGGGGTTTTTATTGAATGGATTACTTTACCTTTTTTTTGAAAAATGGACCGTTGGACCTCGGCGACTTTTTGGGAAGTGTGAGCGAAGGGATCGTCCCATAGACACCTAAGTGGGCTCATTCGATGTCCAGACTTCAATATATCTGAATCCTTAAGAAAAAGCTGCTCTAAGTATTTCATGGAGAGTTTTTGAAATTTCGATTTTTTTGGTCGATTGGAAACCTTAAATATTTTTCCTTAATGTTGAGTGAGCAAGATATTAAGATATTCCAGGTGTTTCCCCAAAATATGGGTGACTTTTGTTGCGGACGGAATCAGTTGGCATTTCAGCTTTTATACGTTTTATTTGGGCTTTGTGAGAAACTTGGTATATTTTCATTAAACCAGGTGATTATCCGTTCAATGTATCTAAAATTATTTATTTTGTTACGTTACAATCAATACTCTGCCCATGGGGAGATATAAATTTCACAACCAAAGGTTTTTCAGGTCCTGAGAAAACAGATCGATGATCGCATATCGATTTCAACACAATAGTATCATTATTGTATCCGCAGTATAGTTAACTCAAAATGCCGAATCAGCAATTTTGAATTATTGATGTTTACGGGTAAGCTTCTAGCTGCGTTTTGGTCCCATGAATCGTTGTAACCAGATCGCGTTCTTCGACTAACAATTTCGATTCTTTTTAAGATTGTCATGTTAAAGGTCTGTCGATTCATGTTACCGATTCGATTGGGCTATGTGACCACATGCAACATAAAAAACTTGTAGTAATATGGGTGATTCTCATTCTACGGGACAAGCGAGGTTTTGATTCTGACTGAAAAATTTTGTTCTCCTAAATTCATGATTTTTTTATTATACAATCTGGATGTTATTCAAATGCTATAGTAATGTACAAGCACGCATGATTTTCGTTTGTTTCCTCATAATTCAGGTTTCAAAATTTTGTAGGACACGACAATGATAAGTATCCATGACAATGAGCTTTGTCAACCAAATAACGATAGAATAATGTAAACGATTTGCAGGGAAGGTTGAATGAGACAGATACTTGAACCAAAAACATTTTGATTCCTAGTTGAAGCAAGATGATTTATTCAGTTAGTTACTGACACCCAATATTAAAAGTATAAATATAATCACGGTTTACAACAGTGTAGGTGGGCGGGCATCTGATTTTAGTTTTCCCGACCTTGTGCTAGAACAAGTATCTCATTTTACCGTGGCTATTTATTCAGTATGAAATACCAAACTTGAAAAGAAAAACTTTTTCAAACGGCCATGACGACTATCGGGTAGCCACAACAATGAAGTTTAAAATCGCCACAACAATGAAAAATCATTCACTTTCTGAAATTAGGAATCTAATGAACACTTGTAGAAATTGAAACTTGCACTAAATAGAGTTTTTACATTTCTATCCCAAAATGAATGCTAAACAAATCAATAAGATTGATTAAGGCTGTTTCTCAAACCCATAACAATGAGAAGTATGAAACCTACACACCTGTTTTAGAAACGGCTAACCTCATTTTTGAGCCCCAACTATATAGAAATGGCGGAAGCAAGGTGGTTCCTCAAAGGGCACGGTTACCAAAGATGAAAAAACGTTGAAATGCCAAAAATGCCCTCATTTGAGAGAGCTACAATGATTTCCTTCAAACCCATGACAATGGACAAACTATGAGCACTTGATTCGTACAGACTATCAAAAATTTACACCCTCTTGTAAGCCCACTAACATCCAGTAACTAATTCTAAAAAAAATACTAGTTAGAATGTTTCCCGTAAAACGTACTTTGATCGGATAAAATTTCGGATTAAGTTCAAATTCTGACTCACGGAAAGACCATGACAATCAGATTAGAGGTACATTTCGATTAATTACCGGCATGTAAAATGAAGAGTAGCCGAACTTTATGACAGCCTTGAGTAGGCCTAGTTAACACATAAAATCTACAAAAATAATTTCTGGAAAAAGTTGAACAGAAAACTATTTATCAATGAAGGACAGCGATTGCCCCGTAAATCACGGAATCACCCATATCATACGGTGGGTACAAATCTTGTTCATACTTTTAGCCGTAAAACACTAATCTGCAAAATGAACGAGAGTTATTCGATGAGCACATTGCCAAAAGGAGCAAAAGTCGCAATTCGCTGAGTACAATGGTATCGGGTACGATTTATTATTTTCCATTCCAACGCTACATGGTGGAAAAACAATGCAAGGTAGGTATCTTCCCAGATCCCTGTATATACTCGCATATTTTTGTTTAATTTGGTTAAAAGTAATTGCACGTTCTCTTATTTATTTGCTGTTTCACAAAATAAACACACCCGTAAAATGATGAGAAGGCTACGTACTTCTCATTCACAAAGCAGAACCTCTAATGCGTGTAATTGTATTTGCTTCTGAGCATTCCGTCGTTCACCGCTCAGAGGTTAAACAACATAATGAAAGTGGCACTTAATTGTAATGAATGTATTTTCTATTTTGATACCAAGAAATATAAAATTCAATGCCCCCTCAAGGTCGACGACTTGACACAACCGCGGGATGGAGTGAAGAGAGATAAAAAAAGACTAAAAAGAGAAACAACCTCAAAACTTGCGAGAAAACTGACATCGAGAATGAAGGAACAGCGGCAAAAGTATTTCTTTTTCTACCCGAAAAAAAGGACTTGGGAGTTGAAGCGAATATACCACAAACCTCCTTGGAGTGACCCTTTAGCATGATCTTCTCTCAAAAACCGACTCCTGGCTCAAGAGCGAGGGATGGGCGTTTTCACTCGAACGGGCCGGGGTAGCGTTGATTCGTCAAGCGGACATTCTATTTTTCTGTTGGCTTCCAAAGGAAACGGAAGAGATGACGTTTCTGTCAAAAATACTCGGTTGAAAAGTTTCGCTTTCCCCTCTTGTGCCTCTTTCTATGTGATCTGTCTGAAAGATTCTAACATGGAAGAGAAAAATAGAGTTGAAGTTGAAGACGGGCGTTAGAGTCAATGAGGGGGGGCTTTTAACATGTGACTGGTTTTGGGTCGGGGCGAATTACGAATAAAACGCGATAGGTCACGTGAGTTTGTGGATGAGGTGAGGTTGTCTTTCACGTGGGTATCCATTTGAACTAAGATAAAGGATCCTGTTGTACTGGTGGAGCCAAAGGAAGCCCCGATGTCATGCAACGTGCTGAGTCTTTTGCAGTCTGCTGTGATATTTCAGGATTTCCTTATTTCCTTGCATTTTAAAACTCCGATGACCTGCCACACCACAGTTGTCTGCGTCACAAAAAGACTGCGGGCTGTATCCTCCTTCGCAAAGTCTAACGACGATCTGAAAAGGGCTCAAATGTGTGATTTTACTTTACAGGATGATTCCAAATTAGGAGAGCCCTCAGGCTGTGCCGGTGTATGGTAGTCGAAAAAGACGTTTTGCATACGTCCGATGGAATGTATCAGAACAGTGTTGTAGGCTCTTCTTGTAAAGCCCGAAAGGTCCACAGAGCGTTGCATGAAATTGGAGCTGCCTCTAGCTTCTATTCTGTAATATATGACATAGGGAGGTGATGGAACGGTATTGTTGCTCCTTCTGCTGCCTAACCCTTACATTGCCTGGAGGTTTAATCAAAATGAAAACTCTAAAAATAAAGGTGATTAAACGGATCTACGGAAAGACGTACATAAATAATGATACACAGACTCGGAACAGAAGTTGTTCAGAATAAGGTAACGGCACCGGTAGTGGCCACTGCTCCAGTAGTGGCCATTTTAAAGTTTATATTTGAGAAATAAGGATTCCCGGTCTCCTAGTGGCTTCAAACTTGCAGGAGGTACAGCTCATGTCATCTTGTAGTCAGAGGTTGAACTAGGAGCGCGCAGAGCATCATTGGAAATTGTGGTAAACTTCACAATATGACCGTCCCTAGTTTCCTCGTTTGTTGGGCAGTATCCTAGAGCTTCTACTGGATACAATCAATTTTGTTCATCTGGTATTGAATTTAATGATATTAAACACGTAAGGAGGGCAAAATGTCAAGTGGCCACTACTGAGACATGCACGTGGCCACTACTGGAAATTTCGTAATTTGATGTGGCCACTACTAGATCAAAATAAAGGTGTGAGAAAAAATTAATAAAAAATAGAAAAAATTGTTCTTTTGATAGTTTTAGGCAATGGATATGTTAGGGAAGAGTCGGGCTATATTCTAAATGAGTCCTGAAGAAAGTCAGTACTACTGCTGGCCCACAATTGTCAAAACTAAAGAAAAAAATTCTCAACTGTGGCCACTACCGGTACCGTTACCTTAGTCTTCAATGCGGAATAAGCGCGAACATTTAAATTAAGGCTCTCCTCTCAAGAATGAAATCAATGCTTCGGCTAGTTCAGGTCACTGTTAGTATCTACCTGCGTTGGAAGCAACTACAGAGTTATGAATACGTAAATCTTTACAGCCGTACGTAACATACATTTATGTCCGTTACGTATAGCCATTTGTTACGTATAGCCGTACATAACAAGTTAGCCCCCAAGTTCTAAGCCCGTATAATCGGTTTTTGAATTGATTGCGAACAGTCATTGCCCAAATATTTTCGGCTCGCTCATTCCGACTAGCAGAAAATGAATCGATTCTGGCTTAAAGAGGTAAGTGGGCGCAAAAAAAAGAAAGTTTATTCTTTCAGATTTCCTCTTCACCTCTCCCTGATCCCCTTTGATGGCAATCGTTGGAGCAGCTAGGCCCCCGATATCGGGAACAATTTCCTCACGGGGTCCTAACCCCCCAGAAAAGACGGAAGAAGAAAAAAAAAAGACGAATCTGTACAACTGCCGCCTTTTGTCCTTCAGGAATAGGAAGAGATTAAGGAAGAAAGGAAGATGGAGAGACCCGATCCTGGGGACGTCTAATAGATTATTATGTCTCGCTCTTTTCACAAAAGAACTCCGGCACCGTGGAAGTTCTATTCAAGCCAAGAGCCGACGAAGGGTGAGGCTAGGGGCGTACTCACCCTTGTTTGCTTGCCCCGTTCCCAGCCTTCATCTCGAGCGATTTTTTTCCTACTGTTCCATTGTTTTCGATTTTTTTCCTCCCCTTATCATCCCTTTTCAGTTCTGTTAAAAGATGTTTTGTCGTGTTTCCTACCTTTTTTTGTCTGTTGTAGGACAAAGGGAAGAAGGTGGAAAGGCTAGGAGAAGACTTCTATTTGACTTCTAAGAGTTTTTTTTCGTCTCCTTAGGAGGGAAAGCGTCGGATGCGGTGTAGACTCTTCTCCTAATTTCCCGTTCGGGACAAGAGTGGACTTGTTTTCCTCGATCGGATTGCCTTTTTTGGGGATTGAACATCTTATTTTAAATTGGCTCATCCGCCGTAATATCTTTTTCTGGAAGGGTTCTATTTATTCACCATTTTTAAAAATCTACTAAGGACCTTTGTAATCGACCAGCAAAAATGATTCCCATTCATTGTTTGGTGACGTTTCAAAAACATTGATTCTCGTTGAGACTCATTCCTCCATTCAGCCCCCTCCCCCCACGGCTTTTCTCAGAGCCCAGGGAGTCTGATGGATATGGTTAGTTGGCTCTTCTCGATTTTAGACTCCGACGCCTTCGGAGATGAATCAGACGTTTTCAAGCGTCTGGTTCATCCTCTGAGCGTGGCGGAGCATTAACATCCGCATCCACCTCAATGGAAGGAGCAACTATACCATTCCATCACCTCACACAACATTTAAGCAAATAACACCGTCCGTCAGCTATGAAGATTTTCTAAGAACTAAAACACCAAGTTGGAAGTTTGATCCAACGAATCATACAAATAAGAACCTACGTGGGATGTGATTGTGATCCTGGAATAGTTTATTCAATTAACCCTCAGAAGTGGCATTTATGGAATGAAATGACACTAAATCAAAGAGTATATCAAACCCGTTGGCAGTAGAACACTGGTATTTTGGTCTTGACGATTGAATATACAGAGACTTGATATTCTAGAACGTATCTTTCAATCTGTAATAAATGCATTTTGGCTGTGGTGTCATCATATTCTAACACGTTGTTCAGGACTTTGACAGGGTTTGGTAATAGGGACAGGAATATTACCTCCCAAATCATTTTTACCTCCTGCAGAAATTCCACCTCGAGTGCACTTCGAAACAAGGTAATCAATGCTCTGCCTTGGAAGCCCATGAAAGCAGGTGTTGTGTAGAGCAACGTTCTGGTTTCAATTCTCTACCTGCTGTGGATGAAGATACGCTTGTCGCCACATTTGCAGAAGATACCTCTCCGATGAAGAGGATGTTGGAAGTTCCACTCAAAAACCACAGAAGTTGGATAAAATCATCGCCATGTGGACTAAAATATGGAGAATAAAGCCGAATGAACCCAAAATCAGTAAACGCAAATTTCTATACCCAAAAATGTTCGATCATAGAAGTTATGATCAACTCAAATATAATGCCATACCTCGGTTCAGTAAATCGATTGAAAACTAAATTGGAGAAATCACATAGTAATGGAAAAGCAAGGGTTTACGGTTTGTAGAAACTTATACTGGCTGTTAGGAAGGAATTTCCGTCTTACAACACATAACGAAATCCTAATGTACTAATAGATTCCACCCTATTCGAGCCTGTATGGTTCAACTTTGGAGCTGTGCGAAAAAAATCAAATACTCGAATAATTCAAACTTTTCAAACCAATATACCTACTTGAAAGAATTTTGGTTCCTTCTGATTTGCAAAGAAGCATGAACAACTTTTCCACCAAAACGATACCCAGAAATGCTGAATGACTTGGGTGCAACTTCAAAAGTTCTGCTATAAACTTAGTGTTTACTAGTATTCTAACTTCTATTTAGATTTCATAGTCAACCTCACTACATGAGTTCATAGTGATAAGAAGTGAAATATTGTTAGGTGGGATATACATTATTTCCAGTAGCAATAGAAATATCATGAAATAACCACGAAAAAAAATTATTTACAAGAGGTACTTTTATACATAACAAACAAAACTCTAATAATATTACCTCAAGCCCAGCCCAATAACATGAGAACTTCACAATCCGTAAACCCCTAACTGGGAAGCTATATTGTGTATTGTAAAAAAAGGCTTATAGTAAATATCTTCCTCGACTCATACAATATTGAAGAAAAACGCTGCAAATTATTTCACTGTGGTTTATTATTCAATTGGCTTGCGTTGATGATTTGAATTTCTACTAAGCTTTGGAGTGTGCATGATTCACAGGCGATAGAGTGATTATTGAAATTCAGGAGATATGCATAGAGCACGTAAATCTGTTCTCAACCAAAATATGATCAACTGAACAATCCAAATAGGTATTTTGGTCTGTGCATATCTCCTGAAATTCAATAATCGCTCTATCACCTGTGAAACACGCACACTCCAAAGCTTAGTATAAATTCAAATCATGAACGCAAGCCAATTCAATAATAAACCCCAGTGAAATAATTTGCAGCTTTTTTTTATGGTTATCAGAATACTTCAATCCGTGTACCGGCTACAAAGCCTTTTAGGAGTTCACTCCAGTATCCATATTACAACATCACTACATCACTACGTTACTAGGTTACTGCTGTCAAAAACAAAAACAATAATAAACCAAAATAACGCAAATGTTGGCACCATAAATCGGGCCATACATCGGGAATGGTTTGACCAACGGACCTGGGGAAGGGCTCATTCGATTCTTCGTGGAAAGTTCTTAAGAAAAAAGTCCAAATTTAGGCCGCCTTGACTTTTTTTGAGGTTTTTAGGGATTTTACAAAACTTCGACAACCCTTAAAGAGCACTTTAAATTAAGTGAGAGAGCTGGCTCAAGAATTGGGGCGTCGCCGGACCAACGTGGATTTTTCCTGAAAATTTCAGCTTTTTTGCTCCAGCCGTTTGGGAGAAATCGTGCGTACGGCGGACGGACGGAAAAATTGTTCTTGCACATTCGCATTCTACACCCTTTGAAATGTAAACCATGAAATTTTCAGGGGGTTAGAATTTTTTTTTCAAGAGCGATTACAATGGTTTATTACTGAATAATAAACCAAAAGGAAATGATGGAACGGACTAGTTTTCCCCTTCAAATTCCGGGACGATTATGCTGGAACACCTAGAGGATACCTCTGAAACTAAGAAGCTTAAGGTATATGAACGGGCATAGCGGTTTCAAGAAAAGGGAAAAATTAAATATCCGTATCCATCACAAATATGAAAGTTACCTAAGAGGCACTCTTTATGGATTCATTTTAATTGAATTTTGACTTTAAATTCGAAATGAATAGTGAGTTTTTTGAAGGCTTAATAGGCAATCGTGGGGATGGTTATTACGAAATATGTGAAGAATTACATGACCTTAGGGAGATATGAAAAAGCTAGATTTTAGCTTTGAAAATTTTGAAAACCAAACTCACGGTTCAATACGACAGTTATCTAACAGCATAAGGCAGTGGTTTTATAAGTTTACCGTTGCCACTAAGATACCTCTAATGCAGCCTTTACGTCCCTCAGTTTCCTGACGCGAACATTAAAGTCTTGAGGGTTAATGATTCTTCAGTCTAGCGACCGTTAAAATCCTGAAAACAACGAGCACCGAAACTCAATCGACCCCTTGAAATGGATCGGCACCTATCCTTTATCGACAGGAGCGGAAGAGAAACCCCATTCCCCGCAAGAGTTAAAAGCGATACCTCCGGTTCAACTCCGGCAAGGAAAGGCAATCTCAATATAAATTAGCACTAAAGCGCAAGCACCTGCTCTCTGGAACCCGGCGAAGCAGTAAAGAGACGAGGCCAGGAGGGGGGTTCCGAAGTCGGCTTACAATTCCAGAAACTAAAGCCAGCGAAACTGTCCAAGTGCTCCTGAATAGGGGGATACCCTCCCTTCCACTTGAGCCGCGAGTCTTTAAACTGATTGCGATACATAAACAACCCCCGGGGGCGAGGAGATTAGAGCCCTTGCTCTGTCGGATCTCTCCCCGGGTCGACGGGATTTCAAACAAACTTGAAAAGGGAAAGGGGAAGTTATGAGGTGACGCGTTGGCTGTAAGGCATTTGAAGCGGATTATCACTAAGCAATCCCGGAATTGCTGTTGCACTGTAGACATGGATCCGACTCTGAGAATAGCAATTTACAGATGTGGGTCAAATCTTGGAGTCGTTCTGAGATGTGGTGCCTTCAGGAGAATAGGGAACTGCAGAGATACAATTGAACTTCGAATCGAAATAGGAGCCGATCCATCCTATCCCAAAGCAGTCCCAACTTGTTTCGACGAAGCAAAAGCCCAAGAGGATTTTTTTTCGTGCCGCACAAGGAATGGGCTTGAGGGAGGCCGCTGAGATGTTCGGAGTCCCCAAATTGACAATTTTTTTTCCCACTTTTCAATAGCTGGATTCGGATGACGCGGAAAAAAATACTTTGCCAATGGATTTTTGAATGTTCTAGAAAGATATTTCCTCAAAGGTCTTCGAGATCCTCATAAAGATTGTTGAAACGATTTTAACAGAGAAGCCTCGACCAAACCTCTGAAGGAAAATATACCAAAAAAGTCATGGCAATCTGGATTTCTAAACAGCCACCCAGATATTAGAACGAGAACAAGTGTTTTAGTTAACCACAGTTCCTGCTAATATTATGCACATAGTGATTGTTTTTCACAGCAAAGAATAATTGAAAGTTTAAAGACTTTTTTTATTAATATCTATTTTTTTAAATGATAATTTCAAGACTGTTCTTTTTAATGAACATTTAAAGACTAATGTTTCTTAATGGAAACTCGGTTGGCAATTTGAAAGGAAATTTCATAGATAATTGCACTTTTTTTATTAATTTTTCTATGAACATTTGATGACTGTGATGTAAATGGAAGTGTTAGATCCCTTCCCGAAAATAAAAATGGTATAGCAATTATGGCAATGTTGTGAAATCATTAATCTCCTACCTCCACACGTATATCTACCACCATTCACAGTCATTGATCATAAGTTAATAAAATGTGAAGTTGGTAAAATGTCCATCACAATGCTTAAGAATAACCGTGTCCAACGACTGGCTCCCATGGTGTCCAATGACTGGAAAAAGTGTCCAAATACTGGCCTTTTTAATTTTTTCTGAAATACTAACTTTTGAACTTATATTATGTCGTTCGAGAAAGACCAATTTGAATTTTGGAAATATAATTGCCAATAAAATAAAAAAAAAATTATATTTCCGTTCGGATTGACAAGTGGTAGCGCTGATAGTGTAGTAGAAAGCCCTTAAGATGTCCAACGACTGGGGGTTTTCCCCTATGTATTGTTTCAAAGCACTTGAAATACCACCGCAGTAATGGTTGCATCCCTCTAATAATAAAGGAATATTACCCAACTCATTTCATAAGGTTGTTGAGCATAAAAAAAGTAAACGGAGCGATCGGACTCCAAAATACTCTTGAGCAACAATTTTGAATCATTTGAAAATCAGGCTAATTTTGGAAGACTCCTCTTCTTTTACCGACTAGGCCTAAGCCCATTATCAAAACTGTCAAACGTCCGCAACTTTGGTTTCATTCATGTCACCTAGAGACAATTCGACCCAAAATTTATATCGAAGATGTTTCCGAACACGCAAATTAGAACGCGGAACTCCATTCCTTAAAGATTTCTTTGTGAAATAGCTGAACTGTAATGATTCATCCTCCAAATCAATCGATCGCTAAAGGTCAGAGTTGACACTTAAGTGGTATATACCGTGGAAACTATTTAACACTGAATCGAACACTCTACGGCAGACTTGAATGAATTTAAATTTCACTAGGTGGTTTTGAAATACCTCAAAGGAGGGTACACCCTAAATATCCTCAAAAATTTAGCTATATTTTCAGCGTTTGCAAATTTTTGCACTCAGACTGAAATTGCCAACCGATTTTCATGATAATTATTTTGATTGGTCACAAGTTTGTCTTAGTCTGGTTATGCAACAAACCTCGGAAATTTAGCATTAGCAGGAGAGGTGGGTCATGGACACTAAATAGCCGATCCTTTCAATCGCTGTTCAGGCGAGGATTCTCGTCAAATTTATGTCAATATCCTTTTGTTCAATAAAGATTATAATTTAAAATATTTTAAGATCCTTCAACGTATCAAATCCTTATAATGGAACGGGATGAACAGAGAGATTATTAGCGATGAATCCTTATTTCTTCACGGTTTTCAACTGATATTGAACTAGAAACGTTTGTGTTTGTTCAATGCTCATTTTATTTATGCAGCAAACCTCGGACATTTAAACATTCGGGCAGGAGGAGGAATGGTTGGAATAATATAAAATACATTCGAGGGCTGCTCATACAGCATATATTTCCGATCTTCTTGATTAGTTTTCTGTTCTTTTAAGAAAGTCAGTTTTGTTCAAGAACAAATTTCAGATCTTTTCAATTCAATTAAGGAAGGCGGTGAATGGAGATGGGGTAGTCGTGATGAATCGTTGTCTTCCCTTTTTTCGGTCCCAATTTTCATCTAATTAAACTTTATTGTACAATATACCTTAGAAATATGAGATGGGTGAGGGTAGTAATGGCCTATCCACTAAACCATATCATATCTGCTGGAATTATCCACTCAGGGTATAGCCGGTGATGTTGCTCGATCCAGAATTTATTCTAATTTTTAAAAATAACTCAAGTTTTTAGGATTACAATTAACAAGCGTGACCAAATGAAAATCGGCCATATGGTACTGTAACCTGCACTGCATGCATTGCTTACGAGTTCATAACAATTCTGTTGAGTCCATCATCATCCAGCACAAATTTTTCTGTGTAAATTATTATCGTTTGTTTTGCATAGACTTCTTTGTTAAATGATAATATCGTTGAAGGTTCAACATAATTAATATTCCAGCTGGGAACGATGGTTTCATAAAGAAAGAAGAGTTCACGAAGGAATGAGGAAGCAACAGGATTCAAATTCGTTACATTACCCCGCGGTAAATTAGTCAGAAAAAGGTTTCATTCGCGATGAGATAAATTTAAATATACGACGGCGCCTTTCTTCTTCTGCGGAAGGTTGAAAGAAAAGGGTATAAGAGGTTTGAAAACCAAGTTTTCGAAAGGCTGTGATAGCGGTGGGGGTAAAGTCTTCTAGACATGGCGGGATAGACTCTTATAATTCCCGAATATCGCGGAAAACTCCCCGGAAAAAAGAGGGGCCACGAGGAAGGGGGAAGGAGTAGATTATTTACATAATGCCATGGTAATCTGGAACACGAGTCGAAGCGGTGGGGGGTGTTTGGCAAGTGCGGACGGACTTTGGCAGGAGATTGCCGTCTAACGTAAGAAGGGATGAACTGGATGGGACAAGCAGGGAAGTACAAAAGTTGACGACCATTCTACTTAACTCGAAAAGCGCGAAGATTCTTTCCTCGGAAGTGTTTCTTTTTTTTGTTTTTCGCTTAAGGAAACAGTTGTTTCTTTTCCCCTTCTTCTAGGGCATCCGGTTTCAAGCGACCACCTTACAGTTTACCGGCGTCATCAAGGATGCACAACCCCCGAGGAAATCGGGCCTATAACGGAAACGGCGACACGATAGATTATACGAGGTATCGTTTTCTCGGATGCATAATGCATTTTTTTTTCTCTTCGGAGAGTGAGATCAACAAGTAAAATACATTAGGTGCTGTTGCCAGGGGGGAAATGGATTTCACTATGGTCGTCTTAACGGCGTAGAAGCGGATCTGAGCTTTGGGAAATGAAGGAATTTAAATGCTTTGAGGAATTCAGGTGGTCAATAACGCTTTTGAAGGAATATAAATTTATAGGTCGCCGCGCCCATGTATTATCTCACAAGTGATTAATGATGTCATCACCCAAGTTCTTCGGCACTCTTTCCTAAATAGGTGGTCATTTTGACATACATGTGTCTAATGGCTGGGGGTCAAGGAATTTTTCGCGACACTTGTTTTTCCACACAAAATGCAACGCTCCGTCGAATTGACAAATCGACTTAGGCAATTATCAAAATACACCTATGTACGTAGTTCCGCTTGCGAGAAGTTGATTGTAATTGACAGAAAAAATGAAGGTAGGAAGTTCCTTTAAAAAGTCAGTTCTGCACTAAAGTTTGTTGTTTTGGAAAACTTACTTAGTTAATGATAGTGTCTTTCGATATTGGTACTGGATTGGTTATGACTTTCCTAGGTTTTGGTAAAGATTGTAGTGATAAATGGACGGCATAGCTGGAATTTAAAATCATTTCCTTTCGAAAAGTAACTGCATCCTCAATAGACAGGTAAATTTGAAACAATACGAAACCTACTAACAATACCTTCAATATTTCATTGCGAGGATGGACGATTTTTCTAAAAAAAAAGTTAATGATCATTCATAAATTTTACTCATAAAATCTAGGGTCATATCACTGCTATGAGTCATTTTGACGTTCGTAAATCATCTTTTTATCATGAAATATGAGTCAGTAAGACCGACAAAAGTTTTGCGCTAAGCACAAACTTTAGTCAAACTGACTCACACTGTTTTGAAATGAGGTATCATTACTCACGTTGAAGAACTTTGTAGGGGCTTTTCTCCAAAGGATCTTCCTGGTTAATGAACAAAGCAACTTGCCACTAGTGGAGGGCGTTCATGAATGACCTCGTATTAAGGAGTGATTAGAGTTTTTAATTGAGTCACGTGGATGCATTTCTAGCGTTTCGGTGATAATAGCGCATCATGCGAAGCTATAAAGAGATTCTCTCGCCTTCCTCTATGTCTCTATTGAAATACTCAATTGCCGTGTTTGTAACACGGGAATGAACGGCCGCAGAGTAAACCGATTCTCCCGGTTGTGACGGGATCTGTCACAAGTCCTACGAGTTGATTGAATCCAAGATTTATGGCATCATCCAAAAACCACAAGTCATATGAATGGCGTGCTCAGGAGAAATCATCAATCCAATTAGGGGGCGGCCCTAGCTCCGTCTAGCCGCCCTAATTGATTCACGGACGTCGGGAGTGACGCTCAAAAGAGCGTCTGAGTGGTTTGGGAACCTGGGAAGAAAAGATCAGCAGGACGGAAAGGGGAGATGGCTAATGAATCGGGGATCTCGATGGGTCTCAAGACAAATGACTCTGGAATCATAAAAGCATTAAGAGGAAAGATCCTTTTCCCGGGGCTTCTTCCTCCTCTTCCCAATGTATATCGTTAACTAGAGCAATTAAATCCTCGTTCTCTTTGGAAAAGTCTCCCGTTATTCATTTTCGGAGGGAAAACACCGCCAGTTATTGCTGCTCGTATAACGAGGATGGTCGGAAGTTATACACAACATTTTCCTACACATTTTTCTGGGTTTGAGATTTTAACCTCCGTTACATGTATGATATTGGATGCCAATGGTGAATGAGCCACTAGAAAATAGGGATTGCCTGCATAGGATGCCAGTTTTGATGGATATGGATAGATGGTCCTTCCTAATTCTTGAATCTGTCGCCTTGGAAGATGAATCAGACGCCTTCAAGAGTCTGGGACATCCTCTGAGCGTGGCGGACAACACCGCATTAGGCTCTATCGAAGGAACAACTATACCATTCCATCACCTCACACAGTACGGCCTATTAAGAAAATATTGTCACTACCCCGCCAAAACCGCGAATCTGCAAAATTAATTGTTTGAGTGAATCATATTCAAAGTTATGACTTCATGTACAATTTGATCATCCAATACATCTGATTCGTAAAAATTCATGTCAGAATCGAGTATTTTCAAAAGAACGATGGAAACAATCGTAGACGATACATCTCCCACGACGGCGATTACATTACTCATTTTTGATTTCTCATGGTTCTCGGTCAAATTTAATTTTATATCCACACGTCCATGATTAGCTCATCCGGGAAAACAGGCTCATTACAACATGCGTCAAAGTCAATCATTTTCAGAAGAATGATGAAAATAAACATAAACATAGGAACATAACAATAACTTGTCTCGACATGGACTTCATTACTTTTTCAACTGAGCAGCTAATACAGGCAGTTGGCCAAAAATGATCAGTGATTATGGATAATTGAGAAGTTGAATTTGACGTAAAACATGAGGGATAATTATTATTGCAACACTTGATTACGAAATGCGGGGAACACACAGTTAATTCATTAGACCTGAACGGTTTGATATTTTAAGAATGAATGGGGTTCTTTCCCGAAGCGCTGCAGCTAGTCTGTATTTTTTCAAGTATTTGGGAGGCTACTTGTCAGTACTAGCAACCCTTGAATACGAAAACACAATTGGAGCCGCCAGGAAGTTTTACTGAGAAATATTGCGATGTGGGTAACTGAAACAAATAATTATTGTCGTCACTCCTCGATAAACCAGTATTAAGAAGGTTTCAGACGAAAATAAAGTACCTATTGGGAATCTGCTATGAATTTCCCATGCGAGGCGTGTTTTTTTGTCTATAGCTGAATTAGTTGCATCCATTTTTTGATAGGGACTATACCGTAGACCAAGTATCCTGAACCACTTAAAGCAAGACAATGTTGAACATTTACTTAGTAGAATCTCCGTAAAGTACCCTCTACCAGCATCTACGTTACTATTTTTCATCTATCACCAGTGAAAAATAAACTCACGCAGTTTTTAGTGTTCAGGCAAGGGCGCTTCCAATCACAGAGTCCGCCCAAACGGTATTTTTTGCCCTGATCCAACTAGAAAACTGAAATTCTGATGTTATCCAGTACTTCTTGCTAGAATGATTAGGACAGAAAATAGATCTTCGGCTGACTCAGCTGATCAAGAGCGAAACAAACGACGAATTAAAATACCTACAATGATGAAATATGCGTTATGGGGACACGATTTAGAAATCCACGAATTCCGTTGAAATCGCATCAACTGGTCGTGGCTCAGATGGAAGTTTTTCCAAGATTTCATTTCTTTCTTCAAGTGGGGTAAGAAACGTAGATTCAGTGAAGTTTTCTTCGTAGTGGCTTGTGTTCAGGGCATCTGGACAAGGGGGATACTGGAAGCTGGAGTGGTGACGTTTTAATCAACTTCCTTGACCTGATCACAAATTTTCCATTTCTTTGGATATTTCGGTTTGTAAGCAGTGAAATTCAAGTGGTATCATCTACATCCCAACACGCATATTTCTTGAAAATTTCATCAAAATCATATGGAAGCTGTAAAAATACAGTTTATTACAAGGATCAGTGGACACTTTCACACTTGCTCATACCGAAAGGTATTCAGAATGGTTTGAATCTCCGATTGCGAGTGGACATTTTTATACCGTGCAAGAAAGGTTGTCTCCTGAATCTGAAAACATTGCATCCTCTAAAGATAGGTTCATACCACCCGCGGACTAGGTTTGGTGATTGGGGTCATCAAGGGGCTAGACCGACCCCACCTTCAAGACCTGGCGGTCACGTGACGTGTCTGGTGAAGACCATTCCATTTTACCCTCGCCCAACACCGGGCACAGTCTTAAGTTCTTTAGCTCATTTAAACAACGTTATTTTTGCGTGCGGGTACAGTATACCCACTTCGCCGTCTCGTACCAGCTAGGTAGTGGTGCTTGAAGTTCTTTCCTGGTTGGACGGTGCTGTGATTGAAACTCAAATTATCAAGGGCAAGTGGTTCCAACTTTTATTGATCTACTTGAGTCGTTCAATTGACGAAACAAGAATTCATCAGTAAAACAAACAGAAATGAAAACAAAAATTTAGAAAGGGATTAGAAGTTTGGGCTAACTTACCATCTGACAAAGAATGGACCCTGGGCAGAGTTTTGAAACGGTCAGGAGTAGTGTTGTATGAAGTGAGGTTGATTGAAAGGACGATCAGAAAACACGTTGATCAGGGGATCAACTTTCAAGTTGGTTATACTCTTAGGATAGTCGGTTGAATTAGTTTCGTGTATGGATTATCGAATTTCCGATTTTAAGTCGCATAACTTAGAGAAATTTAAGCTCCCCTAGTTTCCATATTCAACAGTAGGGGTTGGTATCTTTCGTTTCAAAAAAGTATAATTTTTTAAAAATTCGCCTAAGAATATTTTCCCTAAATTTTGTAGAGTTAGTAGGGAAAACAATGCAAGAATATAACTGTGACGAACGGGATGTTGGTAATGTCTATTCAGTTGATTGAGGTTTTTGATGGTTTAAGAACATAATGTGTTGTTTGAGCTTTACTGAAATCGTAACCGCTTGATTTCATTGACACAATCAATATGATCGAGGTAAGTGAGAGAGGCACATAGCTTATACAGGAGAAAAGTGAATGTGATGTGGGGAGGGAGGGGGTTAAGCTACATATCAAGGGCTCCTGCGGTCTGACGGTGGCAAGCTTGGGAGAAACTGTTGTCGACATTCCAGCCCCGTCGCCATATATCAGCCATTGTGCGGGAAACTCGGAGCTCGTAGATAGAGGAGGACGCTGAGGTTCTCTTTCCCGATCGCAAGATTGATAGTTTGGGGCTTTGCGCTCCCCCTCCCTCCCTCTCCACCATCAACTCTCTCTTTCTCTCTCTCTCTCTCTGTAACCCAGTGCCCAACCTATCGGCCTGTCCTCAGAACCCAAACCTGTATTCCCGCTTCATCGTGCTCAACCTATAAACCCCTCGTCCGTTTCCCCTTTTGAATTCGGAGCTCGGTGGTGTGGGTCCCCGCCAACGCCGGAGCTGCTACGATTTTACCCGTTTGTGTCGCTTCTCGTCTGAAAGGTGCCCCGTTCTAGGAGTTCGAATACCGCGAAGCTTTCAGACCTCTGCCATTGGCCTCAGTGATTCACCCAGGGACCACAGAACACGTTTATCTGTCTGAATTTGACGTCGTAACTTACTTGTTTCTACCGTTATCACGGAAATCAGGATGTTCGAGCGACTCGAAGCTAATTTGAATGCACAGCTAACCCACTTGAGTTTAATCTAACCAGTTCTCAATCACTCATTCCACACCAATAATCAGAAACATTGTTGAAATGAAATGAAACCACTTTTCAACTAAATTATAATGTACTCGGGAACTACGATGGGAAGGATTCATAATATAGTAGAAGGAACTTTCAAATGCGTAATAGTGTAATCAGTAGGGTGGGAGAACAGTTGATACAAAGAAGAGAGGCAAAGCCTCCGCGATAATTAACCAATGAATATTGCCTAGTTTCAAGTCTGCTCGCCATAGACGCCAATATAGTGCACAAACGAAACTTTTTTTTTTCACAAACAAATGAAACGATATTCTAATTAAATGAAGCTCGAAGGTCTACCACATTGCTGATCAATCTGGCATCCAGTGGCAGTCGCCGTTTTTTTCATCATCCTCCTTTGCATAGCTTTTTCACGCTTTATGCAGCCTACGCGTTTCCGTTCTTGCGGTTGAACCTTTTCCCTTTTTAGCGAAGTACCTGTCACCATACTCTTCAACTTTGAATTCGGTGATAAATACGTTTTCCAATATCAAATTTGGTGTTATAGGCTCTGTTAGGGCAAGTGAGATGATGACGCCGACGAAGCCTTAGTTCTTAGCGTCGAAACAATCGGCGGACTGCTCCAACTTCGTCACAAACATGTTAATGGAACCAGCTACAGTTGTTAAGCTCTTGGAGCTGCCTATTTGAGGAACCTCCGGACATTAAGAAAGAACTAATTAGTTCAACTCTCTAGCAACAGATTCGTTGACTGTAATCGATCACATGGCTGAATACTATTGTCTAGGTTGACATCAAATCCTCCTTCTGAGCGACAACTTTTCCGTTTTTGCATGTGTGTCAAACCAAGCCTTGCCAAGTCAATAACTGCAGATTTTCAAAATCCTTGACGAAATGTTTCTATCACGCTTGAGAGTTTTTGTTTATGAGTAATGATTGAGTACAAATAGCTCACCTACGTCCACTTATCGAAGGAGTGAAAATTTAAGGACTTTCAAAGGTGGGAAGATACTAATTTGGACAAACTTGATAGAAACTTTGGTTTTTGTTTCGTATCTTGTTAGAATTCCTATAATTTTAATACTATACACCAAAAGTGAATTACACGAAAACTAGGTTCTGAACCATGAAGGACGCGAGAGATACTATACTGCATGACCGCCAAGTGTTGAGGGTTAGGTATACCTCAGCGCCGTTAACATCCACTACTGACGTACCTTTTGCTTTAATCAAGGATAAGTAGTTGAAAGAAATTAGCCAGACTCGGCTTTTCCAGGAGATCCTAGTACGAATACTAAATATAACTAGGTAGATAACTTTGTAAACCCTCATCGATATTCGATGCCATCGCTTGTGATTTGGCTGAAGAGAAAAAGTTATTGAAATTATTATCGTTCGGGAAAATTCAGATTTGGTAAGGAAAATAGCTGAAAAGTTAAAAGTTCCAAGGTTGGAACTACGTAATCAGTAAAAAATTAGGTAGTAGGTACATCATGTCTTCAGGTTTCCCCCACTTTTATTTCAAGACTTACCGGGCTAACAACGTCGACATAATTCATACCTATCTGGAATTATAATTGTGGTGCTAGCATATTCATGTTTCATGTTCCATACTATTAAAATCTTCCAATCTACTAGTTATTCATGGAACGATAGGAATGGGAGAATGGTTGTGCATAGCAGAAGGTTATTGTGATACAACATCATGACAACGGTAACACGGATAATATTTGTCATTGAAGATCCAGATTTCAATATACACAACTCGAACCACTCCAGTTCCTTAAACTTTATTATTCTTCACTTTTCTTCTTCAGTTATCACTTTTTATAATGAGCTTTAACAAATCTTTGATGTTTTTCACATCTTGTTCAGTTTCCGTTTCGTAAATCACTAAGCAGATTTGATTCCATAACAACAAACTCTCAAGTTGAACGTTAAGTCTGAAAAGATGATTAAAAATTGTATCATTATTTTACTGGACTGAGTTGAATTGTCTCAAGAACCTGTAAATCGACTCAAGAATAATCAAAAACACATCCTCAAAACATTGCAAAATTACTGGCCAGTCCGCTAATGGGCTGTACTCGGAAAATCAGGTTCGAAAATAAGTTATTGAGAAATATCTATGAGTACAGAATTATTTTATTGGCGCTTCAAAGAGAATTGCAAGGGAATAATTACTCAACTAATTTGATGTCGACACATCTATAGTAACAATTGAAGAGGGAAAGAGGTTACTCCTTTGTTTGTTGGTCACAGGTTAAGTAAAAAACTACTGTATTGATTTCTAAAATTCTTTCACCATAAAAAGCTTCTCCCGTACTAAATAGCTTAGGATATATTATATTTTCCGAAAAATTTCAACCTAAAATACAATAATGTTACCCAAGGTACCGAGATATTTCCGATAAAATAAATAGTTCACGTGGCCTTCAAAAACTATTGACAATTTATGAAATAATCTTCATAATTTTGAACGAAAAAGTCCGCGATGTTATACGCCTAACTGTTATGTATTAGGGTTACTTTTTATTATTTATAATATTTAAAAGTTATCAATCACATAGATCAAGAACCGTGGTATCTGTACAACTTTTAGCGAGATTCTCGATGTATATCCAAGACGAATACGGCCAAACACGGGCGTGTAACTGATTGGCCTTGTTACTATGTCAATGCCTCTACTGGCCAAAAAATAAAAGCGAAACACTGTTGAAATACAGCACAATCCACGTAGCCGATCCAAACGTTGTGTCAAGACGCTAAACCCTTCCGTCAAAAATGTCTGGACAAACACTATTCCATTTACACCAAGCTGATTTGGAGAAGATCTCGGAATCCAAATTCAGCTACTGCTCAATGGATTCCAGCCGTCAAGTGAGTCAGCGCGCAGAAGGTCTCACAAAAGACTTACCACTTTTCATCAAAATATTGCCGTGCCAAATCAAAAGTGCAAATCCATCCTCTCGTAAATTATCTCTCCACCGTACCATGTGTTGCTCTGTTTGCAATACGTTCAGTCCTGACACAAAAGGCCACGTTATATCTTTCTGCCTAGTCTTCAAGTATGAGCGCAGCATATTTCTCGGGACCCCATCATTTAATCTGGAAATATTCCAACCCTAGTCCTCTTTCAGAATCCTGCAAGCATTTGAAGACTTGTTGGGCTTCTGCAAACAGTTCTGCGCCAAAGGGTCTTCATTATTAATGAGGGATTTATTGCCACTTGACAAAAACCGGAATCCACCTAAATATTTATTTCACTTTTCAGCTTGTGCACTGCGTTTGTTTTATTATTATTTTGTCTTGATATTTTGTACTGCAAACTTTCGTGAAAAACGTGATATTTAACACAAATAAATCTTCTCATCTTCACATTGCCCGATTTTAGAAATGATTAGTGGGAGAAAACGGTATGAAAGAACGGCATGTGGCAAGGGAACCACTACGGGGGGCCATTTGATTCACATCGTCAAGGAGCGATGGTAAGTAGGCTGTGCCCAGCATCAGTCTATGGAGGGACCTTAGGTCGGCCAAACAGTGATTGGTCTCAGGACGCTGTGTGCAACATTTTCCATCCGAGAACTCAAAACCGATACTTGCTTGGTAGGCAAGCTCTCCTTGTTACCAATACCAGTACTCTAGTCGATTCTCAACCAGTATCGTCTATCCCTATGTTAAGGAGGCATTTAGTCTATGATGACTCATCACTGCTTAGAACCCGACTATGTGACAATCAGATTCTCAAATCCGCTCAACTCGGAACGAGATTGTGTTCCCATCGATAGGTACGTCAGATCCTCTCGCAAAAGGTCCAATCATCAACGCGCTTGGGGACCCTACGAAGCACAATGGACCGCTAAATTGGCCGCAAGCCCTGCACACTCCCCCGGGAGGTGCTCGTCGCGTATGTAAATCCTCCTTGTGGATTTCGGAATCTCCCGCTATTGACTGTAGAGATATAACCACAATGTTTCTCTCAAAACTTACTTCAGCCATGTGAGTAAAAGAAAATCAGTACTTCTGACACTTATCAGATAACCCATTTCGATAAGCGGTACCAAAATAATAAACGAATAAATTATACCGTTTATAATTCTACAGTTCATAAAGCTTTTATCACTAATCCAATGTTTAAAGTTACATTTTATTACCAATCTGACCATCGAACATCAACTGTCCAAAACTCAATTCTCTTCACACAGCCACGTAAACTACTCACGTGATTACGAAATTTCGATATTCTTCCTTCGATTGAAAGATCTCCATTCCCTTTAGAAATACTTGTAGTTACAAAAGATGGTTTAAATATCTACCTACTAGCTACATGATTGGTAGTTTTAGGCATTAGACTGCGTAATGTAATTCGCTGATGCCCATCACTGTCTCTCGCGCAGTGAGAGGCATGTCCACCTCTCGTCAACGAGGAGTGACCTTTATGCGGGCCCGTTTTGTAAAACAGGATGAGCCGCTGTGCCGATCGGAGGGTGTGGGCCTGAACGAAAACCCGTGTAGTTACACCTGTTCAATGATTAAATCCTCGGATAACAACCTGCGTTCCGGTCTGCGCAAGTGGACAAGGGGAGGGCAGACGATACGTCGTGACGTGTGCGGAACAAAGAGGGGGATGGATGTGGGAAGAAGTGGAAAGGGCGGTGTTAGGCCGGTACCCCCGCTGAACATGCTTCGCAGTCACGTTACGGGCGGGGAGTTGGAGTGCCCTTTAATCAAGTCCCCCACTCCCTCTCCACACCGCCAATAACAACCCCATCGCCCCTTTTCCAAATTACCCCGTTCCTACAGTTTTAATTAGCGACCACACCCGAATTTTTCCCGGGTTTTTCCCTCTTTATGAACCACTTTTCTTTTCAACAAACAAATTTTCTTTCATTTTTGAATTATTTTCGTTTTATTCATATATTTAATTTTCCATCATCACTCACCGATCATCATTCATTTTCCCAGTCTATGAAATGACAGTGAATGCTTCCACATGAAACATTATTCTTAACGCTAGTTGATCAGCACCCCCAGATCAGCTCCCCCACTAAGACGATTATAAAGTTTGGGTTTAAATTAACCAGACCAATCTAGGATTTTGCATCCTGTATTTTATTATTTGCAATATTTCGGAGCCATGATGCCCTCCCTCACCAAGCACAATCACCCGTTATATGGACTCATGACACAGTTTGTTGCTGCATGTTATTGAAAAATATCTGATAAAATATACGCAATATACCCTGCTTTCATTGCCTTTGAAAATAACAACATCAAATAATCAAAATGGAATAATAATAAGCTCGTCAAGAAAATAGAGTTGAGCGTTTTCAGCTACATACAGTTTAGTTTGATTCCATGGTTGGACATTTTCCAGGGATGCCACACACTTTAACGGCGGATGTAATTTTCTCCCAAAATCGTTAAGAAGAGTGACCGCTTCTTAAGTACAGGCGATTCCGTGTATGCAACCCAGCAACAAAACTTTCTTTTCTGCCTCTCGCGGATAATTCAATAATTCCGCTCCACAAAACATCACTGTTATCAGTGTATTTACAAAGCCATGAAAGATAATAGCTGTCAGCATTGAAGGCACCCTAGTGAGTGGTTGGTGTAGAAACCCAAGTGGAAAATTGATTAAAGAGTATAAAATGTATGTATTGACTTATAGGAAGGAACGATTTTTTTATTTTTTCCTTTACCAGATAAGAAATAAGTTGAATTTTCAGGCAATTTTCAAAAATCTTGACGATTACATTAATCAACGAATTAGGACGATAGTTATCAAGGGCGGTTTTTTCCTTTTGTAGTATTTACCTACTTACGTTTGGCGGTACGAATGAACTGCTGACATCGGAGAAAATTGGTGATTTACAGTAAATTGGAAAAGCGGAGCGGTACCCTGTCGAACAATCACGATCGAACACACCCAGTTTCAGGAGTTTTCTCCTGAAAATCAAAGAGACTAGAATTTCCAAAATCAGCAAGGGTCGACCGTGATGGTGCGATGATGGGATAACAGTGACGGAGCCTCACTGTGAACAATGATGAAATATGATAGGAACACCGATGGAGGATTTTTAAGGTAGAACTTCGGTTCAGTTCTTGCAGAAAAAAGCTTCGAACGGACGGATTTTATCCTATCCAAATTTCGAAATTTACGTTTCATGGAAAGAGAACCAACAACTTTTGAGGGGGACTGCAATTTTGTGGGAACCTAAAGGAAATTCTATCACGTGTGTCAGGATGTGGCAGGGCACCACGTATACAGCATGAGTGGGAGGAAGCAGAAGGAGAACAGGAGAATAGTGGAGCTTAAAATATAAATTGCTTAAAAACATAAACATTATAAGCACATTCACCATGTGACTAGTTCCCAAAGTGGTTATAAAAATGAAATCTTCAGACTAACTTTTCATTTTTCTATAGCTTTAGCGTTAAAAACTTCACGTCTGGTACAACTGTTACTTTTCCAGAACTCGTGTAGTCATTCTGTTCCCCCACAACAAGTCCCACATTTCGGATTTGCCGAAAGATGTAAATTCGACAAAGTAGTCAATCCGCCTCCTGAAGAGTTTTACTCGCATTTCCGTAGTTTCTCTCAAAGGACGACTGGGAGGGGAAAGGATAGGTGACTAATCAATATGCAAAGGATCGTCTTCCCTACCGGTAAAGTTTGCTTAGAAGCACTCTGAAGGTAAAGTTCGAACTTACTTTAAACTCCTCCTCTCCTCTTACAGGGTTGGCCCCCTACCGCTTTTCAGATCGTTTCGAAAGGGATTTCGATCTATAAATTGAGAAGAACCAAACCTCGTAAATCTACTCCGGGGTTGGAAAGGGGTTAACTAGATCAACCGCCCGCCCTTCCCCGGACGGCGAAGGTCTCATCGTTGTAAACAGTTGGAACGGAGGCCGTTCCCGGAGCGTTAGGTAACTTTCGGGCAAGTTCGAGAGGTTGAGAAAGGAGTTGAAGGTTCCGACTACAAGCTTTCTCGAGGTCCCAGGAGAAGGTAATTTAATGTTAGCGACGTTCAGTGTTGTTCGTGAGGACCTTTGTCTTGGGCTGATTTGCCGGAAGGGGTAGCCCGGAATGGGAGAGGATGAAAACACTTCCAATCAAACTGGGTTCTTCCGGCTTCAGTGTCAACGGTCGCAAGTTAACTGGAGACGTCTGCTCTAACTCACGGAGTTCCGGCGGGAAGAGATTGATGTACGCCCGAACACGCATACTCTCAATGGAACAACCCACTGTCTCCACTTAGCTGTTTCGCTCGAACTTCTACTTGAATTTGCTGGCTTAATCACTTCTATCTCCCGTACCTGATAAATCTGATTTCTAGCTCGTATATTGGATTTTGCGCGAAGACGTAGTAATCCCTAAACCCCCCAAACTGAAACTGTTGAATTGAGAATCTCTGATATGCAAAATTTCAGAACACAAACAAGCACATAGAAATGACTTTCCACTAAATAGTATGGTTCTCTCTGTTGCAGCTCGTATCGTATCGACTTTGTCACTCTTGATTCCCTTACCCGACACATAGCAAGTACGAATTCCATCACACTGAAAAGCGTCGCTATGTGCAGTTCCCCGGTCTGTCACTAAGGTGTAGTCATTAAAATTTGACAAAAATGAACCGCGATCGACTCTGTTCAATAAACTTTTCGCTGAACTTCCAGAATGTGTTGTTGTCTGATACAATTTTTGTATCTGATATGCCTCATTTGTAGGAAGTATGTTGGACGTCACTCTGGGAGTCGTAACCCCCAAACCACCGAACTGGTACCAGAGTGTGATTTGTGAAATGTCGCTTACAGTAACAGCTACCCATTAAACTGTTTGGTTCTCTTGACTCTTACTTACCTAATGAATTGCATTTATCACTCCTAATTCCCATACCCGACATAACTGACATCTATGCTGGAATCACACTAATGGGCGCCTTAACGTCCAGATTCCGGATTTTGTGCTGGATTCGGTATGTGAATGAGCCATAGGGTAACATCGATACACTCTCTCCACGAAACTATTTGATTCTTGAACTGTCACCCGGGTGTGTAAGCGTGCACTTCTTAATTCATCGCCTGACATATCTGATTTGTAGGAAGAATGTGGTCCGTCAGGCTAAGGAGTCGTAATCACAAATTCCTCACAGTGATGGTGCAGTGTGAGCAGTGAATCGAGAACCCAATCCCATCCACTCAATCCTCAAAACTGTATGGTTCTTAACTGATACCGAAATGTGTAGCCCATGTCACTCATAATTTTCATACCTTACATATAAATAGGAGACTAAAAAGTTAGAAACAAAGTTGAACAAAAACAAGTGTTTAGTAAACAAATATGTTGCATTTTGGTTTGTTTTTCAATAATAAACCATTGTAATCGCTCTTGAAAAAACAATTCTAACCCCCCTGTAAATTTCATGGTTTACGTTTCAAAGGGTGTAGAATCCGAATCTGCAATAAAAAAATTTCCGTCCGTCCGCCGTACACACGATTTCTCCCAAACGGCTGAAGCAAAAAAGCTGAAATTTTCAGGGAAAATCCATGTTGGTCCGAAGACGCCCCAATTCTTGAGCCAGCTCTCTCACCCAATTTAAAGTGCCCTTTAAGGATTGTCAAAGTTTTGTAAAATCCCTAAAAACCTCAAAAAAGTCAAGGCGGCCTAAATTTGTACTCTTTTTGAAGAACACTCCGCAAGGAATCGAATGAGCCCCTTCCCAGGTTCGTAGGTCAAACCATTCCCGATGTATGGCCCGATTTATGGTGATAACATTCGCGTTATTTTGGTTTGTTATTGTTTTTGTGTTGATATCAGTAACCTAGTGACGCAGTGATGTAGTAATGTGGATACTGTAGTGAACTCCTAAAAGGCTTTGTAGCCGATACACGGATTTATGCATTCTGATAACCATAAAAAACGCTAAAATTCTTTCACTGGGTTTTTATTATTCAATTGGCACATTTGAATTTCCACTAAACTTTGGAGTGTGCATGTTTCACAGGTGATTGAGCGATTATTGAATTTCAGGAGGTATGCATAGAGCACGTACATCTGTTCTCAACCAAAAATATCTATTTGGATTGATCAGTTTATCATATTTGTGTGCCTATTGAAATTCAATAATCGCTCATCACCTGTGAAACACTCACACTCCAAAGTTTAGTAGAAATTCAAATCATGAACGCATCCAATTGAATAATAAACCTCAGCGAAAGAATTTGCAGCGTTTTTTTTGGATTTACAAGGCTACCTCTCTCATTAAGCTAAACTTTCATGTGTCTTATCGTCAACAATGACACTAAGATATATGATATATATAACGTGCAACAAATGTTTAATATGTGTGTAGAAATATGATATTGGATTGGATGGTCCGAATGATATTCCATTGGATAAACTTTGTTTGAATTGCAATTCCGTTTTTATACTCCAAAGAATCGGAATTAATCATTTCAAACTCACGTAGGAGGCAATGCCATTTGCAGCGCTCTGGTTTGCTCTGGAGAATGTGGGATCATGAAATGAAAGGGTGAAAGAGGAGAGTTGATAAAAAGAAAAAAAACCAGCTCCCTCTGAATAAAAGAGTGTAAAATATGGAGCGGGCAGATATGATCACTTCAAGAGTTGTATCATTACATCAGATGTACAGTATAACAGCGGTCAGAGTCTCATTTACGTACTGGAGGAACCAATAAACTCTTTTTCCCCTTTATTACACTGCCGTGTTGTGAAATTGTAAAGCGTGAATACGTTCAGGAACGATGATTTGAATTCCAGCTGAACGCATTTCTAAGTCACATAATATTATATATAATAAAATATATTATGTATCATATAATATGTCACTTATATATTATAAAAGTGACAGGTACAGCTGTTATAGAATTAATATCGAAATGGTGAACTCCTCACCCTCAATTGTAAGTCATAATGTTAGCTCAATGACTCAGAAACTATGATTGAGTGAACGAAATTGGTTGGATTTGGTCCAATTTGCCTACTGAACTTTACTTTTTCGTACAGATTGTGATTACTCTCTGCTGACCTTGCTGGCAATAAAACATATTACAGATTCCCTGGGACGTTGTGATTCCAAAGAAGTAAGTCGCGCAATGCGATTTTGCTTAAAATACGGATTATTACAATACAAGGTAACGACGTTGTTACAACGGGAAAATTCTTCAACATAGATTGAGTAGGAAATTTCGTGATCCCATCGAAAGCTGGTATGAGTACTGTAAGTGACATCAACTATGTCGTATTTTTAACGTCGAAAGTTTTGTAGTACGGAAGCCTGTAATATAAGTTATCGTTGGACTTACGGCGACAGCAATATGTTGGAATACAGTATTCCAATTGCAGTGCAACTGCTGCGGTTATACTGCTGAGGTTTTTTCGTACTATGTATACGATTATATTCTTAACGTTGTAAATACAATAAGTTTTCTGACCACCTTATCATGTACAAGGAATCGAGGATTTCTTCGTTTAGGCCGATAACGATCCTTGAATTTATAGTTAGTTTAGTTACAAAATACTATAAAGTGAAATTGATTACAGGTTTGTATACCAGAATCGTAGATAGACTCTATGGTACTAAAGACAACTCTGTCAGCCTGTAAGTCGCAAGCCGACGTCGTGCCACATCATGGTATATTATTTTAAATGATGAACCTTTGTAATCAACCCCGAAAAAACAATTTTTAACCCTCTCTCTAAAGTTTTTGGTTTACGCTCCTGAGTATGGATTTCAAAAATCGAAGAAAAGAAAAAACGTCCGTCCGTTGTTTAAAGTTTTTCTTTACGAAACTGGAGGGTGAAAGTTTACGGAACTTGGCCCGAAAATCTTACATAAATTCAAAGTGTGGCAGTGATATCGCATGTAGATAAATTAACCCTAAGGGATTATATTCAAGGATGAGATTATTAAAAAACGGAAATCTCAAAAACTCTTAAAAAGGAAGGAAAGTCTTTCGTTTCATTAAGATAGCTATTTGCTTCTTGAATGAAATGAGAGCACTCTGGTAGCTGTGCGATAATCCATTCGCTCAGAACTTGAAAAACTGATCAGGTCCTAAAGCTGCAGTCCTAAAATTTCTTAACGGGAGACCTCGTGGATGGCGATACCCCCAATATCAAAAGCCATCTCCCATTATTCATCTTATTTGAGTTGAACAAGCTATTTCTATCCTCAATTAGATGTTGCCTCGTTCAATTTCAGTCGGATTTCTACGTGTGTTTTTTTACTGTGTCTAGGAAGCATCGTCTGTTCAGCTGTAAAGTCCAGTTCCAGTAGTCCGGCGTTCAGCAGAGAAGCGTCATCCAATACAAATACAATTAACCTTTGTGTAATAACTTGCACCATTTTACACCAATTATGATGTCTCATCGACTATTTTATGTTGTTTACAAGTTACAGGCGTGTGTACAGCTACTGGGATTATGTTCTTCAAATTTGAGAATTAGTGGTGTTACCATCCCTCGGTATGAATATACAAGAAACGACCTTTTGGCACCTTTTCATGTCTTGGAAAGACACACCAACTGCAGATTCTGATCCTGTTCTTGATCTCATGCGAATTCGGCAACTTTATTATTACCAACCACAACGTGGTCAACGAGCGCTTAAAAATGTGCAATTGCTAGGTTGCAAACCCTTCTAATATCATTATTTTTCAGCTAAAATACATTTTTGAATTTTACAGAGAATGTATTATTAAAAATCCATTAGTTGAAACAAGACAAGTATAGAAAACACAAATCCGTTTGCTTGATATTGGACATTTGCATTCCTTTCCATATCGTACAAACTTTGATAACTCTAAATGAAACGATGTACCTCCCATCTAATGGAAATGATACATATTCTACGTATGTTGCTTTCCACCGTTTGATATGCTTTTCGTGAGAATTTAGGAGAAAATTCATTCAAATGATTTTGTATCTGTTGACATTTAAAGTAAAGCAAAATTAGGGAGAGTACTTGTCAAACTATATCTCTGTAGAACGCACTGAAGTGAAAATAGCTCACTCAGTAAACGTCGGTGGGGTACTTTAAAATTCATACTCGACACTCCTTGACGAGACTTCATGAACTATTCAGCTTAGTAGGGTGAAAAACGGTGATGGAATAGTCTCACTTCCTTTAACGATTATCGTCTGTATTGAAGGCACTTTGGTGGCTGGAAACCTGACCAATAACAAGTTTAACTACATAGTCAGCTATTTTGCGGAAGAGTTAACACTGTATTAACGGCGATTCATGAAGTAATCATTTTGAAATAAACTTTACAAATGAATATTAAACTTTGAAATAAAATGCTGATCTTGACAAAGAGATGGTTATGTTATTTCACTTAGTTATTCTCGATCGGTGTCAGAGAAAATGCACTTTTGCTGAAACATGGTTTCTACCACATATATGGAATTTCATCGGCCGTCAACAAAGAATTGTATTATTCAAGATGCATAAGAAAATGATATGCAATATTCTTGTAATTTTTTTTAAAGTTCCTACAAAAAAGGTTGTAGTAAGCATTAATGAAGTTCAATGGATTTGATGCAGGAGTTGATAATTCTAATAAGCTGGAGACTGAAGATAGAAGTAATGGTATTTAAGCTTGATGAACAAGTTGTAGATGAAAGGTTAGGTAGGAAAACGGCGATACTGACTTACTCATTGAAGTGAGGGAAGCTTGCAATTAATTAATCATTTAATCCATACCAATCAAAGTGGTCTCTCCTTCATCCTGGAATTTCCAGAGACTTGGGTGGCCAAAATGTTATGTACATTTAGGAGGTGGTCACCCATTTGGTGGGATATGACAGGGAGGTTCAATAGGTAGCAGAGCTGGCGCAGGATAAAATGCCTTTGTTAAGGGAAATTATGATGCACTTTCTCATTTTGTCTGTCAATCAACCTGAAGAAATATTTTAAATGTAATCTTGTTGATCAACCATACGCTCCAAAGTCACCTAAAAAACTTTACCTACAGCCTAAAATTCTAATTTAAACATATCAAAGGCAATACAAATGACGGGAAGATCTCTCCTTCGTTAGTATGACAGAAATGATGGTTCTCGACTCGCAGAAGGCATTGCATACCAAATCCGTGATATTAGCTGATTGAGTAGCATGATATGCTACATTGTACAATCGTTGTATACGGATAAAAGAACAGCAGAAATGGAGTTGAGGTAGTTACGATAGTTACGATCACACATCCACATTTACACTGAATCACTTTGTTTCCAGGTACATAACATGATATTTAAGATAATCGAAATATTATGGTGGATAGAGCAATCAATCTAACAGAAAATACAAAAAAGATTGTGTCAGAAACCAACAACAACCATCATTAACGATGGGTTGGCACTATTGTGAACACTATCGTTATCAAAGCCAAGAATGTTGACGAGTTTATAACCGAACAAACACGGTTTGGATCGGTATGAAAATCATAATTGCGTGTTTAAGCATTATTAATGCAAATGATAATGCAAATTGATGAAATGGTGAGGAGTTATCCTGAAAATGAATCACATGGAGCTTCGTAGAACATTTTAATCATCTAGACGTGCACATCCTGTGAAATACATGACCTATATAACATATTATAATAAATGTAAGGCCACAATATATGGGCCACGTCGTCGAAAGATATGCATTAACTATGGTTGTTTAAGTGCTCAAACGGCGAAACTTCGTTGCCAGTTCCAATATAGGTAGGTACTTGTTAGAGCTTGAATGAGTTTCCCCACGAGTTCCTACGGTGTTCTACACAGAGCGGGACCGCTAACTAAACACAGCGCGGCGAAGGAGCGGATAGGTGGAACGGAGAAACACATTTGGAGAAATGGGACAGAAGGGCGGAGGTTGTTGTTAGGTGTTAGGTGCCCCGAGAGGGACCAAACTGAAATAACGAGGCAACAAGTTTCACCGTGGGAAGGGAGTGGAGTGGGCAGTCGGAGTAATAATTATGACGAACGGCCGGCGAAGGAGATAATCTCATCAGGCGAAGCTCTGTTTTCCCTTTTCCGTTCCGGGTTCTGACCCTTGTACTCGCTCCGGCCATTACGAAGGGGATTCGTATTACTTTGCGAAACTGCTCTTCTTAAAAATGGCGAACCGAGAAAAATATCCACAAGTCCGAACAACGTATTCTGTGTATACCGAAACTATTACTGCACACTCAGGGAGAAATTCGAGATGCTCTAATGACCAATAGTGATGTTGAAAAGCTAAAAATAACGGCAGTTTATTATTTCTGTGTTAGAATAACCCTTTTCATTGATTTTGTAAAAGCCTTCGATAATGTAAAAAGGGACAGGCTCTGGCTTGCCCTTACAGAAATGGGAGTCCCAGATAAAATCACCTGACTGATTCAAGCTATGTATAATGAGTATATATGTATGGTAAGTCATGATGGTCATCATACAAAGGAGATCCCCACTAATGTTGGCGTTAGACAAGGTTGCCTACTCTCCCTAATCCTCTTCCTGGTTTTCCTGGAGAAAGTGGTCAAAGGGATGCACTGGAGAAGGAAGAGAGGTATTCAGTGGGGCCTTAATGGGAGACTGGAGGACCTGGAATACGCGGATGATGTCTGCCTCTTGGCCCACCGCATTCGTGACATCCAGGGGCTAGTGGATGATCTGGGGAAGTTTGGAAAGGAAGAGGGACTGACAATTAACCAGTCCAAGTCTTTTGAACTTAGGATCAATGATCCCTGTAGTGCTCCTCTTTTACATATGGGGATCCCAATTAAGCAGGTTGATAGGGTAGTATATCTGGGGACATAATTTCCAAAGATGGCGGCTCCGATCAGGATGTACTGTCTCGGGTCAACAAGGCAAAGGGGGTTTTTGTCCAGCTTCGTTCAGTTTGGCGTGCAAAAAACATTCGCATACGCACCAAACTCCGCATCTCCCGGTCAAATGTGCTGTCTGTGCTGTTCTATGCTTGTGAGACATGGCGTTGGACAGCAGCCATTCATAAAAAATTACAAGTCTTCGTCAACCGAGCGCTACGTTCCATCCTTGGCGTAAGATGGCCAAATGTCATCTCTAACATTGACTTGTGGATGAGGACTGGATCAGAGAGGGCGGAGTTACAAGTGAGAAGGCGAAAATGGCGCTGGATTGGACACACCCTGAGACACGAAGGGATCGCCAGGGATGCCCTTTGGTGGAACCCTGAGAGTTCACGTCGCCGAGGAAGGCCAATGATCTCGTGGAGGAGCACTATTGTGAGAGAGGCAGGACGGCAGGGACATTCCTGGAACAGCCTGAGGTCAGATGCAGGGACGGCTGGCGGAATTTCGTTGAGGCCCTATGCTCCCCTGCGGAGTAACAGGAAATAAAGAAGAAGAAAGAATAACCCTTCTACCTAAATCACTGATCTATATAAACTACTCAAAATTTGTAATGTACCACCTACGAATCCAACGGTATCCTCCTCCCAGGTAGTCACTGCGCTCAGTCACATGTTTGGTTTTGTTATCAAAGGCTCGAAAGAACAAGAAGTGAATTTAACAGTGCAGCTCCTGAAAAAAATTAGAGACGTGTGGAACAGCTGAGTGCAGCGATAATTGAAAAATTAAAAACCCTTTTTTAACCACATCTCAATCGAGGCAGTCTTAAGTCTTGGGGATTTAGTATTCTTATGGAAGGGAACCGAGTTAGCTATAGCCATGAGCTCGGAGCTATCTCAAATGTTTCAATCATTTCTAATTTAATTTATTTTTTTATGGATTAGGTCTGAACGAATTCTTATTTTTCTACTTTTTTCATGTTTGGATTGCCCCTCACCCCCACGAATAAATTCCAATAGGCTTCCCTGTATGGACGAAGCCTTGCTGCAGAGGGACGTCCTAAAAATACTGCGAAAACGAGATAGGAGGCGAATAAAAATTAAATGCGACTCGAAGGTGGATATCACTCTTTCTCACTGCTTCTCTGTTCCCTAATTCCCAAAGAAAGAACTACGTAAGAAGGAAAGAGCCAGGCGGAGTGAATAAATGTTGAAGGAAGGGCGTATGTGAGAAGCCGGTCCGCGGGCCTCCTCGCGGAATAAAAAAAAAAAAAAGTTTCTGCCAGCGCTTAAAAGCGGAAACAACAATGCGTAACGGAACAGACTCTGTGAGAAACTCTGAGAAACGGTTTTTTTTTTTTTTTTTTTTTTCAAGTGCGAGCGCGAAATGGAAACTTGAGGGCCTAACTGGCGTTGGAGAATGAGGAGAGATGGAGAAGTAAAGGAGAGAGTCTTTTTTTGTGCTATTGTAGTGGAATACAGCGGGTCCGTCCCTTTCTACGTCTCCGAACCATCTTTTAGCTCCGCAAGACGCCGTTTTTTTGTTTTTCACTCGAGACTCAGGCGGGACGTTGGAAACTAATGAATACTGAAGTGCTACTCGTCTTTGCGGAGGAAAGCTGTGCACAATGAGACTAACCGTTGGGTGACTTCATCCGCGAATTTACGATGTGGCACTTGAATACGACCAACTTAGGACGACAGGGCTCGAGAAATGTTAGTGAATTTGTCATAAATGACGGCCAGGAAGTGTGACAGCGAATTGGGACCTTACTCACTATCGCCCAGGGACAGCTGATGAAAGCATGTCAAACCAATAAATCCAAAATAACAACCCTCTCCATTGAATCTACTGGGGCAAGGCTAACCTTGCCCAATACAGTGTGTTCGGTATAAGAATGACAAAACTTCAGGGATTGATTCAGCAAATAATTTGCAGCAACTTTTAATTCATAGCAATTTTTGTTTAGTCCGCTTCTTTTTGGCCTATTCAACTTCAAAGTTGTTTTTTAAGGGCGATTACAGACTGGAGCTGCGATAAGAGCGAGGAAGGAGAGCAAATAGAGCAGAGAGTTAGCCAATTCAGAAAGGAGCGATGCTGCGAGAACCAGTGTGGTTCAAATCTTTCTTGACGATGAATATTTCTTTGCGGAAAACACGTCATTGAGAATCTGGTACTTACTTCGCTGGCGAAGAGTAGAAGTGATTCACGCAATTAATCAATCGCAACATGTTCACGGGGAGTTTCATCATTTGTACTATGAACTCGGAAAAGATTTTAACAGGTGTTGCGAGTATTTTCGGATGAATATTTATTTATTTTACAAATTAACGGGCAGTAGCCCTATTGACAAAAATTTACAATGAACGTTTATGATATATGATATAAAGTTAAAGGATGAAAATAAACGTGCATATATCCAAGTAAAAGGAATAATTAAAATAATTGCAATTATTACAATTTGGTTAACTGCTTAAATAATATATGATATTTTTGGATACTTGAGGCGATCATTGAGGGGCGCGAAGATTGCTCAGGACAAATCGACGAAACCTCGGGAGAGAAGAATCGAAGAGATCAATCTCCAATCTATAAAGATTTCGCTGGATTCTGGCGAGCTAACTGGCGTTAAGCTGATAATTCTTGCCAGCAGCTTGAGGGTAAAAGGTAGGTGTGTTCCGTGTCACATGATTTACATGAAGAATATGACGACATTCGACTACTTGCTGGGTAAATAATAGCGCAAATTGCTGAAGAGGTGGTCAAATTGCATTTTAAACCAAATTTTGCCTGTTGAATGTCTTGCTGTTATCTTGAGGTAAGTACCTACACATTTTTACAACAGCTTCGTACTGTAATACATGTTTTATTAATAAACGTTGAATAGATGACGTGAATATTCAATTTAATCACTTCAACATTAAAGGAGACTACTTCGGTTTATACGGGAATAAAACACGGCAAAATTTGATGTATTTAATACAGCATAATTAATGTGCCATAAAGGTTTTTTCATGAACACTACACCTATTAAATCATCAGGATTCATGTTTCATATAATCGATAAGAGAGACGAAAACAAACTGGCATGGTTTCTTCGCTTTTAGCTTTGCTCGCTGCCCCGCTCTGCGACCCCTCATCTGCCTCACTGTGTTGGTTTTCTTTGCTCTCTTTCCTCGCTCTTGTCGCAGCTCCAGTCAGTAAGCGCCCTATTTCACTGAATTGGCCATACATCCCTTCATTTACTTGATAAATTAAATTTTAAATTATACCGTTGAAAAGAGCCTCAAATTTTAATTCAACAAGATTTTCTCCTAAGACACTTAACCTAATCTTAAATTTTTGTCAACCTTCTGCTTTTTCAACAATTTTTAATGATGATTTACTACTATACCGTCTACTGAAAAATGGATTTCATCAGCTTTCTATCGGTTTAATAAATTCTTTTCTTAGAGCAATTTTAACAGAGAAATAGGTGTTTGATCGTGGATAAACGTGAATTTTTCATAAGAAGTCTTCGTTTTTCCGTGAGATAATGCCTCTGGTGTTGAATGAAATCGAAGGAGATAGGAGTATTATAATATAATACTCTATATATTATATAGAACTATGTAGTAGGGGTAACCACGTTATTTTTCTTGCTGAATCGACTGAACGCATTTCTAGAACTCTCTATACGAAAAAACCTTTTTATAATTTAAAAAAAAAAAAATTTATTTTTATTTAAATAAATCCAAAATGATATTATTATTATTACTTGTGTTATTTTTAACTTCCTTTTACAGGCTATTCGTTGTACAATTCACAACAGCTGTTCAAAATGCCCTCCAAAATGTTGGAGGCACATTCAGCATCTCCCTGGTTGCTAAAGCGGTTGATCTTCCAATCGTGCAGAGATTTATATAAATGCGATCAGTGGATTAGGACGTTAAAAATTGTTGAAATTGCAGGAGGTTGAAACAAATTCAAGTTCATGCTAGAAAATACCAAGGACGACGTGGCTCAGGAGAAATTTTTATGGAATGAAAATTAAAGAAAATGTCAATATTCTTTTCAACGTTATAATTTAAAATTTAATTCATGTTGTAAATTGATGGAGTTATGGCCATTTTATTGAAGTTAGGTCGGAAATACGAAAAAAAGCTCTCATGCAGAATAGGCGAAAAATTTATTTTAGGTAGAAGTTGTTCCAAATTAGTTCCTAAATCGACCCCTTAACTTTCGTCATTCTTATATCAAACACCCTGTATACTAGGATACGATGAGGAATTTTGTAGCATTTCAAGTTTGTACTGATTCGAGTATATACGATTGACCAATCAGAGAGCTCCAAAAAACCTAAGAACACGATTTTGATTCATTTGCTCCCAGCTTGGGGCGTCCCAGGCGTATTTTGATGTTTTAATTTTGTTATCAGTGAATTTTCATTGCTCAGCCCATCACTGTTCAGTTCTCAGTTGTTCTCCAAGTAATTTAGTACTCGCCTGTTTGCACCAAACGAGCATAACTCTAGAACACCGTTTCCTAACAATGATTAGCAAGAGGCTCGATTTTAAATAAGTTCTCAAAAGTCTGTTTATGTCGTAGACTGATGAATCGTCAAAGGGATTCGTGTTATTCAGAAGTTTTTGAGGTAGGTACAATTCGGGGTCTTTATTATTTCGTGGTAAAAGCGTTTTTGTTTTTATGTAGATTTAAATTAATTTTGACAGCGGGACACAGACCTGTTGAAATGTGTATTTGCCTTAGAAAAGCATTTATTTTGTCCCCTATGAGATGGCCTCTCGTGATCTTTGTGCACGGTACGTAATGAGAAGGAAAGTCACCACTAGTAGGAAAAAAAGACTTTGAAAATGACATCTTCCACAGTTTTGTATGTTTATTTTTGTCGAGGTGACCCACTCAAGAAAGAGAAATATAGAGACGATTAAAATGAGTTATTTGGGTTGCTCATTATGTTCCCTGGGTGGAGAAGTTGAACGTCTACGGAAAATCAGACCATCTGTTGCAATACATCAAGCTGGATGGATGGGGAAGAGTTTTATTCTATTGAACGCCTCCTACCTACCTCATAATTTAGTTCCCCTCAATGACAGAGCAGTGATAAAAGATATGAGCATTTTTATTGTCATGAGCTCAACTGTCATGAAACCATAGCTGCGATGTACAACTGCTGTGAAAGCTCCTTTTCAAGCCCTACGAACCTATGGATGAAGTCATTTCAAAGGCAGCTACAAAGACATGTGGACGTCATTTATGGTATTTGACGGACAATGCTGTAATTTTTGGGATTTTAGACTAACTAGAATGGTCTAAAATCTGAGGAGAGAAGATCCTCTCTCACTTGGAGGAAAATAATTAACATCTTTTGAAGATATTTCTGACTCGCTATAAGGTAAGTTGTTCTGAGACCTAAGATAATTGAAGTATGGCTCAGGTTTTAGCAATCTACTTCAAATAAAAGTTCATTGTCGCAAACCTGGTCCACAAATATACATGTTTCCATTCATTCAATACAGGTTTAACAGTAAACAAGCAACACCAGTTTTTCATTGTTTCGGGGAAGGGTATTGATGATTTCGTGTCATCAAAGAGTGAATTATTTTCGTAAGAGTTGAAGAGCAAAAGCAATTCGCCTTGCATTAATGTCAATAACCACAAGAAAATGTACTGAGACTGCCAAAAAAGATACTTTGAAGAGAAAATCCCCATATCAACAATCTATTTTCAATGCTAAGGATCAAAATCAATCTAAAATTAAATAACGTTCTGTAAATGTGTGCTATTGGGGTGGAAGGGCCAAGGTACACATGCGTAAACTTTGCCGAAGATTTTGCACCTGTTAAAACGTTATGATTGGGCGAAAATATTTTGTATATTGTAGTTTTGCACCAAATGGAAAACGATGGAGGATAGGATTGTCAATTTCAAACCTATGGGTTTGAAAAAAATGCTATTAGAAATACGGGACACTCCAACAAGTATGCCTCAAATGCAATTACTGAACGCATGCAATGATCCTAATTATTAGTAAACAGTATTTTCACACGGCGGATAGGATTGCCATCAGTTACAATTTCAATCCCACGTTCACCATGCAAAACGATTGAATTTATTTATCAGAAGTTATGGAACAGGTTACAAGTAACAAGGAGCGGGTATTTTGTATGATGAATTGACGGACAAATGAACCCTCCAGCAACGTTCTTTAGTGTTAGCCAGTGTAGCTTTGTGTACCAAACGGTACTACTTAAACACTTGTATGTAGAGCACACACACGCACACTCTCGGCCCCAGCGAGGAAGAGCATTTTAAATATTAACAAAGGCCCCCGAAGAGTTGTGGCCTCAGCGCGTATTACATTGTGGTAGGAAGGCGTGAGGAGACTTTAGGGGAGGGGGTTCAAGCCCAAAGTGGAGTGGTACGGCTAATGCTTCGCTCTGTACAACCCAGCATCCGAGGCTAGAAGCCTACTTCCACGAGAACACCCCTTTCACTTTGGATTATTCATAGTCGAAACGTAACGATTCCGACGTTAAAGAGGAACAGGGAGGTTCGGCGAGGGGGTGCGGAAGGGGAGATTTGGGTCGGGTGGGTTATAAGGGTGGGGAGGGGAGCAGGGAGGCACTTAGCTAGGGTATCAGCCCTGGCACTTCGCTTATCAGAACAGGGTTTCTAAATAGTTCCCTCCGGGGACACGGGGAATCCAGCTGCTGAGTTATTGAGTGATCTGCTCTATCCCTGTTCTCCGGTGTTTTCGGCGTCATTTTGACCCGGAACTAAACTTTGGTTGGCGGCTTCAACGAATGACTCCAATAATCAATGAAACAATAACTTCCAATGTTTAAAAACTATGCTAAAATTGTACAGAAGTTTATTACTTCCGCACAAAATAACTGTTCAAAGTAAACCACTGATCTATGTACATTGCACATTTTCAGGGGTACTTTATATAAACTAGGCGTCAGTTTATCTTGTCTGTTCCACTACGTGCCACACGAAGAGCCACAGTTATATTTCTGCAACGGAAATAACCAATAAGGGCGTTAAGCTGAACACTGATCTCCATACATTGCGATTGACTTTTAGATGTCCAAAGAGAGTTGGATGACTTTGTCATAATACAGGTTGGAAGCGGATAAGTGGCGAAATTTTTTTGTTCTTGTTAATCTGCATCAAAAATGTAGTAAAACCCCTCATTTCGTACTTTTCTATCTCAACCCGATCCCTAGATATAATTTTTTCAAGTTTTTTTTTCTTTTTTTTCAGAAAACCACGTTTTTGGACATGAAAACCCACGTTTCTCCAGTTTAAAACAACTTTTCTAGCTTTCTACTTTTGACCAATGCACATTCATCATTATAAACGAACCTCTAACAACCGTAATTGCAGTTCAAAAATTGACAATTTAAAAAAAAAAAAAAAAAAAAAAAAATGCTAGTTTCTGAATTACTTTTATTTTTACTGCACTTCCAAAAAACGTGCTGGAACTTGTCAAACCTCTGGAAAACTTGCACACTTTAAAGTTTTCTAATGGTATGGTCAACTTTGTGATTCCGCCTCCACCTCATGAAGAAATTCCAGTTTGAAGGCGAAAAAACGTTAGGCAAAAGTGAAAACTGTTTTCTCTGGGCTGGATCCGCAGGTTGCTATCCCTGGACAGAACTGAAATTACGGTCGTTAGAGGTTCGTTTATGCTGGAAAGTGAATGTGTTTTCAATACTATTTCTAACATCTATCTTACCGCTTCATAAATAGTTCCATACAGCCTCAATCATCCATCCACATAAGTTTTCATTGTGTGCCTAGTTCACCCAAAAATCGTGAGGTCCGTCCTCACCGCATATGCGCAGATAAATATGTTGTATCAAGACATATCTGTGCCTTGCTGTTCTTACATATCCGAATCTGAATTTATACCTGTGATCGTAACACATCTTGCTGTCTCGTGTTATTTCTACAATAGTACCCGTTCTTCTGAATCAGGTGAGTGTATCTGTGTAATATATATTTGATTATGATATTTGAAATGAGGTAGTAATTTTGATGATCAAAGCCAACTTAGACTCAAACAACTAGCGTCTTTTGAATCAATGAGCCGACAGTTTATAATGATGAATGTTCATTGATCGTAAAGAAATTTGATGCTGAATCCGAAAATGTGGTCGAAAGTAGATAAAAGTTGTTTTAAACTGGAGAAATGTGGGTTTTTATGTCCGAAAACGTAGTTTTCTGAAGAAAAAAAAAAAAAATAAATACTTAAAAAAGTATATCCGGGGAACGAGTTGAGTAGAAAAGTGCGGTTCGCGGGGTTTTACTACATATTTGATTCAAATGAATAGAAAGAAATTTTCGTCACTTATTGGCTTCCACCCTGTATAACACCGTGAACACCTACCTATTTCTAGACCCTTTGTACGAAACAGAAGCTGACATTAAACCATAGCTCATGAAGCCATGGACGGAAGAAAATAGCTCATTAGGTACAATCTTTCTACATTTTACGTTCGAATCATCTCGATTTACCTCAAATCATCAGGATTTAATCCTAATTACAACTGATTGGGAACGAAAATAGCCTTGGAGCTCACTTAGCTGATAAATTGGTAAAATGGCATTATTTCTGAAACATGAAAGAAACAAACTACAATATTCAGAAATAACTTGACTTACGTAATGACAAACTCCTGAAGACATTATCTACTTTTCAATTTTCACCAACAAAGAGAACGAGACTTCACTTTAATAAGCAGCAAACAAAAGCGTATTCCTTTAAAGAAGTAGGAAGGTTGGTGCGTAGAAACTATAATCCAGCAGGTACTTAGAATATTTTCATTCATCATCATATTAAAACGTACAATGATGTTGTTCATTATTCCCTTTATGAATGTTTAGACAACATTGTTTTCATACACTATTCTTCTAAAAGCATTCTATAACTTCTCTTACGGGAAAAACAAGCAAATATCATTCAGTCCGGCCGACGAATTTAACCGACTCGACCATCTTTAAATGGGCTAAACAAATTTGAGCAATATCCAATATTTTCCATTTTAACGGGTGTTCATTTTTTGGGAAAGTGGACTTTGCACAGCAAGGTTAAAGATTCACACCGTGGATCGATTAAGGAGGACATTACAGCATCAAGGGTCCTTTGGCCGACCAGTGTGCCTCTTCACCCTCTTCACACATCGCAAGCTAAGTATTGTGTATTCTGAGCCCTTCTCCTCCTGTGTTTTCGCAGTCATTTCGACTCGAAACTGTGAGCTGAACATCGGTTACCAACCAGAACCGGTGATGACGATAATCGCTGAATTAGTAATTCCCGTTGTTAATTTGATGGTTAATGACATGATACGATGCATGCTCCGTTAAGTTGCGGTTCTCTCTGTACCACAACAGAGAATCAGATTGGTGGAACGTACATGTAGCCCAAGATTGGACAGACTGTGTATATACTGTCATACAGGTCTCCCGAAGCAGCTTATTGAACATTAGGGTAATCGGGTTATAGAGTAAGACTTGTCGCGTAATGTGTAAACAAACCATGACTCTCTCTTCATAGACATAGTTTGAAGCTGCTGTTTACTTCTCTTGTTCGACTCTGTGTGGAGTTCGCTTCTCATGTTTGGTAGCCCGTTTACTATAATGCAAAAGAATCATTGAATTCCTTCTGTACACGTTTAACAAAAGAGTACGTAGCTAGAGAGACCACACGAATAACCCGTTTTATCAATGTGTGTTTGGTATTCAATCTAGTTTTTATGAAACCCCTTAGCAGAGAAAGTGGTTTCAACTATTCACAATTGTTTATAATTATAGTTGCAAAAGCATGGACGGTCCATTGGACGTACGGCAATTGCCAGGTTCCAGTTGAGTAAATACAAAGATCAAGCAGTCAAGACCAATAGGAACAACTGTTATAAAACTGTTATTTACTATAAGTGTTGTTCTGGCCAGGTTGAGCAATACTGTAGGTGAGCGGTTCACATCCACGATCTTCAAACTTGAGTCCAGCTTAAATCCAGTTATGCATTTTATCTTTTTTGTTTACTATTTTCAAAGCAAGATCCTTTGAATCCCGTTCAAGATTTGTTGTTTCGCGTTTCAAGATGCGTAGAATCCGAAAATCGACTACCGAAAAATCTGTCCGTCCGCCATCCACAGCTTTTCTCCAAAACAAATGGACTACAAACAAACCTGGGCAAGAAATCTCAAATAGGCTTTAGATGGGTCTGAGTTTTAGTAATTAACTCTTATTTATCCTGAAGAGTGAAATCAAAGGGCCGATATATAAAAAACACAGTGTTGAAAACTTTCGAAAAGCACTTATGTTTTCATGATTGATTGATGAAAGAACATCCTTTCAGTGAATTGAATGAGAACGTCCTTAGACGTAGTCAAAATTGCCTAGTATCATGGGAGGACTGCATCAGTTTATATAATTGCGATGAAACTTCGTTTTGAAGAGTTCTTTTTGAAACCGAGTTTTTCAAGACTTTGTTATATAAATGTGGACAAGTGAAGGGTGGGTAGGTGTTTCATTTTACCTCTTTAAATTTCAGTTGTTCTATTCTTGGATTTCTACGTGGTGTCCATATGCAGTATACTACCGCATTCTACGTACTTTGATATTAGCATTTCATAGTAAGGGATAATTAAATGTTCGTGTTGACGGAGTTATATTTATACGAAGCCATCAATCCGACTTTGGGGCATCTAGAAGCCAATTAATCGGAAAGTTTAATTACATTGAGACACAGTTATTACCTGAAGTCCCTTGCGGCTAATTGCGTTCCGAAGCGATGTAGCAAAATATAGATGTACCTTTTCTTTTTAGCTATATAGCTACAATATAAGGAGGAACCAGCTCAGAGATTTACGTTGAAGGTTCATGCTAATACAAAAATATTGAACCTTTGTGTAATCATTTGCAGAGTCTTCAAACGATAATAATAATGATGTTACTAAATGAAGATGTAGCTTTCCAGCAGTGAAAGATTTTTTCAAGTCGGTCGAGTAATAAATCATTAATTATCATATACTTCTTTAAAATATTGTTTTAGATTTATAATTGAGTCGAATAGTAGTTTACTCTTTGTCAATGACTATATCACCAGGTTTCCGCTAAGCAAATACATAACACTGTACAGTCCATGCCATCAATAATCTTTTGAAATTTAGAACATATAATGTATTTAAGAACTTACTATACCTATCTGTATTATTGGTAATGGTCCGTGCAGTACTCCATAAAATATAACTTTTATTCATTTCCTGTTGTGTAAAATGCATTGCATAACCTAGTGGTCTTTGATAAAATGTCAAAGCATTTTATTAAGATCCACAGGATCACGCAACGAAGGAGTTCCACAGAATGTGCGTTGAGAACATATTGAGGCCATTGGGTTAAACGGCAAAACATACCTGTTGACTCTCAACCACTTAGAGCTCTGCATGGTGGCCTGACTCCTAACTCATCTAAAAATACCCGTACACACTTAAAAGAAGAAACAAAATGTTTTTTCTTCCTAGTACAAGCGGTGAAAGCGGGGAACAAGGGGATTTGGAAAGGTTTGTTTCGTCGTGTGATTCGGTCTTCCCTTTACCGTAGGTCGTGCTCCGTGAGTGGTTCGGAAAAGAACCGTCGAGAGTTGAAAAGTAGATTGGTGCATTCTGCAGTCATAAATTTCCCATGGGACAACGCCTTCCTCGTTTTCCAACCCTCGGCACGACCTGTTCCTTTCGTTTTAACCCTCTGGGACGACCCTCGAGCTGGAAAAACTGTTTTAAATAACTATGGGCGTACGTGAGTATCAAAGGTGAAGAGGATTTGTATCTTCCAGGTCACTAGAACTTGAACTCTTCAATCACCCCCTTTCACCGTCTACCCTCCTACTTCGAAATCATTCCTAATTCTCTCCCTTTTGTTTTCCTGTGAAGCTTTCGTTTTTCTTCTCTTGAAATTCCCTCCGTTTCTTTGCAGAGCAGGTATCGCTCATTGACCGGGGTTTTTTATCTTCGTTTTATCACGAATCTTTTGATTACTTATGAAGGAAAGGTTTTTATGTTGAACATTAATTTTGAGGACGTCCCTCTTAAGTAAAACTTCGTCAATAGAGAGACGCCCATTAGAATTGATAGAAAATCCAAGCATAGAAAAAAAAATTACTGAAAACAAATCCGTTCTAGACCATTCTAAAGCCAGATCGGTCAAAAAAAAAAAAAAAAAAAAAAAAAAAAAAGGTTAATTTACCTCGTAATGATGATGCCCATTCGACAATACGGTTGTTCATTTTGGAGATCCGCCAGTGCCACCCAAGCCAAAAGAGGTCAAACCCAGCAAAACCGTGCACGACGCATGATCACGCATGAAGAATTGTACGTGAGAAATTCTGTGATTCATCTGAAAAACTCCTGAAGCTAATTCCTTCGCTATTAACACTCTGAAGCTTGAATTTAGTATGATTACTCCTTGGGACTTTCACAGGAAGATGCATAATATGCATATTATGTTCCTGCTCATCTCAGAGGCTCCTAAAGCTAATTTTTACCCCCTCAAGCTTTAGTTATTATTGGAGTTTGCCAATGTTTGAGGCGGTCGGACTGGCTACAAGTTAGGACCAACTATAATTGAATAGACTTATAGAAAGTAGGTAATATTAAAAAAGAACAAAAAATGGAAATCCCACCTAGTTCCCTCAATCTGTAAGTAAAGCAGTATCTTTATCTTCGTTTGTCTTTTTCCCCTTCAACTCTCACGTTTCTGCAACCCAAACCATTAAGGACCGGAGTTGAGGGCGAGGGCGACGCACGTGTTACAAAAGATCCCGTATCGACACCAAAAGAGGGCCTCAACGAGGGAAGACCGAACGACTAAAATTGAGAAGTGCGCCCCTATAGCTCTAATGACGCTTCCCCGTAGCTGCACTTTAGGGTAAAAGACAAAACCCAGAAATACTCACGGCGAGGCGGGGGAGCATTGGTAGAAACCAGGCAATGAAGGGGCAGACGGGTTCGTGAACAACATTCCAGGCACGTGCTTTCACCATCGGTTCGTTAGTCAATAAAATTAACCTTCCTGCTCTCTGTCTCATTTCTTCTTTACCCTCTGCATTTTATTTGTTCAAACTCTTCTTTTTTTTCTTCAGTTAGAAGCCTCTGAGCAGATGAGGTTTTCTCAGCTAACGGAGAAAGCGATAGAGATACCCTATTTTCTCCTATCGCCGGTCTTCCATCTCACAACGTTAAAAGAGACCTGAGCTATAGGCTCTCGGTTGGCAAGTTCAAGAAAATGGAGGGGCTTGAATGAGTCATTAACGATATCTTCCGTGTTTTGCATCTCGGTGTCGAAGACTGGGGATAGATTAGGCTTAGGTTTAGAAGATGAACGATACAACTCATTTGTTCATGGTATAGGTACTTGTTAAATAATCATTGTGAAGACTGAAAAGCGACTTGAATGATTTGTGGCAACTCATCAAAACATATCGGGTGATTCTTTACACCAATTTGTTTAATTTATCAAATTGGTTGTACTGTGAATTACAGCCATTTTCGTGATGAAACTGTTATAATTTACATTACACTAAAAACCTACGTAAACCAATAAAAAAATAACTGAAGGTTGTTGCTACTTGAAGAAAATTTAGTCGGAATTAAGTTAAATTCTGAAAATCCTAACTAAAAAGGCATTGTTTGCGTGTTGGTTTGCTTTACAAAGAGTTGTATCACACCTACCTTTTATACTGAAATGCACAGACCTAGCAAATGGGCAGTTGTTTCGCATACCTCATAGCCAACTCTGCAAGCAGTTAGCAGTTGTGATGGATATGGTTAGTTGGCCCCTTCCCGATTTTAGAATCTGACGCCTTGGAGGATGAATCAGACGTTTTCAAGCGTCTTAGCCATCCTGTGAGCGTGTCAGAGCATTATCAATGCATCCAGCTCATTGGAAGGGGCAACTATATCATTCCATCACCTCACACAGTTGATTTCGTCTTCCACATGTTTTTCTCGTGCTGGAAGGTATCTCCATTTAATGAGATGTTCTCAATCAGAACGTAGACTCAACAAATAATCTCAACGGGTGATTCCTAAACTAGGAGCAATTTCGATCAAAAAAAATTTTGTAGATAAAGTTTTAGAAATTACTGGAATTTTTTATTTGGATTTTTGTTATAGTCTCTAATGCCAAAAGCGCAATTTAAGCGCATGAATCCCTATTAAAATTCCAAAATTTTAATTTGAAATTCGCGTCCATAACAATGTGAATTGGGGCACACGACAATGTTAATGTCCATTACACTGTCGATAAATTTCATTTCGTAGCAGTAATATTTTTTCTTGGGTTGGTAGGTAAAAGGAAGAAATGGTATTGTATTTGGACAAATCGTTTTTATATAATTTATTTTATGTGAAACAGTTTTTTAACAAGAATCAAAATATGAACACTTACGTAATATTTAGCGGTGTATTTTAGGCAGTCCCTCTTCTATAAGCCTTCAAAGTTTCCCAAATCACATAACTCCTACTCGAAGTAAAAATGAAATCACGATAACCAATCACGTTAAGAAAAAAGCTTGGTAACGAAAATGAAAATTTGTGTTGAATCAAACAGGAGAGATGTAATTGTCTCATTCCTGACTTTATGGAGGTTCCAAAGCCCCATGTAACTAAGTACAACCACCAAAATATGAAACTATAAAGAAAAATGAATCTCAAAGACTTGTTATCTTCTTAATCTCTCCTCTTCTGAAATTCTTGAACTTCCCATTCTGCTTACTCTGTTAAACTATGAGTTGCGCCAGTCTCTGAACAAGTAGGTGGATTCCCAAGTAATGGGACACTATAATAATAAGCTTGGTAAAAAAATAAGGTAACTACTTAATTTTAAGATAGTTGTGGAACTCTGACGTTGTCGTTGTCTTTTGGTAATTTGGAATGTACAAGACATTGTTGAAAACTAAAAGCCACGACAATGTTATTTTCAACTTCAAGATCACATTGTGACAGAAGTAGGTACCCATGTCTCAGGGTTCGTCCAATGCTCATTAATTACATCCTTTAACGAAGTTGAGAAAACATGCATCGGATGGAATCTTGGTCATTAAGATGACAGAACTAGATAAAACCATTCAATGTCAACAATAAACCTACGCACCTGAAATATCATCTCCGAGAGGATCATTTAGTCACTGAGGGACCGTTGTAACGTGATGCGCTTGCGGGCGTAATCGGCTGGGATGCCGCCCTTCGTGACAAACAACCTCCAAAACTTTCAAAATATTCCGTATCCCCTTTGCCATGCAGCGGATCTCTTTCAGCCACGACAATGTTAAGAAAAGTTGTAGACAGCTTTTCGTTGATCATAATTGCTGGCATAATTTTTACAGGAGCGTTCCAAAACCTATTTTCAAGGTGTAAGATCCTCAACTTGAATGAGGAAAAAAATTGCGTTCATAGAAAATTTATAGGTGCATGAAAATCAACTGCTGAGTCGAGTATTTAACATTTAGACCAACCACGACAATGTGAATAGGTAGGTAAATTACCTATTTACTTTTCTTTAAAAACCAAATGGCCATATTGTTGCCAAAAGGTATTGAAGAGCTCGGAACCTGCAGTTAGAAAACAAAAATCAAGAATGTATACCTAATGAGTGGTATATCACAAGTGGTAGACATGAATTTTCCCTCAGTTTAGGAATCACCCCAATAAGTCCGAGAAAATTTAAAAAATCCAGGGTAGTGAGTGCTTAGATGACCTCTCTGTTGAACGTCCTCTGAACATGTAGTTCCCCGCTTCTCACCACAAAGTCCTCTCCATTCAAATTAGTTTTCAGTTCCGTCTTAAGCAATATACCATGATTTACCTTTTGGAAAACTGTTGATTACATTGGAAACCTTTTTTACAATCAAACGAAAGGCGCAATCTGAAAGAGTTTTTTGCTGTTACTACATCCAATGGAAACAAAATTTGAAGAAGCTTACATTACAGATGACCTCTGGTCAGTGAGATACCTCTGGAATTACACACTGTAATTTTCTGGTGGGTGCCTTCCTGAATCATTGGATCTGACTGATTTTTCCAATATTACATGTTGTATTTTTTGCAGCCTAACAAACTGGTCGTAACTGAGCAGCTATATTAGCCAAAAAGCCTGAGCAATAAAGACAACATGTAATTTTGGAAAAATCAGCCAGTAATTTTAGCAATGTTGCTAAACGTTTTTTGCTTACAGTTCGCATCTTTCAGCAAACTGCCTAGGGGATGCCGGTCATCCCCACAAATCTACTCTTCGCACACCTCTAAAGCTCACTCTCTTCATAAAACCGCCACACTACACAATTTGACTTTGATGATATTCTAACGAAAGCTCCGAACGATGCCTCTCTCCTTCAAACTCCCGAGCTGTGTTTCCGTTTGTTGTTCAGCGAACCCAATAAATCTCTTAATCCTATTTGACTAAGCTTCAGCAACCCCCGATCTAGGGACCGCTGGGCGCTCACGTGACGTCCACAAGTTGCTATCTCTCGCTGATCCCGTCAGTCTCGCGTAATAGCCTTTTGAAAACTGATTTAAATCGGGCCTCATAATGGGTTTCCCTATATTCGATCGCCTGTTGTTTTGAAGGGTAGAAGGAATACGGAGAAATCGCCGGGTTCTCTCGATTAATTGCCGCTCGGAGTAGATTTTGAGTTGAAATTGTGCCCAGAATAAGAACATAAACCCTCTTCCAAATAAGGATTATTCATTTTAATAATAACCAGATCATCATTATACTATTGTTAATTGAAAATTTCGTTTAAAAACACTAATTTTTACTTAGTTTGGTATGTTTCAAAAGCCTTGGTGCAGTTATGAAAAATTTAAACCTCTTTATTTGGTAATCCATGAATACGATTAAGAACTGACGTATGTGAATATATTAGGTTTTAGGGGTCAATGCTACATAAATATGTAGCAGTTTGAGGGACGGCACACACCTGCTTCGGAGGAAAATTTATTCTGGACGTTCTGTGGCTTTTCCCCGGTAAATGTTTACTGTAGTTGAGATGTCCTCTCAGAAGATGGTCTCTGATGCTTCAAAACAACTTGTTCTTTTATGAGCGAACGCCTGAAGTGACATGCTGAAATGAAATGAAGACAATGTTATGAAATACCTTAAACAAACGAACCGTGAGCAGTGGAACAGGTAAGTTAGTTACAGATCCTCAAAGAACTGCTCCTTTCGAGGAGTAGTTAATAGATAACTACCTAACTGTTTTTGTATTTTTCGGTCATAAAATTCTAATTTTTAACCGAATCAACGGTTATTCATGGAATACCACTGCACCTCAACTGAGCAAAAATCCTCCATCAACAAACTACATGAAACCGAGAAAACTGGAAGTTAAGTTGAAAGCCAACTGAGTTCTTCCTGAAGGCTGGAGATTTCTAATTTGTTTTGCTTCATTTTTATAAACAACGCACAAAAACACTGATTATATTTTAAATACCTTTCTTCAGGCGAGAGGGACGGAGCAAAATCAACGTTAAACATCCTTCACTTAAAGTGTCACCAAGTGATGTTGTAATTACATACTGCCGTGTTGATTAACAGGGCAGATTGCTTATTTGATATAGGTTGGCTGGTAGTATAATATTATACCTCAATCAATGAAATAAACATAATCAGCATGTTGATCCACTCATAGCTTATGAAGAATCGGTCGACGAGGAAGCCGACAGGAGGAATTAACCTTCCAGAAACTGTGAGGGTCAAAATCACCCAAGGAAAGACAAAACGCTCATAAGTTGCAAGGGAGCGATGGGAAGGGCTTGGGGCCTAGAGTAGCTGTCAAACCAGTACACCTGTAAATTTCAACGAGGTGGAAACCCGTTTCAGAGGATTATTGGAAATATGACAAATATTTATGTTATTTCTGGGTCAATAAGACACGACATGGTCTGATTATGTTATTACTTTATTTGTTTTTCTTCATCTTTTTCTGATTTGAATGCATAATTTTCATGCTAGTGGAATCAATATGACTCGGCACTGCCATTCTCTTGTTCCTTTCACCGTGTGCTTTGGTAATTCGTGGAAGAAGTTGAACTCAGTTGCAGCTGGTACTTTAAGCATGTTCTTGAGTTTGAAAAGTAATTCGCTGATGATGGATTAAAAGACATCGTTCTTTGACAGAAATGGAATGACTCATAAAGATCTTCTTTCTTTGATCTCGTGATGTTGGGTCAAAATGAACCAACGTTGTCTCATATATTTTGAAGATTCACGTTGTCTTTGGAAGGATGTGAATTACCCGAAAGGCCACCGGCTCAATTCATTGCGTCACTCATGATGAAGTTCCTTCTTCCAGTTTCCAGAAACTGCTTCACTTGAGTATGAAGCTGAAGGTTTTTTTATTTTTGAGGGTATTCCCAGAGTGTTGCAGACTAGTCGCTCAGTTCATGTGATGGTTACTACTCAATTCCTTTACCCCTTCGTTACACACAACACTGAATTGCCCATCAACACTTGAAGGAAATAAAAGGTAGTCTCATTATCATTTGATCAGCCGTTGATCTCGTTGATATGGTATTTTTCCCTTCATATAACACTCAGTTTCAGCATGTTCCGAACTTTCTCAAGTTTGATTCAATGAATTGTTCGCATTAAGTTCATTGTATTGAAATACAATGAGATATTCATATATGATGAACATTGTATCTACTTTAGTTTGCTATGTAACTCCTGTGTAACAGATCTGCCTCGGCGTGGTTACTGTCAGACACAATAGGTACGACAGGACGTCTCTTCGTGGGATCTCAAAGGATTACAAGAGCACGATCCTCAAGGGTCTCCAGGTCCCACTGACATCAAAGCGGAATCGTGTTTCGCGTCAGCCGTACACACTTGAATGTGCGCTTAACAGGGTGGAAGGGACGGGAGCGGAGTGTGGCAGAAGGCTGCAAGGTGGTTGAAGGTCAGATAGTTGGTGACTCGACGCACGAACCTTTTGAGGAGCAGGACTGCGTAAAAATTCATTTTCGGAGGAAGGAATTTTCGAATTTCAAAATCTTGAATTTATACCCAACCATGTAATGCAAAAACCGTCTATATAAGATTGGGAAATCGCGATTTTACAATATCTTGGATGTTAGTGTGGGAATATTCCTAATAGTCATTAGCCAACTACCTCTAAACAAGTGTCTCATATAATTGCTATGCATGTGATGTGTTACCCTCCAACCACGAGATCAGTAAAGTAAAGCAATGCTTGTTCATCTATTCATTAGCATGTGATAAAAGTGTGAAGCGAGACCTTTTTCGCACAGAAATTCGGATCTTTCAGTTCGTGATTCATAAATCTTGTTTTGAGTTTAGGCGAATTGGGAAAAATTGACGGTGACGGTCTAAAAACGATCACAAAAAAAAAAAAAAAAAAAAAAAAACAATCACTTTCCTTTGAGTTACTCTTTTATTCATTTGGACACACGAATGCTGAAAAACGATGAACATTTTCCGGTCATTTTCAAAAAGCGCCTCGTTTTGAGAATATCTGTATTTCATTTAATGATTTTGTGATGGGTTTGGTTGAAATCCTAAAAACACAAGCCAAAAAATGAGTGAAAATAACAAAAACACTTTGTGTCGCAATGAATTCGGCTCCCGACCCAAATATTAGCTTCAAAGGGCTACAATGCTCTACTATCACTGCTTCTCAGATCAAAGTAATTGATTGAAACGAATCACGGATACTACTTACTTACTGTTAACAAACATGAAAATTATTGAACGTTTTTTTCTCTGTTAAACTTTCTTGTTTAATCAATGGTAATAGGGAGAGAATTGTGAAAGTGTTTTTTTTTAATGAAAGAAGAAAAATAGGAGTGTCTTGGATTTTTAACAACCCACGAGCTAATAACTAATATATTTGTACTAAAGAAAGTTGGGAACGGTCTGGACGAGAGATTGTGAGGCCTCTGCTCATACGGAGCTCTCTCTTGTCATGTAATCCAGCGTTCCTGTGTTTCCCCTAGTTAATAAGTCGAATAGAGGTTTACCGGGTTTTAGGTTGCAATTTATAATGAAAGCTGAGTTATTTTATGCATATAAAATTGAAGATGAATTCTCTAAGCAGTGATTATACAATGATGACACAAATATATCGTACTGAGTGAAACTGAAATATGCACTATTATGAATAAATTCTTAACACTTTAGAAATAATGTAATAACTACGATAAAACACGACCAAAAGCCACGCTTCTTCCAGAATGTCGGTAAAAACCCGATCCTTGCTCGACCTAGGGGAGAGGAACAGGCAGCTCTTTTATAGAAACTCACCGCGTATTACGCTAAATGGCCAATAATTATCTTAAACTCTTACCTACCAAAGCTAGCTTATGCATAACCTTTATCATCTCTAAGCTCTCCTATTGATTTCACTACACTTTTCCTAGTATGTCATGTTCCCTTCGACGAAAAGCTAAATTTCTTTTTGCGACCTTGCATGTCATGACATCTTATACACAGCAGTCGAGCCCTTTCTTACCTTAAAGAGTACGACAGATTCGCCTGGGCGAAAAAATACCATTCCTTCCAAAACCTCGTTGGTTATGTGACAAGTTTGTAACTGAAGTATCCTCAAAACATGCATTAATGCTTTCGAGTGTGTATTTAGAATACCATATCAATTTGTAATAGTGCGATGGTGTTGAGAACCCCATCCATGAAGTGCTGCAATAAGCAGTCGTGAAGAGAAGGAACCGTTATTGAACTTTCGTGAACCTATCAATCTATCCACCGATGTGCTAGATGAAGAAGAACGGTTGCTGTTTGTCAATAAAATCAAAAGAAACTCATTTCAGCTTCCACCTTCAAACAAGACAATGTTCTTCTCATCTACTCTTGCTTCCTCCCACCCCTAGGACGGGCATTATTGCTAGTAATTCAATGCAACCTTGTTTAAGGTTTTGGTCTTTCAATTTCATTGATGACGTTTTTAATATCATGACCGAGACTATCATTTTATTACTTACTAATAGAAAGAAAGACTCTTTTGTGAGGAAACGTTCTACAAATATACTCCAGAAACTGAAACCGAACGGGCTATTTACTTGGGAATTTGACGGACTACGGTGTCACAACCGCTGATGACAAAGGAGACGGAATCATCAAGGTAGGAGAAAACGAAGGGGAAGGAGGGGGACAGTCAATTACTGTGTTCAATTAATTGCCTTATCAAACGTCAGCAGGCTCAGGTGCGTTTTGTGAGGTCCTCGTGTATACAGGTACCGCCCGGTTTGGCAGCTGACGTAGAGAGAACCTCTGCGTGAATTGTAGGGGCTCTCCGAAGTACGATAAGATCACCATATTGTGCGTGAGGAGCTCTTCAAAGTTTCGATGAAGGCCCTTAATTGTTAAATCGGTATTGTTCGTGGAGTGTTACTGTATGATAGAGTAGGTACCAAACATTCAAGTTTACACATTTTTAGTGAAAAGTTTTATCTGTGAAATCTCCTTATCCTCATTAGTACTGATAGTCGCAATGGTGAATTATGTACAGTTCCGTAAAGCATTATTGCATTAGGACAGGAAGATGTTGATTAGAACATAAATTAGCCCTGGGCTCAGTGATCAGGAGTGTTCTTGTCAAATCTCAAATGTCCATAGAAAGCTACCATTCAAATCTCTTCAGTCTCACCATAACGTGGAACTCCAGAATCTACAAATTAATCAACCACCTGCTCGTGACCAAAGAAGGTTGAAGAGAAAAAGAACTATTGATCAGACTGTTAATACTTGATCCTGGCAATACCATGTGATACCATACTCTTGTTAATCATCTAATCGTTAATGTAAATTATCATAATTCTTAAACATATAATTTGTTACCTAATAATTTTTATTTATGATATTGTTAAGAGTGTCAACTCATGATGTACCTGATTTTTGAGAGGCGTATAAATGAACACGCACGCTCACCACGTTCCGAGTGAATTAGACTTCGTCTACTAGTAGGTACCTATGACATATGAGAACAACTAAAATGTATACTGTACGTTTACATTATTTAAAAAAATTATTTCGTTGGAAATTAGAATAAATTATTCATTCAATTAGCAGATCTCGGCTAAAATATTATTCTCTCATCAATAATTAAGTGCATGTTTTATATTATAAATTAATCACATCAAATACAATTCCTTTACTCACCTTATTCATACCTGAATCATTCAACAAGAAGCCGTCTAAATGAAACTCATATGATACTAGGCGATTTATAATAGGTTTAAGCACGTTCACATCCGTATTTACGTAGTTTTTTCTCTTACAGGTGAATATAAAGCGATGCGGATGGGCTCATTTGATTCTATCAATATTGAACATTAAATTAATAGTGGTATTCCTAAAATTTTGATATTTGGATTTTAGAAAGTTCAGGCCTTCGATTCTCCCTTTTAGAATAGACTGAGATCGATAATAGCTGATAATTCAGTCCCAACTAGATCCCGAATGTGATTTTTTACCCAAGTCCCATTAACTTTCATCCTGTTGGAGAAAAGCTGAGGAGCCGGAGGATTTCTTTCAGTTTGATTTTCGGATACTGCACATCTAGAAACGTGAAACTGCAAATTTTGAGTTTTCTTTTTCTTTAATTTTGAGGAGGGGGCTGAAATTGTATTTACCTAGGTTGATTACACAGGTTCATACATAAGAAACCAATATTTGTACATGCAATTTATCTGCGGGTGAGCTTATTTAAAGTGATATCCTGGTCTATTGGGTAACTTGGTTCCAAATTGAAACAATAAAAATGAAAATTCCTTCCTTAATAATAATTTACATTTCTGATGCCTTCATGTTCCATATATTTTCCATGTTCGTTGAGATCTGAAGCGAAGTTCAGAATATTACATATCTAGATGGTTAATTTATATCTGTAGGTTCATGAGGTCTTCTTCATAAACCTCTCTTTGTCAATGATTTTCAACTAATTTCTTATACACAATTGTTATTAATTTCAATGATAATGGAATATTCATTTCAGTAAAATGTTCCCTGGCTTCGGCGATCCATGAAATACTAATCGTGTTACTTTTCTGTGTTCCAGTTCCACCGAAGAAAATGGTGATAGTTGACGAGAAGGGGGTAGAGAAAAATAATTTCGCGGGCCCTTACGAAGAAGGAGCTGATCTCAACCTACGATGCCAAGTTACAGGAGGTGAGTGCCGAAGTACCTATCTATTACTTAAGTAGTAGCATCGTAAGCTAGTATTAACGAGCATGATGGCCCTTTTTACACCTATATTGACCATTCTCTGAACTGTTGAAGGATGGATTGGTTAGTAGTGGGACTAAGAACAGTGGAGTGGCCGGGACTAACTACTAAGCCTGCTATGAAGGAAGCTGCCACTGACTATCCGCCTTCAACTGAAGCCATTCAGATATAGGAGTTCTGGTACAAGTACTAGATTTTCCTTCGTTCATAAAGGATTTCGGTTAGAGAGCTTTGGAGTAAAGCTGTCTTCAGTGCCAAATAAGTTCCCCTTCCCCTTCGCTAAGCAGTTGGAGTTGAAGTACTCTTGAGATTGGGTTGAAAACGCAATCAGTGGTATTGCAAAAGAACCTGTTTCCGTCAACCCATGAGCCAGGGCGCATGTTCTATGCAAGTTCAGCACCCGAGTTGTTGCCAATTCACAAGACTCACAAGTCACCGGGGTCCAACCCCGTGAGGCAGAACCCATGGACCCCTGACGCTGCGTTTTAACACTAAGCTATGCTGCATGGTTGTGAAACATTTCCCTCTCTAAACCAACCTCAATCGCGAGGCAAAATGGCGGAGCTCCGACAAGTTTTGTGCTGTGTTTCCCATTCAAAATCCTCCCTTGAAGATTTGTTTGGTCACAGGCTCAGAGTGATTCACAAGTTCAGAGAACAAGCTGATCACCCCTGGGTTTTCCGGAGGACTTGTACATCCAGCGCACTACTTCCTTTCACATCCGCATTCTAATGAAGTCACATAGTATTACTGACCCACACTGGAAGACCTCAGCTCCTGGAACCTCACGTGATAAACACATCAAATAAGGCAGAGAAGTCTCCTTCAATCTTCCACTATGTCCACTATCTCCTGGAACGTTTTGTATATTTCAAGAGAAGCAACTTCGCACATAGGCAAACAAATGTGAAAAATCTTAACCTTAACGTAGATGACTGCAACATGGACTTGATACAGAATTTATTTTTACAACGCGAGATATATGCGATAGTAAACTATTTTTATCTTCCAAGGCTGTTTCAATATTTATTTGTTTGTAGAATTCCGGACAAAAATTCCGAAAAAGGAACGTTGTATATGACAAAATTAACATTATTAATGCCTTGAAAAAAGTACGACCTTCCTGTGGTTTGCTTTTGTCAGTGACAGTTGAACCTATACCTGTTGAAGGTTTGGCTTTCCAAATACCAGGTTTATTTCGAGAGTAGTAATTGTCACTCGGATTGATCCGACACTCAGCAGGCATCAATAAATAATCAACTGACTTGTTGATAGTATATTCATAACATAAACCAGTGGGTCAATATTCCTTAATTATTGCCTCCATCAATTCATCTTGTAATTGAAACACTAATCGAAGGTTCATGCAATGTTGATTTCATAAATATCTTTCTTATAATGGTACAATTTATTTCAAGTTTAACAAGGTACACAATTTTTAATAAGAAGTAATTGTTTCTGCTGTAATATCGCGTATTCCGTATCAAATACAATAACATTTTATCAAGAAAGTGGAGATGAAGGTTACCAGGAAACTTTTCTAAATTATTACGCAGAAGTAATATCTCTGCAATACACAGTTCTTCTTCTCCGTTTTTATATTTAGAGTCAATCAGTAACGATTCTTGTTGTACATAATCTCATGATCACAGCTACACATAAATACCGACATACCTCCACAAGCGGTAAAATGTAGAATATATTTTTTCACATTCGCATTTTTGATGTGAATAAGTTTTGCATTTTCTAACTATAGAACGATTGCCAAAAATTATCCATGCCCTCATTTTCCACAAGAATTTGAAAAAACTTCTTGAGTATTTCTCGAAACTTACCTAGAGCATCCTATCTCACAACCTATAGGATAGGACATCCAACCCCTCACAACTATCTCTGGTGGATATGAATGGTTTCTCCTCCCCTTTCCTTGACCTGAAGGTTTTTAGAATTAGGGGTATTCTCTGAGTGTTGCAGGCTTATCGTATCATGCCTTGGAAGGAGCAAATACTCAATTTCATCACATCCATGTTGTATTGTAGCAGAGCAAATCACCCTCACCCTCCAGTACATACTGTCCTGATCCCTTTTTCTCTCGCACTGTCCTCGTAGTTCAAATAGGGAAATACCTCCAATATTAGGCCTTAAAAATGACAAGTTTACCCCTGCCCTATCTGTTGCAAACCTCACCCCCATTCAGCCAATGAATTTTAGCCAGACTGAATTTTAATACGTTCCTAACCTCGTCCGTTTCTTGAAGCAGTTGTGCAAAAGCATAAACCTAAAGCTTTTCAGCTTCCATTACCTCTTTGTTATAAAGCATTTTCCAGTTGAGTTAAACCTTTTTCCAAAAGAACTAAACCTTTTCAGAAACAATTAAACCTTGCTAAATACAGTTAAACTTTTTTCCAGAATAATTGAAACTTTTTCCGAAAGAATTAAACCTCCGTAGGAACCAGTCTTGAGGGGGGGGGGGGGGGGGTACTGTAGATGTACTTGTTGCAATTACTTGGGTAAAGATGTGCTCCTCTCGGTGGCCTAATATTCCTGTTGCTGCTAACTTGACTTTTGAGAAAGCTTTTCCCACCGGATTTAGCATCGGCGAGTATGGTGTAAAAACTTCAGTCATTTGTGTGGAAGCCACGGAGTCTTGCACTTCATTTGATCGATGTGATGTCTACTTCACGCTCACTGAACTACCACTGGTTGTTACGTTGTTGATTCATTCGCTAGTTTAATTATTTCGGAAAAAGGTTTGATTAATTTGGACAAAAGTGCAATGTTGGGAAAAGGTGCAATTCAATTGAGAAACGGTTTAATGGTTTCTAACAAGGTTTAATTATTTTGGAAAAAGGTTTAATTCAACTAGAATTCAACATTGAATTAAAAAATCCAACATGTCATTAAACAGACTTTAAAGTTGCAGTATTGCGAACATTCCAAAAATTTCGCCTTCGACGTTGATTGTCAACAAGAATTTGAGAAAAAAATGTTCGTGGGTAGTTTTAGATTAACCCGACTATATAAACATCATATTTGGCATGCAAAAATGAAGAAATAAAACGATACCAAACTTCAAGGTTCTGCCCAAATTTCGCAACATTGATCTGGTAGACTGAAGAAACGCTGGACAGGTTGGGGCAAAAGGGAGGATACGTTCATTAAATTTTTGGAAATTAGATTGAGAAAGGGAAGAGATTCAACTTTGTTTTTCTTGGTAGATCAAGAAGGTTCTTTAAAGAAAATAATATACGAGAATGATAATGAATGCAGTTGCAGTATCTCTCTGCCAACATGTTGTTGATCCTCATTAGTCCAACGTCCCGTGTGTTCGGCGGGTCTCTAATAGACGCGAGGGCTTTCGGATTAATATTGCGGCATTAACTTTGCTCGGTTTAGTGGCCAATGGGGCGAGCCAAGTCGGGCAGCACGAGGTTATGGGACTTAGGGCTAATGGGCGGCAGGCGATGGAGACCCCGGCAGGTCGTGGGGCGGCGATTTTATGAGGCCTCCCCGTCGACACATCGGGTAGTTGGTAAATCAGCGGTGGGAACTTCCCCCGATATCCATCGTAAATTCAAGTGGTTCACTTAGGAGTTGTGATAATATTGTGGAGAAACTTCAAAGAATTAAAAAATTCCAGCCATATAGGTTTCTATTCGTAGCAAGATCGTATCAGTTGTTGTATTAAATTCAAGTTGAACTGTTTTGAAATTTGATCAGATTGTGAGCAACAAGTATTTATTTTTATTTTTCCGTCCAATTCAACCATTCAGAATGAGTTTAACCTTTTCCGCACTGAAGACAACCGTTTTGCTTTTCAGTACAAAATTGTTCACACTAAATATAATACTATGGTTTGTTTTTTTACATGAACCTTTGTAATCAAACAAAAAAACGTAACACCCTTCAAAATTGAATGTTGTAAATCTTAAAAATCTCAGCAACATGGGTTCTTGTTAGTAGCAACTTCGTATCAGTAGATGATCGTGTTAAATTCATGTTAAATTTTTTTGAAATTTGATCAGATTGTGTGCAAAAATTATTTCTATTTTTTCCCTTCAAATTCAACCATTAATGATGAGTTTAGTTTTTTCACACTGACTAGATACCACTTTTTTTCAGTAGGTAAGTACATTTCTCACAACTCAAAATGACATTTTTTATTTTTGAAAATTAACCTTTTTTAATCGACCAGGAAAAAAATATAACCCCCCACGGATTGAAACCGATGTATGTATTTTAGCTACTCCGAATGAAACCATAATTTTGCCACTGAAATCTTCAAACACCTAATGAATCCATTTTGGATCCGAATCCGACAGGGATGGTTATTTTTGTTCTAGGGTGGATTCGATCTTTACTTACTTACTTTTCCATCCCAAGAAGATCCGATCCGGGGCAAATCGATCAGTAGTTTTCTCTCTCCGGACCTTTCTTTGCTTTGGAACGGCCAAAATCTTGTGGGAATCAACTCAGAGGCTCTATTCAAGGCATTAAAGGCCAATTAATCCTTTTCATAACCAGAGTAGTTGGGTACTTACTGATTAATCAGCGTAGGTAGTGATTTAGTAAAGTAACTAAACAAGGAATTTCACCTTGGATTTTCGTTCGACTACCCGGAGCTGTCGCGGACGTCACCAGCCGTCCTCTAGAGAGAATCAGAACTAGGTCTGACGATTTCGCTCGTGGCTTCCCATTGCCTCACGCCCCTGGGTTGGGAGCGATTTGGATTCACGTGATATCGAGATCAGAGGTGAACTGTCTAACGACAGGACAGGTACACAATCATTGGCGCTGGATTTTTTAACCTGGCAAATCAGTACACCCACTTAAAGTAAGCAGCCAAAGGATTGATGCCTTAGCCGCTCGGACAACTTTTCCCCTAGTGATTATTTATATTCTCATTTTATCACGTAATAGCTACTTTTCTCGAGCACTTAAAAATGAAAGCAGGTATTTTGATAAAAATTTATCACCTACATTTAATTTTGGTCCAGAAATTTCACTCGCTTTCATCCCTTAAAACAGTCAATATCCATCTCCTCATACAACCAATAAAACATCGGTCAAATTCACCCTCTGAAACAGTCAACATTCACTCTTGCTGTGATATCTCTGTCTTTAAAATAAATAGATGCGGGGTTATAAGATACATGGGGCACCGTTTGAAGACACTTGATGAACCGTGAGTATTTTTCACTAATGTTACGGCTTTCGCGCATTTGTCTGCCCAACCAGCATTACATTATTGCGGCCTGCCTCTCATACTGTTACTACTTAACACCAAATACACCCACGAATATAAATTTTGGCGAAGCAAATGAAAAAATGTGATCACCACTTAATCGAAGTAATCAGTATGTACCTTTTTAAATACTACTATGGTTGAAAACGAATGAATTGGGATGCCCACTTTGGGATCTCTTATGGCTTTAAACGGAGTATCAAAATTGATTCCACCTTAAAAACAGGCGATACTTGTCAATCCGGTCCGAATCGGATCGTCCTGGAATGAAAAAATAACGCTCTGGCCCGGATCGAATCCTATTTCGATTCTTTTCTTTTCTTTTTTGAAAATGTTGATCCCATCCGAAGGGATTTGAAGAGGAGCAGTTAGCAGCAAATCTTCAATTCTTCCCAAACGAATCTTCAACCATTGCCCCCCATCGACCTCTGAGTCATATATTTTACCTTGCAAGATGTGAAGAATCCGAAAATCGAGTTAAATTTAAAAACTCTTCCGGAGCTTTTCTCCGAAACTAGAAAACGAAAAGATAATGCTACTTGGCTCAAAAATCGAATTTGGGGTGCTGTTGGTACTGAATTCCCAACATCGATTTAACTCAACTCTAAACGATAAAATTCCAAAATTGTGAACATAAAAAAGATTTCGAAATGTCGCAAATGTACATTCACCTATCGACACCTCTACGCACACCAGGAATTTCAGATTATTCTAAGACCGAATCCTTGAAAAAAGGATTCTTTTTTCTAAGGATTCGGTCTTGGAATGGTCTGACATTGATCTGTTTTGAGTTATTTTTTGGGTTGTGCCACACCTCCTTGGATCAACTCTAGTAGGTGTACCTCTAATGACGAAGACTTGCTTTAGACGGACGTTCTAAAAATTAGCCAACAATTTCAGAAACAAAAGAAGCAAGATGAAGTCCAAGTATTGGAGGACAATGAATTTGAAAACACCCTCCACGAAAACGACGTTTTCCAGCCCTTTTTTGGGGTCACATGTTTGGTGTCAAGGCGTAAATAGGACGAAACCACTGTCACACTTACGCATTTTTTCTCACTCTCTCGTTACTCCATTTAAGCTAACCTTCAAAGTTATTCGTGCGGTCTAAACTTCTGTGTCTCATCTACTTGAAACAGTAGGTAATGAAATGAGAGACTTGGGTAAACGGGACTGGGCAAAAACCATCAAACGGCCCGAGGAGTCTCTTAGCCTACATTTGAAAAGCGTACCTCTGTGCCACGAGGGAAGAGCTTACCCCCCATGAATTTCAAATAACATTCAAGGATGTTTGGCTTTAATTAATGTTTTGCGGGGAGAGATCAAACAGAGCGGTAGGTGATGGGGCAGCTCCCACTTTCCGTGCGCCAGGCGGAGTGGGGAGGGTTAATCATTTTAATTTATACTTTCGCGAGAGAATGCCGCCCTCCGAGTAAACATTAGGGGGTAATGCACGATAATGGTAGGCAGAGGACGTCATGCAGGCGGGATCGTTTTGGGAAGTTGATGAAGGCGCAGTTGTCTCGTTTACACAACCGTAAAGTGAATTGATCAAAGCGAAATATTTGGGGAGGCCTTTGATTATAACGTGAGTTTTATGGTTCATTTGCATTATCATTGCCGATGCTTTAAAGAACGTCCCTGTGGAGCAAGGCTTCAGGCTAGAGAGGTGCCTTTAGAACTTATCCACGGAGTCGCAGGATAACCCAAACAAGAGAAAAACCTGTAAGCTTTACTATACTTTACAGTCGGCTATAAGAGTAATTACACTGCTTTGTTCTCTAATTTCACTCGCTTCAGGAAAGCAAAATGTACTATACAGTCGGTTAAATTAGTAATTAGTACATTCATCATCGTTCTTACTGTATGAATAGTGTGACTGAGTGCTAACCTGAAGCTGCGCCATTATATAATGTGTGAAATTCCTAAAGTCTTCAAGGTGTGAATGGAATTTTCTGGTATTACGTCGTTTCACCATAAATTTATTCTTGAACAAAGAAGTTGTAGCTTCATTATTGAACCAAATGGTGTACTGAAACAATTTTTTTTTCTTTGTTCGCGGAGTCGTTTTTGGTAGTTATCATGTTTACTTCTCCGTGGGCCACGTGGAAGAGCGAAACACCGTGGACCACGTGGGGTCTCCAAAGACACCACTCACAAATTTGGCCTAACCGTCACCGAAACGCATCAGACCAGCGTCAAAACGACTTTATTAAGTGGTACCTACGAGTTTACCCTCCAAATTTCAAGCCACACGAAGCATTACTGCATGGCTAGGATATGAAATTACGAATGCATTCAATTACCCGTCGAGATAAATAATTGAAGAAAACGGTACGGAATAGCTCTCCAGACTCGGGAAAAATAGCCTGTCTTTTATTGATTTCCTCGTTAGTGAGAAGGACAATTTTGTCGACAATATCCTTGCACAAAAATAATTCAAGAAAGAAGAGAGCAGTTTTGCCTGTACGAGTGAAGGGTATGTTCCTTTCGGGAGTCCTACTTGTCAAATTTCTCATGGGAAAAGTCGTCCAAATCGTCTCTCCTTCCTTTCCCAAAACGGAGTCTCTATTTTCACGGTAGTCTGAACCTGGCTGTTGGAAGGGATCCCCGGTTTCATCAGGAGCTACAAAGAAATCGTCAGGATCTGTACACTCGTTTATCACAATTTTGTCTTCCCTTTCACTATCCTCTTCGCCAATATCTTCTTTTTCTAATAAGTCTTCTTCTCTCCCTTGCCTCTCTAACTCTTCTCTAATAAACTACTAACCTATGAAGGTTCTAAACCGATCTTTCCAGCGAAATAAATCCGAAAAGAAATTGAAAAACTATTTCCACGTTGGAGTAGACCACGTGGGACCCAAGCGGACCCCAACCACGTTTATTATGAAAACCGTTTCATAACAGGGGTTACAGGCCTTCGGGAGCGCCGCCACTCTGACCTTGTCTGGAATGGAAGGTACTGAGGGTGACAGAACAGTAGAAAGTGATGGTTTAAGTGGGGGAGGGGGAGATTTTCGCATGCTTGATCCACGGTCCACGATTGGTACTTTCACAAAAATTACAAGTACTACAAGTACGAGTGAAAATTGTTTTTATGCAATGAATAATGGAGAACATGTTTATTGACAAAGAAGTAAATTATGAACAACAACACTAGTAAGTATAACACACATTAAACGCTTTGGTCAACAAGACCATCAGCGGGAGTTCTGTTAACTTTTCGATTATTCTGCCGTGCAACACAATACTGTTATTACAATAAAATGGGTGTAATATGACGAAATATGTTGGCTGTGTTTACACATAATTATAAATTGAAGAGAAAAACAATTATAAATTTAGTTACAACTAGATATTAGTATTAGAATATTAATATTAACATTAACAAGGAGAAATCAAAAGGTAGGTGCAATAGCAAGCATACAAAATAAAAATGTAGTCGAACAACGTAGCCAAATAAGTGGATTAGAAAGGCTAGGGATTGGATGCTGAACCCGACCACTCAAGAGTTTTAATTGAATTCTGATATCAGGAATTATATAAACCTCCAAGCCTTACGAAAATATGAAGATAGTGCTGTCCAATCCTGGCCGTTCAGGATCAACAGCATCTATTCTCTGCTCAAGGCAGCTTAGGATGGGGCACTCAGCCAGAAAGTTTTGAACTGCCTCATCATCATGGAGGTTGCTCAGTGAACAAGAATGCACCCTGTTCTGAATTCAAGAAAAGAAATTTACATTCAAAATTTTCCTTTGGCATTCATCACTCATAGCTTCATATAAGGGCAGGGTCGTAACATAGTCCACTTCCAAATCAAGGTGGCGGTATAATAGGTCTAACTGGGCGTTGTTAGCACTTTCCCTAATTGAATTCAAACAAAAAGACCAACTTCTGGCTCTCCAACTACCTTTGGCTTGGTAGGTACCTAAGCAGGATGGGTCAATAGGATCTGTACATGGCACCTCAGAATCTTTCAGACATACTCTTCCAAACCTCAGCCCAAATACCACCACGGGAGATTCAATCTTGGCAAATCGATCTTCCGGCAGCAATTGGTTTCATGGTTCATAATACGATCATTTGGTCTGGCTCGAAAACAGCGAAAGGTGAATTCGTTATTGAATCATCTAATTTAAGATCTAGGATCAAAGATGAATGACAATTTCTTCAAATATGGGTGAAAGTGCATGTAAAGTTAAATATGCAGGAATGTTGCGTTAGACCTTCACCAATACCTTGAAAGCTATCCTTGACGGATGTGACTGATGTCAACGAATTAGTTTTTTCTAAGTTTAACTGGAAATTGGTTCTATTGTTCATTGTAAAACTAGTTCTAATGGCTCAAGAACACTGCGGAATGACATAAACTTACTCTGTCACATTACACACTGTCACTGTCTAAATAAAAAACCAGAAACATATGTTATTGAAGAACCCTTCAAATTAGTTGGAATGGTTACCTAAACTAACAGTGTAACTGTTTTCGTTTGAATATTATTGGAGGTTTCAAAGCTGTATATGATGGGAGTAATTTGATATTGAATCAGAATCAACTTTCTATTGATTCTCCATAAGTAATTTACGTGATAGGGTTGTCCCTGGTATTGGTACCCTTCTGACAAGCGATATAATTTATTGACGCACCGGCCCTCTGCACCGGGAACAGTTATTGACTGTCGCCTCTCCGACGTACTCCGCATAACGCTAAAATATTGCCGGGACCGACGAAAAGGGGCGGAAACGGTTTCGTAAGCAATCCCGAAAATGAAATCGTCTGAAGCCGCCGCTTACCTGCTTCAACCTCTCGCTCCTAATTTACAAGTGTTTATACATCAGGAGTCCTGGGGCTTATACATAGGACTGGAAACGTTTATACATCCCCTCTCTTCGCCTGCAGGTTCATCAACCTTCGTCCTACTGAATTATTAATTCTAACGTCGCGGAGAGGGGAGGGTTCCCCGGTTGCCGTAGGAGTAATTGGCAAACTCCGGAAAGCGTATAAATTCATGAAATTACAAGAGGCCTTGACGACTTAGCCTTGTACCGGTACTGTTGGCAATATCGCAAAGGGGAAGTTGTGAGTTACGTAAGTTGCCTATAAGCGGTGATGTGTGCGATTAACACAATAACGGCCGAGGGCGTCTCAAAGGCTTGCTTTCTCTTAGTTTTCAATAAGGTAGAACCCAGGGGGTATTGTGTCTGAAGACATTTACCGAGTTCATATGCCAACAGTCATTGGTGATGTAGCGACGAATCAAAAGCTTGTACAAAAGCCATCCCATTCAGTCAAATTTATTAGATATCTCGATGTATTCGATATCAATCCAAATTTGAAGCATGTAATGGATATGGTTAGTTTGTTCTTCCCGATTCTTGTATCCGTCGCCTCGGGAGATGAATCAGACGCCCTTCAGCGTCTAAGACATCCTGAGTATTGCAAGTATTATCCGCATTCATCTAATGAAAGGCAACTATACCATTAGAAATTCGTAAATTGCTTCTCATATTGAACTAACAACTATTCCACCTAGTTCCCGTTCCCAGTGGTACCTGTGCACAGTATCAATAAAGGCGTTTTTTCGTTTTCTCTTGACCTAACATTCAGCACACTTCCATGATGTCCAACAAGATTTAATAATAATTAAATTTAATTTAATGCTCGAGAACAGTTCTAGATAGACTTTTTTTCAAATCGTCGCACATTGTTGAGATTGTTTCAGTTGTTGTTTGAATGAAGAACAATGCATTGTAGTTTGCAGTCGTTCTGTTAAAGTTGAGTATTCATAGAAGGTAGCCAGCTCAGCCAAGAAATCAAGGTAGTTTCACTCGTCGACCAGCGGTGGTCTGCCTGACCTACAATAGCTTATTTCAAAATGTGATCGTCATGGATAATTCAAGGATGGAATAGTTTTGTGTTGATAGGGATTCTGCACACAGATTTTACATTCGGTATGTCCTAAGCTTCTTTACAATTGTCTGCATCGTCGGTCGATCAGAAACGAAACTAACCTCAGGGTTTATTCATCCGATGATGGACGCTCTGCACACAGTAATTGTATTCGGCCAGTCTCAGAGAGGCCTGGTTTCAAATTTCATTGTCATTAGGAATTCAATTAACCTAAGCTGAGCCTAATCGACTGCTCAATTATAGCATCCTAACCTAGTTCCACACCGTTACATTTGCTGTGTACAAGGCAAACACGAATAGGATGACTTGTAAGACTTCGCATAAAACAGGAACCAACACGCTCTGATTTTTGTCAAACGATCATATATGGGGTTTTATAACCTTATTTTCAGTTTACAGTTCGATAAATGTTTCATGAATTGTTTCAAAAACTGTGTTTTTTACGGGGAAGGAGTGTCACAGTCCCCATGACTAGCGGAAGAGTGCGTGAACTACAATGCATATATGATTCCCGTTCATGCAGCGTTCGGAAGAACCCACAGAAAATCGTGGAAGACATTACAGGATAACTGCTCGTAATGCACTATTAAAGGTAATAAAATCTGCCGCTTTTACTAGAATTGATGTCGATTTTAACGGTGGCTGGCGATCACAACACAGCCATGTGATCTATTCAGTCATGTGATCGATTACAGTAAACTAATATGTTGCTAGAGAGTTAAACTGAGCCCTTCCATTTCATTTAGAAGTCTTAATTAAGCTTGAAATATGCAAATATTAGTTTTACAGGGTGTCCCACGTGTTACACCCGACTCGACCCCTACGTATTCTACAACTCATTTCCGATCAAAAGTGCCTCATACCAATTTTTGTTAGAGACCTCTTTTCCGAGTTACTCGCTATTTAAGATGTTTTCCGTGTTTTCGATCTTATGTCACTAAAACTGTCGTAACTCCCTCAATTTTAGAGATATCTCAAATTTGAAGACATCGTTTGAAAGACCGTTAAATTTCCTATCTATTTGGTGTGAGAAGTCTATTTGAGTGTCTTCAAATTAGAGCTATCTCAGTGGTTAGCATTTCAGTTGGTGATAATATTCAGTGCTACTTCCAAAGTTTTTGAACTTCCCTGATGAATGAACAGTGCTCTCATCAATCACCGAAATTGTTCAAAATACCGAAGTGCGTTTTGAGTTTCCTTGAAAGCTCTTATTACATCCGTCGTTATATCGAACGCTACCCTATCTCACCTAATAAATTTCGAAGATGCTGACAAAAGGAAAATATTTAATAAAGAACGTGCAGAAGGGCAATTCGCGTGAGATGGAGGCGGTGGGCAGAAATAAGGCGAGGGTGGAACGGACTACAATAACGGACTGCAAGAAGGGTTCTTCGGGCAGGTCTTTTGTCCAATGTAATTTCAACGGAATTCTGTCGAGTGAATACTTGAGGGCTGGGTAGAAGTGAAGATGAGGTGAAGTAGGGGTTTGGATGGTGAGGGCTTAAGAGCGAGAAAAGCTGGGTTTTCTAGACACTAGCCACGATGATCATGAACAAAAGGCACGTCGATGACTTGAAATAGGTCCTAGAAAATTATGATTAAAATGAAGTCAGTGTTACAGAGGTAAAAAAGGGAACCCTTCCTTTTCTATTTGTTCCTTTAAAAAATTACCCAAAAACGATAAATTTGATACAAATAATAATCAAACATGTTTAATGTTCACTTATGATATTTTCAAATTCGAAATGGTTGATATGTTTCGTTTTATTACACAGGGTGTCTCACGAGTTGTTTCCCTCCTCCTAAAATCGTACGAATCGGAGTGAACAAAAAAATTTTCATTTGAATCTTCAAATTTTATGCAAGGATCTCAAATATCATGGTTTCGCACCCGCACAACTGCGCGATCGTGCGCAAGTGACACTAACTTTCTTATTTCAATTAGGAACTCCGAATTTTTATTGCAGATCCATACTCTACCCAAAATTGGACGAAAATCTCCCCCCAAAAATTTTTTTGATTGCGCGCAACCGGTTCAGCGAGCACGCAAAATTGTGCAACCCCAAAATTGTCAAATAGTGGATAATAGTGAACTCAAAAGTGTGGCACGTGAATTTTCATTGTTTTTTAACGCTGATTCTCGTGATGCTATGAGTTTCTTGTTTTGACTCGATTTTTTTTAATGGAATAATGACCGAACAACGCCCGTTTTCCGATTTTTATGGTGATTATTTTTCGAGGTGTGGTTGAAAATTGTAAAAATAGGACATTTGAACCTTCTTTAGTGATCAAGTGAAAAATAATCTTATTCTATTAGTTGAAAGTCGGCATTAATGCATCTTCAAAACAATTACAACGTACGGAGGAGCGAGATTTATGTAATGTACCTACCAGAAACCACGTCTGATATATATAGAAGTGATCCTCATACTATGGGTACACAATACGGAAATAAAATCCTTTATGTGACAATTTTCAGCGTTTAATAATTAAACTTTTTACAAATCTGATTGATTTATCCTTGTTGTCCATCATCGACAAAGGGCGATTGAAAAAGGAGCTGCTGTTGATCAATATAATACAATGGCCATACACGCTTCAAGTTCCCTCTCTTGAAAGTTGATTTCAATACGTCATTCCCTTTTGAATCTCTTGAAAATATTACAAACATCGAACGATGAAAATCAAATTTTCTTTGCACATACTGATTTCTTTATATCTACAATCACGATTCTCTTACGTTTCAAAAACTGCTTTTCATTGTTTAGCTCTCAGATTTTTTCAGAACTAATTGCCGGCTTGTGAATTATAACTTTTCCAATAATAGTAGGAATTGGAACAGAGGACGGCCTTTAAGGGAGCTTTTTAAGTCAGTAGGTGCAATCTGTGATAATTATGGATTAGTAACGATTACTCATTTATTTATTTTTTATGCGGATCAAGTTTAGTATGATAAATTGAACGGAACCGAAAAAAATCGTTGCTTCCGATCGTTGGCAGTTTTTTTCCGATCAACGTGATTTGGAACGATAAAATCAACTATTATTGGTGAATGCAGTCAATCTTTCCCATCAGTTCCTATTACGTTACCAGTCGAACGTATTCGTATTGTGTTGCAACGAGAAAATATAGTTGGAATGTTGCGTTCGCCTAAAAACGATCTGCAACATGAGATACTCGCATTATCGACTCCTCATTAAGTGTGATATACTTGACGTATTGTGCCAGTTTGGAACTTGACTGACTTTTCATTTACAAGGCTAGTCTTGTATTTCGGTCAGCCGTTTCCATTGTTCAAATTAAGCAGGAAATCATAATAATAATAATCATACTCTTATCGATACTTGATTTCGGCCTGATTATCAATACGTTATAATCTCGAATGTACAAAGCAATGAATGCATTTCATTGCGTGATGCTCAAAATTTAATTTGATGATGGATTAACTTGATGAGGATCGTTCCTGGAATATGTTCTTTACACACATTTTGTTATTACTTTGAATCATTAAGCTTGATTATATTGTTGGAGCAGTCAGATAATATCTAATATATTCAGATAATATCTTCATAATATTCATATTATGCAGGAACTGTACTAAATGTAGCAAACAGGAACGATAAGCCTTGCTTTAGTTGTGTAATTCATAGTTTCAGACATTCTATAATCTAATCATTGGGAATGAGGAGTAATTTGAATCTTTATTTTCTAATTACGCCTTGTCAAAATTTCGTTTTCACCGTCAGAATTCAGTTTATGTTGCACACAGATATCAATTTACCTTATTGAAATTGGTTTATCTTTTATAAAACCTTTAATCTCGTTTGAAGCGGAATTTCGCGGCTTTTTTTGTAGAGATGAGGAGGATAAAAAACGCTCAGCATGCAAATAAACTGAAATTGGGCTTGGAAAGAGGTAGAGAGCTCGGCACCAGATGTTTTAATGTCGTTATTGCAGTGACCCTGCTCACTTCCTTCTTTCACGGTTCTACCCAATTTCAAAAAATACTGCTGTTTCGTACTATCCCGAGAGAGGGAGAGAGAGAGAGAGAAAAAAAGGAACTAGCGGTTTGTATTGAACGTTTCCCGGGCTCCACGTTTCTCGTGCGGGAAGGCTGGGATATTACGTTTGGAGTCTCGTTTCTTCACGTTTCGCAAGGGGGAACATATGTGATATGAACGAGTTAGCGGGGGAACGGTACACGGATCGTGTTGTGGAGAAGAAGCTTAACCCTCACGTAGTGATCAACTTCGAAGAAGAAGAAATTGGAAGAATGAGAAGATCGTGGAGGATAAGCAATGAAAAATGCCGGTGTTGATAAAAGTGGAATCATTAGTTAAGTAACTAATTTATCCGTGCAAGGTAAAGGTGGGCCATTTTACACGACACATTGAAATTCAGAAGTCATAACTGGGCGTATGCTATGAGAAAGTAGGTACATCACTATCCTCCAGTTATTGTAACACAATCTGAATTACGCATATGGGACCCATAGTGGATGGATTCCTGAACATTTAAATAATTGATACATTGATTGGTGCTGTTGCTACATCCGAATGGAGAGGACGTCTTCTTCGTATCGTTAGTATTAACGAGCAGAACAACGAAATATTATGTAATCGGTTTATTGTTATTTATAAATTCATCTGGCATCGATGTTTTCAAATTATTTTCCGATTCAATTACTTAAAGCATCTGCAGCTCATACCGCTCATTTTCCGATAATTCCATCGATACTAGAATAGACCCGGTATTAAGCTTGTTACCTGGAGCGAAAACACGTACTTCGAAGGATTTCATGTGTTTCTAGTAGTTCAGTAGAGTACTAATCGATAAAAGTAGAATTATTAGTTAAGTAACTAATTAATCCATTCATGGGGGCAGGTGGGCCATTCCACCATAACACATACCTACAAACTTGGAAGTCATAACTGCTCGTATCCCATCAGGGAATAGGTCCAGCCCTATCCATTATTTATTGGAACATATCTGAATTTCATGTATCGGACCCATAGTGACGGATTCCTGAAAATTTAAACAATGGATTATTGAATGCTGTATTAACTGCAGCTAAATGGAAGAAACGTATTAGTCATGTCCTCCGTATTATTATGCAGAACAACGAAATTTCGTGTAATCGGTTTATTGTTATGTATCAATTCGTCTGCCTTCGACGTTTTCAAAGTACTCTCGTATTCAATTACTTAGACCACAAATAGCTTGAACTGCTCATTTCCTGAGAATTCCATCAAAACTAGATTGACTCAAGATTAAGCTTGTTACACTGGTTTGCGGGTATGAACATACAAAAAGACAAAAACCTTATACATTCAGAATATTTTCTGTGTCCAAAACGTATATGATTGCGGACAAGTAGCGAGTAGGTAGGTGTTTTGTATTATATCGTTAAACTTGAGTTATTTCATTTGTGGATTTCTACGTCGTGTCCATATGCAGTATATTGGACCGCAATACGTACTTGGATATTAGCTTCTCTTTCGTAGTAAAAGACTAGGAGAAGGTTAGTGTTTAACGGAGTCTATGGGACATCTCGAATTCAATAACCCGTTACGTTGACGCAGTGTTCAGCTAAAGGGCCCTTGTGGCTCATTTCGTTTCTGATCGATCCTTGGTGATTATAAATAGGCCTCTTTTTATTGCAGTAGAATGCAAATACAATATGTGTACTATAGGTCTACAGGTTCGAGCGAAAATATCATATATTGTACCACAGCTTTTGTCTAATATACATGATGATACAATGATTTACGTAGAATTGTGATGTAACACAGAAATATTAAACCTTAGAGTAATAATTAGCAGTGTTTTTCATCAACGTACTGAAAATTTAACTGCTTCCATGAAGTTGTTGCGATGTATAGGAGATAATAAAGACGAATCCTCTTAGCCTTTTAACATTCAACTAATAACAGTATAGAAATGGGTATATCTTTTCGGGAGAAACACTGTTCAAATACCAGATAACAGAAGGGGACCGAATTGTTCCAAGAGTTTTGACGTGGAACAAACAAGTGACATGATGAATTTTAGAGGATTAAATATACATTTTCTCGTGAAATGTCTCTTCCATCTTTGGCGGTTGAGAAGCAAAATTTACTGCCCCTGCAACGCGATTGTGTTTTCAGTCACAAACCAGGCCATCAGGGATAGATAATTAAATTTGTTTGATCGTCATTATTTTTGGAAATCATAATAAAACTGTACCCGGCGTTGAAAGCAGTGATGGACACGTAAGACCGTCAAAAGATCAAACAATACTTTCTAGTAGTCGTTGGGATTTATAACAGAAGCATTGAATATATCATTCAACAGACAATGTTTATAAAATCCTCAATCTTCTCAAAAATATCATTTGGCCAATCACAAAAGCTCAACTCTGTCCAATCTCTCACTTCCTCTTTCTCCACTTCATCATGTCACTCCCTCACTCAATTTATCACCCTCGGCTACATCAATTGCGTTTCTCCCTTGATATTCAGCGTCAGCGATTCCCGTCACCCTCTGCTACTTATTTTTATTTTTTTCGGAAGCTTTCATGCCGTCTCCGAGTTGAGTGGGGATTGAGATAAGGGGACTACGAAACTTTCTTATTTCTGTAGGATTTACTGATCTGATTTTTCACAGCAGAGTTAACAGACCAGGTTATGTACACAACGTTAGTTCACGACTTGTTTCCATCTTCGTTCGCATTTGATGAGAACAAACGTTTCGATAAAAAGTTCCATTCATGCGACATAATTGTATTAGCTGATTTTCCTAAATTATCGTGTTTCATCTATATTCAATATAAATTTGTTTACGGAGAAGTTTTCAACAGTCAATTTATAGCAAAATAACTCCTTTAAATAATATTCTGACGTTCGATTAATATTCGATTAACTTCTGTTGAATGATATTATGTAAAAAAAAAAAAAAAAATGCAAATTAGAACACAAATGTTTACTATTTTTGCGCTACTTAGCCCTTTTACGTGGAGGCCTACTAGAATTAGCCGATGGTACATTACCTATCCAAACTCGTGGCCTCTAATATTTAACTGTTAACCCTGCGTTGGGCGCGGCTCGGAACCTCCTCAGGATGGGCGCGGTGTGCCTCATAAGCTCACGTTACAAAAATGTTTTCAGTCGAATGAAACCCCTTTTATATCAATTGAAACTTTGCACCAACCTAACAAAACCTTGTTCGTATCCACACCTACCAGACTGTACGATATATCAATCAAAGACAACCTCTTTTCGATCAAATGAAACTTCCTTTCAACAAAATTAAACATTATTCCAACTAAATGAAACATTTTCGTTCAGAAACAAACGCTGCAAATTCTTTCACTGGGGTTTATTATTCAATCGGCTTGCGTTAATGATTTGAATTTCTACTAAGCTTTGGAGTCTCCGTGTTTCTGCGTGTTTCCAGATTTTCGATAAACAAGGCAGTACAAAAATATAATTTAATGAACGGGTGACCAACGGGTGAGATGTTTATGAGCATTCAGTAGTGGTGATTGTATCAAACGCTGCAAACTATGACTACCTCTAAGTCATGATTCTGGCTTGCTCTAAGCAAGGCTACAGCGACAGATTTGATTTTAGAAATCATAATTTTCTTTCTTCATATGGTACGTACGGGGTACGAGTTGATAGAAATGAGGCAAACTTTGGAGGACACGAAGTTTCATTTGGTAGAAACCGTATTTTGTATTACTGAAAAATGTGATGCACTAGGTGTCCCTGTGCAATCCTACCGGTAGACCCAACCATACCAATCATAGTTTTCCATTTTCGTAAATCGGTTTGTTTCAGTTTTTTTTTTTTTTTTTTTTTTTTCAATGTACTTAACAGGAAAATTGCAGCAAGGAACCAATCCACATCTTTCTGCCTCGGCAAAAAAGTGCTTGTTCATTCTATATTGAATTTATTGCTTACTTCAAGTTCAAAAATCTGCAAAATAATAAAAAGAAAACCATAACGTAATTAAACATTTTAGGAACCCTCTAGAACTTTGGACGCTGTTTTTCTGAATCAGTTTCACGTGGATTCTGCAGAATGCCGTCCGAGTGTAATATCGCATTTGTGGTCAGTACTCAAAATCATGTTATTGACAAAGGAATGGTGTTCTAAAGTACCATAAAACCGTATATATTTCTTGTTGAATGAAAGGAAGAAATGTTTTATTGCCATGAATTAACAAATAAAAAATGCATCGGTTCATTAATTTCAGATAGCGCTTTTACGCAGATCACTGACCTGTAATTAGTTATTCAACGGAGTGCAGGGTCCTCATTTATATATAAATTACCAGTTGTGAATATTTTGGGAACCGGGTGCAAGTTAGCCCTCTGTCGGTCGTAACCTTTTGGACTTGCGGTTGCAATGTGCTAATTTGTTACTCTTTTCAAATTGCTTTAGCTCCCACTCTACTCAAAAGTTCACCCCAATCTTTATTAGGATGTAAACTAAAGAATAAAACTTGAGAATGGATAAAAATTGTTTTTGTATTGTTCAAAACTCACAATATATCCCTTTTTCTCTCCACCAAATAGTATTCCTGTGAATTGAGTTAAATGTCACTTAGAATTCTGCATTAAAAACCACATTGCCATTCGTCATACTCCTCTTCAGAATTGCTAGATACAATGTCGTCAGAAGAAATCTGGGTCATCACAACCGTTCGGTCGAAATGTGATAAATTTGAACAACCCTGCTGAAAACGCTCAAAAAAAATCTAGTGTGCATTTTTTGCACAGGTGTGACCGTCAGCAGGTTAAATATGCCAAAATCGACACAGAATAATAAAAGAAAAAAACTAGTAAATGAAAAACTGTTTAAACAACTGGGTAGCACACCTAGATCCAACTATTTGGTGAAGTAACAAGAACTAACACTACCTGATTACTAGTGTGAAAGAATCAGAATACCAATGAAAAGGTGGACACCTACTAACTCAAAAATAATGAGATGGTTTTTGACTTACATGAATGTTAGCTGAAGCAGCCTGCAAGATCAAAAATCCATCTCAGATTTCGCTACCGACAGGTTTATAGCTTTATTAGGGTAGTAAATAGCTCTAGGGCTCACTCTTCTAATTAAAAGCACCCTCGTCACATTTCAGATGGCTCATTGATACTAAGATTCAAATTTAAGATTTGCATTCTGATTATGACAGAAAATACTGGGGTACACTCAGCTTGGGTTTTTTCATGACTCACCAAGTTATACCTATTTCGCAAGGGCCAAGTGAAAGTAAGGATGTGGTATGTCAATCCCTATAATGGTGCAACATACTGTATACATACACGAGGTAGAAGTCCACCAGTGCTTCAACTGAAATTTAACGAGGCAAAATAAAACACCCACCAACGCATCACTTGTCTAAAACTATGTATACCTATTACCTAAGATTTGAAAAATTCGGTTCTGAAAGAAACTCAAAAAACGAAATTCCACTGTAATTATACAAGCTGATGCGAACCACGCATGATACTAGGCGATTTTTAAGACCTCCAATCTACGAACCCCGGCATTCCATTGATGTTTAGGTTCTTTTTTCTTTCGATGTTTAAACCCTTAGGGTCTCTATCTCACCGTGTTCTCAACTGAGTTGGATTGAAATTAGACGACAGATCACGGATTGAAACTCCGTTCAGACGGGGGAAAAGCAGTAACTTTTTTTTTTATCCTGGGAAAGCGAACTTCAAGGAGCGCTAAGATGCATTGACGCCCTTATCTTAGCTTGTTGCTGGATAGATTGAACTATTGAACTTCTCAGGTCTTTTTCATCGGGCCGGAGTAAAAGAAAATGTCGGTCATACTTTTCTGAAAAGAAAAGTTTCGTTTCTCGAGATTGATTGTCGTTATATCTTCGGGGAAGGAAGTGAGATACTGGGGTTTACCAAAACTTCGGGAAAAGAATCAGGTAGGGCGTTTATTCTTTTGTGTTGTGTCAATAGTGAAAATCTATAAGTAGGTACACCTATGGACGCCATCTATTTTGGTAATGAGCTGTAGGAGGTACCAACGGAACATTTTAGGGGACTTCAATATCACAAATTGAGAGGAAATTTAAGAAAACGAAAATACTGAGAAATAAATTTAGACCTTGGATAATAATTCACTTCAAAAGGGATGGTTCATACTATATATAAACCACTAATTATTGTTTATTTCTCAAACAGGCCGAATTGCGAGAATAAAAGTGTTTCTACCATCACCATTCACGATGAATTTGACCGGGTCGGGGGTAGCTTTTCAGGTTGACGACCAGAGGCACTTAGCGAGTTACTTGGCTAGTTAATTATTTGAATCCCTTTTCGTCGGTGGTAAAGACCGCAAGAAGGGAGCTGAATTTACCATAAGATATGATAAAATGAATAGTAAATTTGAATTTTCAAATTTAAATAATTGTTAGAAAACCCTAGAGAAACAACAAGTTTACCATGAGAATGCGAGCCGATGTGGGAGGACAACAGCGCTCACTACAGCTCGACAACCCTAACGGATACAGGTGAGCATGAAATAAGTCCATCAGACCACAGGGTTGAAACCCAAGTTATATTTTGGATACCAAACTCATCGGATAGGAAGCTGAATAAGACACTCAAACGTTTTAAAGGGCTCTACTCCTTAAAAATACTTGACAAGTAAATGAAAACGGAGTAAGATAGAACGTTTTCTATATATCCACAAAAATAATGAGTTACACAGTTAAAACGATATCAGGCCATCATAAGTGACAGATATGAACTGGAGGTACATTACAGAAAGCATATCTTTTACAGGATCAGGTGAAAGGAGATCGGATCCTATTGCCTCGGGGAATTGAAAGGTACGGGGAGGACCAACCAATGCCACTTAAGGATAACAAAACCCAATAATGGTGATTTTTATTTAGGAATAACCTCATTTAAACATTTCCATCACCTATCAATCTTAACAATTCCGAACTTTTCTAGCACATCCAAAATACCTCCCTTTGGGCAAAAGTGAGGAAATTCTACGAGTTGCCTATTTGTCAGGTCAAAAAAAAACCTACGGTTGGACTCATTCAGATGACTTGCAAAGGCAGAACCCCCTTTGTTGTCCCTGAAATCCTTATAATGCTCTTTTATTCGTACCCTAAATTTCCTACCACTTTGACCCCAGAACTAAAAACCCACTTGACCATTTTGGTTTATGAACCCCGCATTTATCCTGAATGTTCATTTTATCGTTAACGTTAAGAAGCTCTAAGGTTAGAGATTCTTGAACCCAACAATAACCTCTGAAACTGTTCTGACAGACTGGGTTACTTTCACTCGTATCGGCTCATTGATTCAAATGACGCTAGTTGTTTGAGTTCAAGTTACCTTTGTTAACCAAAATTACTACCTCGTTTCAAATATCAGATTCAAATAGATACAAATATATTACATAGATACGACTCACCTGATTTCAGTCCAACGGTTCTTTTGATGGAACAACACGAGACAAATGAGTGTTGAAGGAACCGATACAATGAGTCAAATTCACAAGAGCAGTATACACATTTAGTACAGGCACAGCCGAGCGAGCAGAACGAAGAGCAGCGAGAGCGCTACAAGCCATACACGCAGGTGTGCAATGCCAACTAAATCATGACACAGAATTAGTACCTACATAAATGATTATGTTAAGATATTCGCGTGATACAAAATAGAAATAACATTCTATACGCTAAAGTACAAAAATATCTTGATACACATATCCATCTATGTGGTGAAGCAAAACTAATGATTTTTGGCTGAACTAGGCACACAATGAAAACATATGAAATGGATGCTGGAAGTTACAAGGAACTATTCCTGAAACAGTAACATAGAAATAGAGTTAAGAATACATCCTTTTTTTGTCAACTCGTATTACAAATGCTCATGAAAATAATTCTCGACTGATTCATCACATTTTGCTCCAATAAGAGTATGGTTTGATATTAAAACGTACATCAGATCTTTGAATTTTCATTGAGAAAGAGGGTTCTATATTTCTATGATTTTATTATTTTCTTTTATTTAATTTCTTCGTTCGACCCCGAATTTTAGTTTAGGTTAGATCTTCACTGTTCTGCAATCAATTCCATATCCTTTTTTCGTGCACTTAATAACTGGGTCTAGTTGTGGAACCCAATTCAGTTCCAAATATCAACAGGAAAAGAAGTAAATGGAGGGGGTAGTTCCGTTTTTTATTTTTATTGAGGATTATAAGAGATTTAAAAATGGATCGTGAATAAGAGCATAGTCATACCACCCAGACTCGAGGACGTCCGCGTAATACATGCATTCCTTGACAATAAGCTTTGTATTTTGTACTTAGTTCTTGAACGTACCAATTGCCCAAATCAATTATTAAGCATCTGGTCCAATAGATGTGGAAAAATCCGTTTTCGTACGTAAAAGCTGGTAAAAAAAAGTGCATCCAGCACGTTCAGAAAATCAGAACATAAAACGGAGTAAGATAGAACGTTGTCTCAATTTCAAAATTTAAAGTTACACAGTAAATCGAACTCAAGTTCATCTTTGCTACTGGCGTGATGACCTGACAGTCGAGATCGATTATGAGATAATGAGTTACTCAGTTAAATCAATTTCGACTGTTAGGTCATAATCAACAAACATGAACTTAAGTTCGATTTAACTGTACAACTCATTATTTTTGTGGAAATGAAGACAACTTTCTATCTTACTCCATTTTCATTGGAAAGAGTTTCAACAACTTCGTCGCGAGTCATTCGGTCCAAATCAGAACATCTCCCCCTTGAAAATCATTTACTGCTGTTTCAGCTATTATTCAAATCTCCCTGGAGAGCCCCAGCAATATTGTATAACCTGTTATATAAGGCTGCAAATAACTGAACAAACGTTTCTTCCTCCGTTGAAAGATGTTTTTTCGCGAATACCGCAGAAACTCCCGGAGTGAAGGAGGAGGGAACAGGGGTGAAAGTCTATTACGGTTGATCTGTCCTCCGCCGCGCCTAAGCCCTGGACAATATTTGGGAAGGCGCCTGCATCCTGAAGATAAGTCTCCTTACCGCCTCACCTAAAACCTACTCCCCTTCAGAAGGCATCCCTGCCAGGATGGAATCCGAGCGATGTTAATGCTCCCACCAAGGGAAGCGGCGGGATCGCTTTTTTTTATCATACTCCTCCCGAAAATCTCTCACGGAAAAACATATTGGAAGCCTTTTTTTTCGCCCTCCTTTCCTTCAAACACATCTTCATCCCCTTGCCGTCTGCTATACGTTGAGGGTACAAATCCAACAGCTCTTTGATCAACATCTGCGAAGACTTTTCCTATCGTCACCTGTTTTTACGGTTAGCTGCGCTTCTTTCATTCCTTACATAAACTTGGGAGGGACGTAGTTAAGTTAAAAATATCGGCTGCGGATTGAGACCCAGCGAGTTTTACCCCCGTAAAATTATGTTGGGTTCTTGCATCATGAAACCCTACTCAAGATCGTACGAACGTATTCCTCAAATCTATTTACTTTACTTCAAAAGGTTTTGTAGCAAAGCTTTTATAGCGATATTTACTGCATTGTAAATATTACAGTTTAGTAATAGTAATATTTTATCTTAAAAAACAAAACGACATTTTTGTTCAACAACTAAACAAAAAAACCCTACATAATCGATATATTTATATCAAAAAACAATAATGGCGAATTAAAACAGACAAAACAAATTGTGCAATTCAAGCAGATTAACAATTATGGTTCAAATTTAACTCTTTTGGTTTATTATTCAATAATAAACCATTGTAATCGCTCTTGAAAAAAAAAAAAAAAAAAACCCCCTGAAAATTTCATGGTTTACATTTCAAAGGGTGTAGAATCCGAATCTGCAATAAAAATTTTTCCGTCCGTCCACTGTACGTCGTACGCCGTTCGCACGATTTCTCCCAAACGGCTGGAGCAAAAAAGCTGAAATTTTCAGGAAAAATCCATGTTGGTCCGACGACGCCCAAATTCTTGAGCCAGCTCTCTCACTCGAAGTTTTGTAAAATTCCTAAAAACCTCAAAAAAAGTCAAGGCGGCCTAAATGTGTACTCTTTTTGAAGAACACTCCACGAGGAATCGAATGAGCCTCTCCCCAGGTCCGTAGATCAAACCATTCCCGATTTATGGTGCCAAAATTTGCGTTATTTTGGTTTATTATTGTTTTGTTTTGATAGCAGTAACCTAGTGACGTAGTGATGTAGTAATGTGGACACTGGAGTAAACTCCTAAAAGCCGATACGCGGGTTGAAGCATTCTGATAACAATAAAAAACGCTGCAAATTCTTCCACTGGGGTTTATTATTCAATTGGCTTGCGTTCATGATTTGAATTTCCACTAAGCTTTGGAGTGTGCGTGTTTCACAGGTGATAGAGCGATTATTGAATTTCAGGAGATAGGCATAGAGCACGTCAATCTATTCTCAACCAAAATACCTATTTGGATTGATCAGGATTGATCATTTGATCATATTTGTGTGCCTCCTGAAATTCAATAATTGCTCTATCACATGTGAAACATGCACACTCCAAAGCTTAGTATAAATTCAAACCATGAACGCAATCCAATTGAATAATAAACCCAAGTGAAAGAATTTGCAGCGTTTTTCTCGTTTCTCTCATTGCTCAATTGGTTGATTCCTCAAATGTCAATCCGAGTCCTTTGGTTTTGGTTGGAGCTTTGGGGTATCCTGGGACTTAGTCAGCATATCTGCAAGATGACGTTCTGCATCGATTTTACTGATATCAAGTTCTCTTCTTGTAAGCTTTTCAAAAGTTCCATGGTGTGATTAGTCCGCCGACGAAAAGAATTTCGTGCCTCCATAATTGATGCTTGATTATGTTTTTGCATCTTTGAATGAGTCTGTGATTTCATCATACATCGCTCATGTGCAGTGGCGACTAAAGATATCTTGTTGAAACTAATGAGTAAAGAGTAAACCATTTTTACCCGACTATCGAATAATCTAATTAATTGAGCGTCAGTCTGCGTACAAGTCAAACTATTTCAAACTAGTTCAGAAACCGACCTGATTAGAGTGCTTGGCGATGTGAAGCGTGCCATGGATTGCCGTGGAAATTCCGTATTTCTCGGGGTGGGTTTTAGTCGAGCTTTCGACATGATCAGACATGATGTTCTGATCAAAGTTTTACGAGCTCTTGGTTTACCCGGTATAAGAATTAATTTATTCGCTTCTCATCTGTCAGGTCGCGCTCAATTTACTTAGGCCCCGGAGTGCCTGGAGTGATGTTAAGTTAGATATTCCCCAGGGTTTTGTGTTATCTGGCATGTTACTCACCATGCTTGCTAATTCATTGCCTGATGAGCTACAATTCTGATGTTATATGCAATATTACGGTGATTTGCTACGTTACTTATTGTGCAGAGTTTGCAAGCTGCCCGAGTGTTTTGCATAAGTTATTTCCAACTTGGCTCGCATTGGAAATCGGTGTGCAGACCACAGCATGACAGAGTTGAGAGTAGAGTTATGTTCATGGGTAATTTGAGGTTGATTTCCAGCTTTTAACAGACCAAAAATGGTGATTTTCCGTAGTAAATTTAAAAATCTTGGTAGTGATACGTTGATTCGGGACCCCCAAATTGATAAAATATTTAATGATGCATATAGAGGTGATACCTATTGCGCACAACTACTTTCGATTCATCAGACCATGTTAGGGAAGTATTAGCAAAGTAATTTTGCTACATTTTAGTTGTGCGTCTTTCTCACGTTGTGACCAGTAAGCTGATGGATAAGCTACGGAAGGCAATGAACTGTGTAGTTAGATTTGTATTTAGGCTGAGACTCAACGCTCGTGTAACTCCCTCGTTTGTTGAGCTTGGATGACTTAAGATCCCTGAAAGAAAACATTTTATTCATATAAACAGTTTTCTTATCTCGCAGCTATACATTCAATTCCGACTAGGACTGCTTCCCGCACACTGTAGATTCAAAAACACAATACTTCCTATATACCCGATTCTTTGTTATACAAGCTATTAGTTGCTATAATGTACAAACCGTTAAGATTTAGACAAACTGTGTCCTCCTTTCGAAATCCGTACGAAAAAACCTTAAGGAATACATATTTGGTAAATGTTCCTATATTTTGACCCTTATGAACGATTTAAAGATAAGTACGAGTAGATTGTAACGAAGTAACAAATAAATAAGTCTTTTTTTGTTAGTTTAATGATTAATTCCATTGTGAAAAGTATATTTCTCTTTTTTGTTGTTTAATAAGTGTACTAGTGAAACGATTGTACGAGGAGTGTTTTAAATGTCATTTCCAGAGAAGATGGAAAAGGGAGAACCACATGGTCCTAATTTCTCCCTGGTTGTATAAATAAACCACGTCAGCCTCTTTCTCTTTCTCTCTCGTAATAGAGGGCCAGTGAACCCTAAATTATGGAGATAAATAAAAGTTATTCAAATCAAAATCTCTCTCTCTCTCTCCCTCCCTCTCTCCCTCATTCTCTCTGTCTACCCTCATTCTCTACATTTAGGAGGTATGGTGAAAAAATAAGTCTCATGATGTCGTACCATTTGCTGGAAATTCCATTCGAAGTGACGTCTTGGCCTTACCATTGTCGCCCCCTCCGATATCACTCTGTCTATCTCTCAACATTTCTTCTCGACGCGAAATTCACTTCGGAGTTCTCCCGTCATCGTATCTTCCTCCGTTTCCCTTTCCCCGCGAAATTCTCTGAAAGAGACCGCCCGAGACCAGACAGACCTCCCTCCGTAGATCACATTTGAATAGCTACGTGATACAAATGTTTCGGCAGAGCGAAAAGGGCGTTTCGAAAGCCGCTCGGCGCTCAATTATCGCCGCGACGGAACCCTCTCGCTCTCCCGTTTTCATATCAAATTGGACCAGTTTAAGGTGATATTTTCCCAAGTAGGTTGGGGGAGGCCGCTGGGAGATGAGAACACGTGAGGAACCGAGTGGGAGCCGTAATCGTGACTCTCAGCCTATCATTACGCCAGCTACCGTCTTGGAATCCCAATCTCACTCGTGTTCCCCATCCATCTGAAACTCAAACCGCCGCATTACCTACTCGCTTGAAGCAACGCTTTATCACTCCTCTAGTTCATTTCTCGCTGTCGTTTTCAACGTGTTGTACATTAAAATTTGATTTATTTTTAGAAAACTTCTTCTATCCCCGAACACAATTATTTTTAAAGTCAACATCAGTCGCTCCAGAATAAACTTGTCTTTCAGTTAAATTTGAGACCATAGTAACTCCTGCTGCTCTATAGTGAATCTCAAATAACACTGTAAATACAGTCAACGTTGTGGGAATGAGGCACTAACAATGTGACCAGTTAAAATAACTAGTTATTCCGTTTTTTGCGTCATCGCGATAACCAGTTATCTGAAAGAGACGGTGTTCTGAATTATTTCTTGTTGAAAATAGCTTGGAACATGGTAGATATACGTGGAAAGTTTTTTTTTTTTTTTTGAGCTAGATAATCCTCTCTGTCTACAGATACATAGATAACGCACTGCCAAGGAGAAACCTTGTTGGCGAGTTTGAGGTTTCCCCGGGTTGCCCTGCTTCTTCCTACCACAACCTCAACCCGTCGGTCCTGAAGCCAACGGTGGGCAAAATTAGCCGATAAGATAGGAGAAAAGCGCTATAGCGACAACGCATTCCCTCGCTCCTCACTCAAACCGTTCAAGCGATCTCTATGAAAATTTTAGAAACCCCCCTCGACATATTGGCCTTACTACTCATCAAAATTTGAGCTGAATCTGACGAGTGGATCATAATTATATCCGCTTAAGAAGAGGAAGAGAAAAATCATCTTTTTTGGTCTACTTCCCTTGGAAAACATGAAGGTTTCAGGAATGTTTCAAATGATTTACCCTGCAAGAATCAGCTAGGACCTTATCAATAACTGTTTTGAACAGTATAAATCTTTGAAAAGTAAATACATATTAAACAGGGAATATATACGCATCTTAATGAGAAGAGTAGAACTCTCTCACTAGTGCTCTATGATTACAAAAATCGTGTGGAAAAATCTGTTCACGTCGAAATCACTGAATACGTTGGTAGTCAACCAGGAAGGTTCGAAAGAAGTTTGTAAAATTTATGTCGATACGTACGGACGTGTCAGGTATCATTTTGTGTTAGGACAAGTAAACCTTTCCCGTAATGTAGTAAATATATTTCATTATGAAAACTTCAGGAATAACCCTACTGCTACATTATATTGCTAGCATAATATCCACAAAAATACCATTATTACGTTCGCTGAAGGTATCACAAAAACAAAACGCAAAAATGTAGTAGGTAGGTATTGAACTGAAAATATTAGTAAGAACTTCGCTCTCCTGATGTTTGTCATGAAGATGGGTCTGTAAAGTTTGGGGTGATCTGCTCATGCTTAACTGTCTACCTTGCGGACAGACTGCAAATGATGACCAGGGATATGCTTACATTGCAATATGGATGAACACGAAATTATTATTGATTATTTTTGTAGCGAGATGCCCGGTCCTTCAAGATTTCCGCGTGGACAACTTTGGACCTGCAGAGCTTTCGGATGAGTTGTTTATAAATGCGTTGAATGGTGCAAATTGGCTGGTTTTACCCAAGTACTGTGAGGCGTCATGCTATTACAGATCTGAACTAATATTTGAGCTTAAAAGTTTACAACTACAAGTTAAATGGAAACTGGAAACTGAGTTGGTTGGTTGGAATTACAAGTTTATAACATTGCTATTCATTTATCTTCCCCAATAATCTCAATAACATAAAAAAATAAAATCAGTTCGTGGATTAGTTGCAGATCTCTGTCAGTTGTCAGATCTCATATAGTTGTTTTGCAATTCATTTTTCACAAAATACACATGCTTTTTATTCATTAATTCTCATTTTCCCCCCTGCGTGTGATAGCCGTAATTGAGAAACATTGTGGTACGTATTGCTTGCAATACTTGGACGTCAAGGATAGCTTGAATGAATCGGGCATCCCCCCCCCCTTTCACCAAATTATAGTATTTAATAATGGAATTTGTATTGGATTAAAGGTTGTAATTCCTTTGGGAGGTCAAAGTATTCCAATTTCGATTGTTGGTGATAATCTAGTATGAAAAAAAGCTCAAAAAATGATACAAAGAATAATACTTCTGATGTAATAAATAAAATTATTCCTAGTTTTAATCCATTTATCACGTCATCAAGTACAAAATGTCCGAGGCTTACTGCACTGGAGAGGATTGTTAGGGAACATTTATCTACCCCCTCTTCCATGATTAAATTAGAAAGATCTGAAATATGTTTCTAAACAAGACCTACTTTCATAATTGAACAAAAAATAAGGAAAATCGGTCATGTGCGCTGTATGAGCGGGAGTGTTAGATGGATTATTGGCTATTCTCCCCATTCCCCCTCTCAACAGAAAATTATGAATTTCTGAGGTTTGTTGCAAAACTTGTCTAGAATTGAAATAGAAAAAAATTTTAAATCGATAAAATGATGAGAAAATAATGAAGAAGTAGCAATTAATCACAATTACCCCCTCTATTCACCCCCTTCCATAATGAAAATTTAAAGAGCTGAAATATTTTTATATATCACACAAGAATCCTAATTGAACAAAAACAGGATGACATAAATTGATCGATAATTCTAGTGCTTTTTGTTCACATGGATCCAGAATTTGCTCTTTTGGAAAATTTGAGCCTTTGTCAAAGGAGATTATGGGTTCGATCCCACTAAGCGACTCTAATTTTGACAAGGAACGTGCTTTCTCCGAGATCTAATTCACGTAAGCTCACGTTTTCAAGTCTCAAAAACTCTCATTCAATTTGCTAATTCTTCTAGAGCAAAACTGTGAACATCAAATTCCCTGGCTTTGTGATTGCACTCAATGAGCCAAAACTAATCGTGGCATGATCCTGCATTACGGGGATATCATGACGAGTATTCGCTAGGTACGCAATTTGTAACATTGTTGCCTCCTCCATTAACTGAATGCAGATAATGCCCTCAACACTCATAGGATTTCCAAGACGCTGGAATGCTTCTGGTATATCTCCCGAGGCGGGGGATTCAAGAATCGGGAAATGCAAACTGACCGTAGCCATCACAAGTTTGACCCCAATTCCACGAATAAAGCTAATGAGTTGTTTCTGGGTGGAAGGCTACATCTATTTTACCGCCGTCAGAGGAAGTCCGATTGAATTGGCAACTGTAACGGAGATGATAAAAGATGCGGTATTCCTCTGGACTCCTTTGAAGGAAAACCCCGTGTCGGAATTCTATTAATGGATCAATTATTTTTTTCAGACCATTAAAGGTAAGCACCCGTCAAATACCGAAATAATGAACTTCTCCTCAGTAATTTCCAGCGCTTTTTGAAAACGCGATGAAATCAATTAACCCATCCGGGTTTTTCCCCGCTATTTTATACTGTCCCCGGGAAGACAAACGTCAGAACAAAGAGAAGCTACTTTGTCCTTATAATTAATGTTATTCAAGCCATGGAGGAAGTTTCAGCATCGGTTGTTTGGAAGGGAACTTTCATTCTGGATACTGAAGGGCTATGCCCCTCCCACCCCTACCGCTTCGCCCCATACCGGTCCCTTTTGTTCCCTAATTTCATAATCCGGAGGCTTTTGTACCTCCTCTCTGGGCTATAAAGCCCTATGAAGCTTTTCGCGTTTCTGAGATCCCCTGCCCCACCCTAGTGTCCGCTCTTTTCGCATTCAGTTTCCTAAACCGTCGGAATAAGACCAATAAGTAAATTACATCTTGGTTTTAGCCCATCTCCCTCTTTGTCCACCGATTTCGTTTTTCCTCGACGAGACTTTGCGGGCAACTTTTCGGCCTGGAGGAAATCTGTCTAAAAACCGCCTTCGGAGGAGGATGGAGTAAACGGACGAATGAGAGGGTAAAATAAAAAACGTTTTCGTGCCGCCTCGATTAATTTAGTTTCCGTTTTTTCCCGATCCTTCTTTTTTTCATTTTTTGTCTTCGATTTTTCTCGTACTTTTCAACTTTTCGTTAAAACTGGAAATTAAATGACGAGGGGTGAAAAACATTTACTTGCTCGATCAAATGGCATTCAACTCTGGTCCTCTCTCTTCCTGTTTTTTCTTAGTATGTTAGAACACATCTCGTATACGTTACAACAGGGAGGTCTATGAGTGGACCAACACCAGCATGAAGAAAGCAGGCGATAAGCCTGCAACACATAGAGCACAATCCCCGATGCTAAAAAACTTCGTGATCTTGTTTGTGGGGAAGGGGATAAAAAGAAGCGGCATTTCCGTCAATGTTGGGGAGTGACTAGCTCGTCAACTCGTAAAAAAGGTCAACTAACATACAACAAGGAGATGATGGAATGGACTTTCCATGGTTCTAGACGATAGGCCTGCAACAACCATAAGATACTATTGATGCTGATAAGCTTCAGATTTATGCTCAGGAGTTGCTTTTTCAACAAACAGAAGTGAAAACTAACCGTATTCATCTCAACAAATGAATATTAGCCAATTACCAAAAGTAACGGAGAGCACCAAACCATGTACTCAAAGAATACATATATTCTACTCCAGGAATACTTGCATCATCATACCATCACACTTACCATTTCCTGTATTATGCTGCAGAGGTGGTTCTGATTGTTTTTTTTTTCTACATTTAAATTCTTAATAATTTCCAAAATAAAAACGAAAATCTTAATGGTGCCTTAATACCAGCCTGTTAAGACATAGGTTTGTTCTTGGAGCGTCAATGTGACACCTGTCTATGCCCTTCAGAGTTATGGGAGTGGCATGTGAGGTACTGTGAGGATCGATCATGCTCTTCTTCGATTTTCAGTGTGAGGTGATATGAGAGGCTTACACTTGCCTAAATTTCAGAATGTGAGCATGTATGAGTGTCCATTCTTCAAAGCGCTTGATAACCTATTGTAATGTGGCTAGATCTCTTATGAACTCACTTCATTCATAGTCATGTACCAAGGTTTTTTTCTCTTTGGAATGGTGTTCAAGAATACTCCAAAGAGACTATTCGTTGATGATAACACGTTAGCATCGTCACTCCCTATTGGAATTCACTCGCCTCCACAATTAGTGGAACACCACAACAATAGGTATGTTCGTTACCATCAAGAGAGTTTTCCTCGTAACGAAAATATTGAACAAAAGTCTCATTCTTACATTCTTGCTTTTCCTAGAGTTGTACTGAAATATATTTTTCACAAAGTTATCTTAAAACAATCTTTTCAATAATCTCACCACTGTGCTAACTCTAAATTCAATAGGTTATGGGCCCAGCACGCTTAGGGAAAACAAAATAACATGATGGCTCAAAACTACAAAATTGAAATGCTTACGAGCAACAACTATGATACCTGGAAGATACATGCCCAAGCGACGATGATTCGTGCAGGCTTTTGGGAATATGTCACTGGAGAGATCCCTGCTCCCGATCCAGATCTAGCTTCTCACGCCGAGAAACAAAAATGGAAAAAAGAAGACGACCGAGCTAAGTCTGAACTTATATTGATAAGTTCACTTATGGTCCCACACTCACATCATGGTCCCACAACAAACCTGATATATGAATTACATAAAGGATTACTTAGCATTATCAGACCAATTTAACAGAATATCGTGGTTTTGTTATAGTCGTATAGTTCATTTCTCAAAACCCGACCCCTCAGTGGACATTGCATATTACTTGTTTATTGGTCTAGGTCAATTTTAATTAGTGATGTATATTCCCACAAACATTCTCTGAAAGTATTTCGAACGTCCAATGGCTGATCGTACTTCCTCATGACCTCTTCAATTCATCGTGGCAGGCCGTCTATACTAAACAAAGATTTCTTTTCGAAGCGAAACCCTATCGAATAGTGAAGGAAAGAGGGTGTTCCCACGGACAATGAACGCTCTCCCCCCTACACGACACCAGAACTGGAAGGAAAAAAAAGTAACAACTTGCACTTTGGGGAAATACGGACGCAACCGTTCTCTCACCAGTGAGTCGAAAAGGTCCTCGGGGGGCCAGAAACAAGGTTTTATTTTGACTCCCTGCATATTTCGTACACGAGCCCTTGATGGGAATACAAATCAACTTCGCCCCCTTTTCGGACAAGAATTAATTCAGTTCCCAAAGGGTGCTTTGGGGAAGGACTGCAAACCAGCGTCATGAAATATGCGGCTATCAACTGGTTGTTTATGATCATATCAGATTGACCTGCATTTCATATTGGATGGGTACGCGTGCAAATGAGTTTTTCTTATTGGGAGAGGCGACAACTTTGGCTGTACACAGCTACCTATGTAGAAATCAGTTTGCCAACAAGAATGAAATGATTTTTTCAGATGGAGGAACTTTCGCTGATGAAAAAATTGAGTGGCTCGTACCCATTGGAAGAAACGTAAATGGAAATGAATAGAAGTCAACAAACATATTGAGCATTTTTAGGTTTTATTAAACGAAACAAAATCTGCTGGTTATGATACGTAACTTCTTCGTTTAACGAATATGAATGTTCAGATCGCTTCTATGCTCTAAATCATTTCGGAAAATTCCAGAGCGGGTTTCCAAAGTATGTCTCCCATTCACAAAAAATTTACTACCACAAGGACGGCCAATTAAGATTGATTGATAATATTATTAAGTTCACATTAATTATTATTATTATTAAGACATTTTACGATCAATCTTAATTGGCCGTCCTTGTGGTAGTAAATTGTTTGTGAATATATAATATATTATATTATATAGCTAGTTGTTGGTAGGTTTTGTAAAGGTTGCGCATCAGCAAAAATCGCAGGCATTATAAATTTGATCATGATGCATTCATGTTGATGATAAGCAAGTAGAAGAAGAAAAATGGAAGGAGTAACGGCAATTAATTGGCCACTAGTTTAGAAAAGTAACCTGAAGGAGGCGGGTAGTGACACCAAAATGTACTCCTGAAACTCCGAAGGGCTTTATTGTTATTCTCGCACCACTCTTCTCAATGGCGTGGTCGCTGTCTTAACATTGACATTATAGTGCGTAATTTCTTTCAGATCAGAAAACTATTGCCGCAGGTAGTCCCTATCATAATTATTCATTCAGAACTGCCTGTTTCGTATCCACGCTACCATTAACCACATAAGCAACCAGAATTACGTTCATATACAGGTATATGTGTGTACGTTGTGATGGATTTGATGATTCGGAGATGAATCAGACGTTTTCAATTATGTTTCTCAGAGCCGATGAATTGATAGTTGGCCCCAATTCCCGATTTTAGAATCCGACGCCTTCGGAGATGAATCAGACGTTTTCAAGCGCCTGGTTCATCCTCTGAGCGTGGCGGAGCATTATCATTGCATCCAGTTCATTGGAAGGGTCAACTATACCATTCCATCACCTCACAATGTTTTCAACTATCTACAAAAAAAGTTTGTGCCTTGGTCGTGAATCGGGGAATCCACCAAAACATCAAGCAGTAGACCTACTTACCTGTAAGCACCGTCAGTAAAATTATCATTTGTGTTTTGAAACATATTCTTGACCTTTGAATGTATCCGTGGAAGAAGAAAGTCGAGGGGATACATCGAAATATTGTATTTATTTGTTTATCAAAAAAAGGGCGAGCATAATTACAAAGAACAATATAGATAGATACAATGAAATGGCTAGAACTGATTCTAATGAGTTCCACAACAGCGTAAGCAACTATTACTTCACTCAAACCGATTTGATCCTTACAAATAGGTACATTCCAACCATGTAGTAAGTTTTGTGATTGAGGTTTGTGA